>OX422223.1:333950501-334550501 GCA_949130495.1 Sambucus nigra
TCGATTCGCTACCTAGGTGAATCGGTTCGGAAAGGACGGAGTTACTATTCACCTTCTTCTCCAAAATCCCAAACCTCCATTATTACACCTCCGAGGTTTTTATTTTCTCACCCATCATCATCCAACCTCAAACAACCATAAATAAACACATACAAAGGATTCTAATAATCCTAGAACCCATATCCAATAATTAATTTCAATTAATTTCTAAACTTCTCAAATTTGATATTATCCGGGTTTTACTCGTTAATCTTCCAAAAAACCCATTTTGATTCACGAAAACTCATCCCAAAAATCTTTATATGTTTACACACCAACTATAATACGAGAAATAAACACACTAAATTAATAAAGCAAGTAAACACTTTCCTCGTGGATAAAATTCGATGACCTCGAGTCGAATCCCATGGAGTTTGGCCAGAAATCCCTTTTTTTCTTCCTATTTTCCTTCCTTTCTTCCTTTCTCTCTTTTATTTCTTCTCTTTCTCTCTCTTAGGGATGAAATATGGGAGAAATGAGGGTTCTCCCCTTATAAATCCCAAAATTGGGTGTATACCCAATTGTAAAATGACTCGTGTACTTAAATACGAGTCCCGACTAGTCCATAAAGCCCCCGAAACGCAAACATTACCCCCGGGTACTTCATTTTAACTATTTTGACCCATTCAAGATCAACAGTGCGCTCAAAATCACCATCCAAGTCACTTATCAAATATTTACTTTTTGAACCCAGCACAGTTCTACAAGTGTGTTCCGAATAAAATATTATTCTTTATCGCTTTATCTAACTACGACACGTAATTAAAATAATCCCACTCATATTCTTAGTCTCGTAAGAAAATATAATCCATGTAAATATTAATCCGGCACTAGAAAACTAATATTTACTATTCACTTTAAAATTCTCAATTATTAAATTTATACGTATAAATTCCAAAATTACTATTCATAGTAATATCCTCTAATTGCCAAATTACGCCACTTAAGTAATTTAAATATCCATAAAAGTACGGGGTATTACACTGGGGTTTTTTCTTGAACAGTAGAAGAAAGAAAATTACGAATGTGAATTTTTGCTTTTGGATAGAAAGTGTAAAGAGGGTTTGAGACAAAGCGGGAAGTAAAAAGAAAGGAGGGAATAAAAATATTATCGTCTCAATAGCAATAGCATTTGAGACGCCTAGTGTCAACCGGTCTCCATTGATAATGTATTTAAGATGGCCAATGTCAAGTGGTCTTCATTGATGATGTATTTAAGACGGTGACCAATAAGGGTTTTAAATAGTAATATTTTAAAAGACGATTTATTAGATCAGTCTCAAAAAGTCTTTTTTTAGACTAAAATTTTAACAGCCCCAAAAACTTTTGTCTCAAAAGCTATTTTTTTTATAGTACCTAAATGCCGTGACCATTCGCAGGATTTGGTGTAGTTCATGTTTGTATTTAGAAAAAAATTAAACATCTCAAACATAGTGCCAAGAATTAATTCAAACTATAAATTATTTTATACTTCATCGGAATGTTGGGAAGTCTTCAAACTTCGAGATGCTTGACTTTGGTTTGTCTTGACGGTGCATGACGATTTATAACGGGATACGCCAAACTAGCCTAAAGCTATGCTATGAACAATGACAAAAAAATTGTTCTTGCAAATCTCCCCATTTGGCTATTCTGATACAAAACAAACAAATAGTTCGAACACCAAATTAAAATCAAAATCTCCTATGACTATGACAAAAATACCAACACCCTTCCCAAACCTAGAACAGAATGACATAAGTCTCTTTGTCTTCGAAAACTTCTTCTTCCCTTTTAAACTTTGTCTTGAACCGTTTGTCTTGAATATTTTGAAAGGGAACTTACACACATGAGACAACAAACATATACCTTTATGACGCATCGAGTTTGAAACAAAATAAAACTCATAAATAAATTTCTCCTCCATAAATCAAACTCATCAAAACAACAAAAATCCTTTTTAATACAAATCTCCCCCTTTGTTTTTAGCAAAATAGACAAATATACAAAGAAGTAGAAACATAAGCATGAAATAGGGAGGATTACTTCGAAGATAAGATATCATCACAAAAGATATAGATCAAGCACATGTAATGATAATATCAAAGGCAAACAACCGACTATTTTTTAAAAAAATCAATTTTTCCAAAAACAAAACAAATTGACAAATACAACACACAATACCATATATAATATATGCAAAATATATTTAATCAAATTCGGCACACATATATAGGCATAAACGATCACAAAATATGAAACAAACACATAAGCTTTACACACTAGCATAATATCGATGTGTCTAAATGTGTGGGATAAAATGAATGAGCGTGAACTAGTAACAAAGGAATTATAACCCAAACACTCAAATATGTTCAAGAAGTTCTAATTGATCACAAAACTTTATCAAAATAAGCTTTAGCCTCAAATGAAAAATAAATGTGAACTTAATGAAAAAACAAGCACAATGCACACAAGCCTAGTATATTAATGATTCTACAAATCAATAGCGTCATGACAAAATAAACTTAACTAGGATTCATTGTCGTTGTGCAAACCGATTGATATTTTCATCCAAACCCCCTTAAAATAATTCTTTTCTTTTATTTTGAATGAACTAAACTATTTTGGCCCCTTTTGCATATATTCTTTTTATTGCTTTGATTTTTTTTGGGCTCTTTTCGAACGGTGGCTTTCACGATGAGTTCATTATACTCTCGCAGCCCTTTCATGTGTACACTCATCATTTTTTCAATAATAAAAATTCCTCCATAGTCAAATAAACATGTAGATGATAAAATTGATATGAGAATATCTCACCAAGCACAAATATACATCATGAAGTCAAAATCCAAAAAGCTCGTGCATATGTGTGTGGAGGCATATACAAATTTGAACCCATTAAGCAAATCAAGTTTCAAACTACTTCATAAACATGGTTAAGAAGAATCTAAGCATCTAAATCCATAACCAAATGTCCTAGCCACATGGAAAGAATTGAATGAATTTGATTTAAACACACCAATATGCCACGCCAAATGTGTAAAACTAAAATACACAAAAACTATTTTTTTTTAATTTTTCAAAAACTTTTATCAATACAAAAATCTTTTTATTTTTATTTTTCAAATATGAATCAACTAAAAGAAAAATATAATACAAAACTTACACATGTCATAGCACTAGCAAACATATATCATGAAGCATAACTACAGTATTATAAACATGCTAACACAATTATCCATAAGATATAAAAAGAGAATAATCATCTACAAGCAAACGAGAATCAACTATTCTACCATCTAGTGACTCTAAAAGTGATTTTCTAATCCAAATAGATGTATACCTAACGTGATGAGGTTCGAGAACCAAGGGAACACTAGACTTTAACTTCCTAGGACCTTATCCAAGATTGAAACAAAAACGCCTAAGGTGAACTTTCCTACTAGTGTGAACATGTGTAAACGGGAGGAATGTTATATATGGGTTGACCTTTTCTAATGTTCTTGGGATTGGTTGACCCTCTAAAATAAATTATGGTCTTGGCTTTGACAACAAAAGCATTAGAAACAGAGATGCTAGAACCATTACTACTTGAATCTTTTAGATCAATTTTTAACTTCAAAATTTTAGATTCAAGCAAAGAATTAGACTCTTCCAATTTAAGGACTCCATCTTCATATTTTCAATCATTCCTATAACGTTATCTTGTTCCCCCTCAATAAAAGAAAACTTATCTTTAAGACTCATCTCACGTGCTTTAAAATCATTAATCAAAATATTTTTATCCTCAATGACACAAACACAAATCCTAGAATTTTTCAACTCCTCTAATTCTTTTTCTAAAACCTAGACTCTTTCATCACTCTCCTTTTTACCACTTTTAAAATACTAAAATCATAAAAACAAGGCAACAAACTGCTCACGACATATATCTCTTTGAGTTTGAAACACGTGCAAATATTCAATGACATTTTTAAAATGAGAATTTTCTTCTTTCAAAATTTCACTTCTTTTTGGGAACTTCAAACTCAAAATATTTAATTTTTCAGCACTGTCGTGAGGCCTATCAAATTCATCTCGATTAATATTATCAACAATATGGTAATCCATCGAGAATAAAAACAAGCCAAGAGAGGAAACAACAAACCACCCAAAAAGCACTAAAACAGTATCTAAACAATAACTTAATGCAACAGGCTCTAATAAAAATTTGAAAAGGTAAAAATAAGTTAAAAGTTATGATACCAAGTTGAAAAGGTGAAAATGAGATAAAAGATCTGATACCAATTTAAAAAGGAAAAAATGATCTAAAAGCTCTGATACCAATTGAGAATGCAAAATAATCGCCAAGGGTGTTTCTAAACAAAAATTTCAATACCAATTTAAATACGATCGACCATATTAAACATATTTTTATCTTTTTTTATCCCAATCATGCATCTATGGTGATAAAACAAATAAATCAAATAAGCAAATATGACAAGGACAAGTTTCAGGAAAGAAACCCAAAGGGGAAAACCTTTATTCACTTACAAATTTAGAAGGTAGTCGACTTACAAACTACTTGATAACCGCCACAATTATAGAGTGCTAATCTTTGGAAATCCCTAATGAACAACTATGATCCTTGCAAGAATCACATGAATGCAACACTATGAAATAGCCCCAGCCTTCGTCTTTAGCAGTGTGTCCCCACAGGTATCACAAGTCTTCCATGGAGTGCCTCTCCACATGGTGTATCTAAAGGATACAATAAATTTTTTAGGGTTCTAAACTAATTCACAAGAACAATATTTAAGGATGTTTTGTTGTGAATTAAAACAATGTTTTTCAACATAAAAAAGTGAAGAACTTTTGTATCAGATATGCAGATACGTTTTCGCAAAAGTCTTAAACGTTTTGAAACACAAAACATGTGTTTAAACACAACTTAAGGAGACAAAGTTGTTCAAACGAGATCAACGGGTCGTTCAAATAACATAGGCATGTTATTCGAACAAGATCTAATCTCACTTCTAATGACCGAAACAAAATCAGTCCAGTAGGCCTTCGTTTGATGCTCGCTTGAAGCCGACGTCAAACGACCTTGATATGTCATTTAAACGACATGGTGATGTCATTTGTACGACCAAAACAAAAAATATAAGTTTTAAAACTCAGCCTATAGGTATCTTAGAAAATATATTTTCGAAAATAAAAATCTCTATTCATCTTTTGATAAAAAGTAAACATCCCAAACATAATTCCATGAACTAATTCAAAAACTAATCATTTTATACGTCAAAGGGATGTCAAAAAGTCTTCAAACTTAGAGATGCTTGAGTTCGGTTCGTCTTGACGACACGTGACGATTTGTAATGGGATATGCCAAACTAGCCTAAAGTTATGTTGTGAGCAATGACAGAAAATTTGTTCTTACAAATTTGTAAAAACTTTAACGTCGTTTTATTTTTATCCAAAAATATCTATATTCTTGTAGTATAGTGAGAAGGATTACGTATCAATGGCATGTCAGGCCTAACCCACGCCAAAACTAAGGCAAATCGCACAGTACCCAAATAATTGTTAAGTAACAATGTTTCAACCTTTGGAAGCAAATGAAATGCATCAGAATATGATGCACCATTAAACATACCTCCCAAAATTCAAAGGATTCTCATATACAGACGATGAGCGATGTCTTACTCATTGCGGACTAAAAAAACACATGTAACTAGAAATACCAGTGAGATTACTTATTATGGATATATGTATTCCTTTCCTGCCACATACCTTGCCTAAGACGTTAATCTTCAATGAGGATTATCCTCAAAATTGACGAACCTACATAATGAATATGAGTGAGTTTCTACCAGGGAGACCGTAATATGGACTTCCCTCCTTAAAATTAACACCAACTTCTTTCCTCATCTTGAGGAACGTAAAGTTCCAAGAATAACTGTCAAAACATTGACGAACTTCCATAGACACCGTGTTGGGATACTATCCATTAACCATTTCAAATGAAATTTCCCCTCGACTTTGAAACTCGAGGATAAAACCTCGCCTTGACTTTGAAACTCGAATTTTAAGCCCCGAATTTGTGAATCATTAACGGGGGGGCTTTTGGAACTTCCCTAAATTATAATGAGGATTATAATGAATTATAGTAGGCCTAGTGTAAGGTAAAGGCTTAGCTATAACAAGAGAATTAAGGCGAATCCCTATTGGATATGAATTGTGAAAATAATGAATTCGAGGGAATGAAAACGGGTCACGAAGAGATGAGTGAACCTATGATTCGAACCAGTAGTGTATGAGTGTATTATCTACCGAAATTAACTAAGGGGTAACTAGGGCCCTTCGATAGCGAGCGATACTCGAAAGTATACATTATCAGGGTATAATTGTAATTAAAGGTACGTTGAGTATGCGATAGATATACACTACGTACGGACATATATGATGGGTTGTGTGTATAACTACTGAATGGTATATATATACCTATGGGTGTGATTGGATTATGAGTGTGAACATACCTACGTTGCTTGCTATCATGAGGTTTTCGTGTAGAGGGCAATCCCCCATCGTGACGATTCCAGTGAGGTCTGTATGTGTTCCCCAGAATATGGAACTTTGGGCAGCTCACTAAGTGGAGTGTATTAGTGGGAGCGGCGTGTCATTTGGGTATGTTAGGCATATGCATAACCCAGAGGTTTAGAATCATGTTTGCCTCCATTGTGTATTGATTGATTTTGGGTTCGAGGAGACATACTGAACCAATAGTCCTTGATTTGGTATTAGAGGTACATGAACTTAATACCAGAGTATGAAGCATCACGCGGGGCTATTTCGGAGATGCTATAGTTGAATATATTATGTGTGTGATTTATTTGCTTATGCATAATATTAGAACTGATAGATCGTGTATATTTCAAAGAAAATTTAAGTAAAATGTAATACCCCGTATTTTTATGGCTTTTAATTATGTGATTTAATAAATTAAATTGCCTTGAATTATGAGATTTATTAAAATTAATTTGGGATAATTAATTGGAAAATAATCCGGATTTAAATGCTAGCGAGACAAGAGTTAGTATTTGATTATTATAATGTTGTTGAATATTACTCAGTGATTATGGTAATATGTTATTATTTTATTTATTAAAATTGCTGTGAGTTGAAAATATGGCAGTTTCGATAATTAAGTTGGGACGCACGTGTCAGGATCCAATTTAATGGATTTAAAAGAATTTTTTATTTGTATGTCATTCGTATGAGCATTTTGAGTGTGCCAACGTGTCCGGTAGGGCCGAGATAGTCAGAAAACACTAGTCGGGGGTTTAGTTTGGGTCCCGAGGCATTTTTAAGCATAATCGGCAACCCGGGAGGGTATTTTAGTAATTTCTATTTTTGGGTGAATAGTGACCCAAGAATTTTAGATAGTATATTCAGCCAACACTTGAGTCCTCGTCGATCGATCGATCGAACAGGTTTTTCGACAGTTTGGCGTTGGGATTTATAAGGGTAAAAATCTTGGTTAAATTTCCTACCTAGTAAAAATAACATAGAGAGATTAAATATGGGAGTTAATGCCTAAAAATTATAAGGGAATATAATTGGGATTGGTAGGGAGATTACGTGAGACACATCATGGATGAATTTTGATGAAATAAATTCTTAAGGATAAAATAATGAACTAGGTGAATAGGTTCGGGTATAGTGGTAGTGCGACACTACCTACCTAAATTAATTATGGAGTAAAACTAATTAATTTAGAGTCGGGGTATAGACTCGGGTGATATTTAATTTCGGGCCAAGAAAGAAAGTCCGAGTACATTGGCTGGGCGACACCGAAAGTATTAAATTAATTAATTAAATTAGAGTCGGACCATAGACTCGGATTAGTATTAATTAATTAATGTGTAAATTAATTAAATTAGAGTCGAACCACAAACTCGGATTGGTGTTAATTAATTAATGGGAAATTAATTAAATTAGAGTCGGACTGTAGAATCGGGAAAGAGATAAATTTATTAATGAGAAATTAATTAATGTAGAGTCGGACTAGAGACTCAGGAAATTACAGGCTAGTGTTACGGGTTTTGAGTACACGGTGAAGTCGGGGTTTAAATTATGTATATACGGTGTAGTGATAGTATATATATATATATATATATATATATATATATATAATGTGTGTGCTATTAAATATTAGTGATTAGATATTTATTTAAATTATATACTTTAGTGCTATCAAGGGAGGTTACGCAGTGTGGGTGAATCCCCTAGCTTGAGGAGTAGGGTGAGTATATCCCCAGGTCATAGCATCCGGTATATGGGTGAGGGGCTTATCTCACTTTCAGGGAAGGAATATGACCGCCTCCACTACGTTTATATTTTAGGGCCAGGTTGGTGAGCGATCCCAACTTGGGTAACTAGGTTATGTGAGCACACCTAGTGGGATAGCACTTTAGAGGGAATCATCCGGTGAGGGTATACTTGGAGGGATGGATATACGTATGATATATGTGTGTATGTTTTAGTGAATGTACGTATATAATGGTATTAAATATTATATGCGGGTAATAATACAGTGTGTGAGGTATTTACTTTATATAACGGGTGCCACGATTATAGGCTATTATTTAAGAAGGAATTAATTAAGTTAATTAGTGAGATAACTTATACCTCATGAATAATTATACTCGGGTTAGAGTAGTGTAGCAAGGGGAGGTTACACCGGGACTAGTTAGACGGGATAGTACAACTAGGTGGGGTTAAGGTAACCGTTAGTTGTGCACATTAATGGAGGCGTGAGAATGTCCTCAAGAGAGTGCGACACTAACTTAAATATGAAGCGCATTCATGCATTTTAAATTACTGCAGTTAATTCACTTGCTAAATATTTTCAAAATGTTTTGGGTTCTAACCCTTGCTATAAAATTATTTTCAAAACCTTTTAGGTGTCCAACCACAGGGACGACAGGATTGATATTCTATTCCAGGAGCACGGAGCTGAGGCATATGTGGATGCTAGCAAGAGCTTGGATTGGACGCATCGTTCATTCTTTCCTAGAGTAGGAATCATCTCCCAGTTTCAGTTTCCTTAGGGCATGTTGCCCTAACTTTTCAGTTGCAGTTTCAGATGCATTTATTCTATTGTTGTTGGACTATTTACCTTAGTGGCCGATGGTTTATTCGAAAAACTGTTTAATTAATTTTTTAGTTGAATTAGTTCAGTTGTGTGAATGGTTTATATTTATTTCCGCATGTACTGTTTTATTGAATTGAAAAGTTAAAATTTGGCACCAGCTTTTTGAATACTAGGTGGTTAGTAAGTTTTAAAAAGGTTTCTCGGATTAGAATTAATTAATTAATGTGTAAATTAATTAAATTATACTCGAATCAGAGACTCGGGGTACATATTATATAAATCAATGTGCAAAGTATTTGTATAAGAGTCGGACCGTGGACTCGGGGAAATATTATATTGATTGACGTGTGAATTAATAAGTGAGAAAATTAATTAAGTTGAGTCGGGCCACAGATTCAGGAAATTACAGGCTAGTGCTACGGGATTTTGAGTACACGGTAAAGTCGGGGTTTATATTATATATATATGGTGTAGTGATAGTATATATATACGTGTATATATTATGTGTGCTATTAAATATCAGTGACTAGATATTTATTTAATTTATATACTCTAGTGCTATTAAGGGAGGTTGCGCGATATGGGTGAATCCCCTAGCTTGAGGAGTAGGGCGAGTATATCCCCAGGTCATAGCGTCCGGTATATGGGTGAGGGATTTATCTCACTTTCAGGGAAGGAATATTACCGCCTCCACTACATTTATATTTTGGGCCAGGTTGGTGAGCGATTCCAACTTGGGGAACTAGGTTATGTGAGTACACCTACTGAGATAGCATTTTAGATGGAATCATCCGGTGAGGGTATACTCGGAGGGATGGATGTGTATATATATATGTGTTGATTTTGTGGTAAAGGTACGTATATAATGGTAGTAAATATTATATGCGGGTAATAATACAGTGTGTGATGGAATTGTTTTATATAACTTGTGTCACAGTTATATGTTATTATTTAAAGGAAATTAATTAAGTTAATTGGTGAGATAACTTATAACCCATGTATAATAATACTCGGTTTAGAGTGGAAAGGCAAGGGAGGATTACAAGGACTAGTTGGACGGGGTAATACAACTAGGTGAGGTTAAGTTAATCGTTAGGTCTGCACTTTAGTGGAGGGGCGAGAATGTCCTCAAGAGGGTGCGACACTAACTTAAATATGGAGCGCATTCATATACTTTAAATTACTGCAGTTAATCCACTTGCTAAATATTTTCATAACGTTTTAGGTTCTAACCCTTGCTATAAAACTATTTTCAAAACCTTTTAGGTCTCCAGCCACAGTGACGCCATGATTGATATTCTATTCCAGGGACACGGAGCTGCGGCATATGTGGATGCTAACAGGAGCTTGGATTAAACGCATCGTTCTTTCATTCCTAGAGTAGGAATCATTTATCAGTTCAGTTTTCATATTTTTATTTAGGTGTTGAATATTGTATTGGACTATTTATTTTGGTGGTCGATGGTTTATTTGGGATGTCGTTTTACTATTTTTTTAGTTCATTTAATTATGTTGTGTGAATGGATTATATTTATTTTCGCATGTACTGTTTGGTTTAATTAACAAGATAAAATTTGGCACCAGCTTTTTGGAATACTAGGTGGTTAGTAAGTTTTAAAAAAGATTTTTGACAGTGATGCTAAGGATGAACCAACTGGGATTCCTGTTTTAATTTGGTATAGGACTGATCACCCTTTATTTTATTAGGCGGGGTGTCACAGATTTTGATCGATCGATCGTTCCAGAAATTTTGACAGTGACGTCCGTTTTAATTACATGGGAGATATTTATTGAAAAAGGGTCTTAGGCTTATTTACATGATGAAAATTGAATAGGGGTATAACTCTTGGTAATTATAAGTAAATATAATTGAAAAATTTGGGAGAGATAAATGTGTGACACATTATGGACGAAAATTTGGGAATGAAATCATGGGATTTAAAAATGGAAGTGAGCGAGTCCGGGTAGGTTGGGTAAGTGACACCAAAGTATCAAATTAATTATTGAGAGAATAAATTAATTTGGAGTCGGAATATAGACTCGAAAAATATTAAGTTATGGACCAAGTGAGCGAGTCTGGGGATAATGGTTGGGTGACCCCAAGTATTAAATTAATGATTGTATTAATTAATTAAATTAGGGTCGGACTATAGACTCGGATTAGTATTAATTAATTAATGTGTAAATTAATTAAATTAGAGTCGGACTATAGACTCGGATTAATATTAATTAATTGACGTGTGAATTAAATAAATTGGAGTCGGACCATAGACTCGGGGAGATGATAATTATTAAGTGAGAAAATTAATTATGTTGAGTTAGGCCAGAGACTCAGGAAATTACAGGCTTTTTAGTTCACGATAATGTCGGGGGTTATATTATATATATACGGTGCAGTGATAATATATATATACGTGTATATATTGTGTGTGCTATTAAATATCAGTGACTAGATATTTATTTAATTTATATATTCTAGTGCTATCAAGGGAGGTTGCGCGATGTGAGTGAATTCCCTAGCTTGAGGAGTAGGGCGAGTATATCCCCAGGTCATAGAGTCCGGTATATCGGTGATGGATTTATCTCACTTTCAGGGAAGGAATATGACCGCCTCCACTACATTCATATTTTGGGCCAGGTTGGTGAGCGATTCCAACTTGGGAAACTAGGTTATATGAGCACACCTAGTGAGATAGCATTTTAGAGGGAATCATACGGTGAGGCTATACTCGGAGGGATGGATGTGTATATATATATGTTCTGATGTTGTGGTAAAGGTACGTATATAATGGTAGTAAATATTATATGCGAGTAATAATACAGTGTGTGATGGAATTGGTTTATATAACTCGTGTCACAATTTTGAGGGCTTTATTTATAAATATCGTATGTAATATTAATAATATTATTATTTTATTAATCAGAATATTGACATTATAGTTATTTTTATTTGAAATGAATCGAATATTTAAATTCAAATTTAATTGGCTTTTGGACATTTTATAATGATTTAAATATGTAAAGTTAACAATTTTGAATTAAAGGGCAATATAGTAATATGCGTTAGCTTAGGCTTCAAGCTAGGGTTTGAGAGAGGGGTTATATAAGGAATACTATGGGTGATTATAAGTAAAGGGAGATGAAAAAGAGAGGTTAAAAACGAAATTCAAATCGGCAAAAACGAGTGGAATGAGAAGAGCCAATTTAAAATGTTTAGATGTTCTTTTTGAGTGCATTCGAATGAGATTTGAGAAAAAACCAAAACAGATACCTGACTCAATTTTTTGTGTAGAATCCAAATCTGAAGTCGGATTGGTGATTCGAATAATTTTTGGAGATGATTTTTTCGGGTATTTAAAATAGGACTATTTGGGGTAATCTCGTGTTGGGGCTAGAACAGGATTTGATTATTTTCGCAAGAGGAACGTAATGGTGCGATAAGATTTTGAGGCTAAATTTATGTGACGATTCATGCAATAATTTTAAGATATGGGGTTTTACACAATATGCTCCTTTAAATCTCGCGAGTTATTCCGTTGATTTCATGTTTAATTGAACTCATATTTGAATTATTAAATTCTTTGAAATCTGGAGAAATAATTGTTGAATTATGTTGATTCATGTGGTATTATTTATATTATTGTTGAGCACATTGTCATGAGATTTTAATATGGCACGGAGGTTGGGCCCCGGCCAAAATTTCTACTTCCAGGGGCTATGAATTGATAAAGCATATGCGGATGGGGTGAGACCTGGTGGCCCGGTTAAAGTGTTGTTGAGAAATTTATTGATAAATTCTTTGAGATTTTCATTTGATTTGAATATTCGTACTCATTGAACACGTCGTGTAATACTGATTTAAATTAAATTTCGCAAGTTTTCAAGTAACCCTTATTTAATTAGAGTCTACTTTTAAATCAAATAAATTCAGCTCCTAAACATCCATCTACGGTGCGTGTGTCGACCCATAAACAAATAAAGTATGCGAAACAAGTTTAAGGAAAAATCCCTGCAGGGCAAAACCTTTTATTTCACTATAATAAGTAAATCGCAACTTACACGAATTACAATGAAATACAGTGACACACGAATACCCGCAGGCGTCGGTCGGTGTAGTCAACAATGAATCCACACGCAGCGAACCCACATGAACCTCAGTCCAATCAACAAAGGAAGAACCGCAGCACTCCTCAATGACACGCAGCCATAAAACTTTGTAGAGACTCCCTCAGCAATGACACGCAGCCCTCGGTTGCAAAGATCTCTCCACAAAGGTTTGAACAAACTAAAAAGTTGTGTTCTTGGGTTACCAAAAAGATTCACAAAGGATTGGCAATTGTGTGAATCAAAACATGAGTCTTGGGACTCAAAAATATGAAGACTATAGGTATTTGGACTCTCAAAAACGTCTTCTGAAGTCTTGCAAAACAACTCCCCCGAAGTTGGTATTTATAGGAAAAAATATGAAGAGTCCCACGTTCTTAAAACTTTAAAATTCTATCCAGCGTACAAAAAAAATAGCATTCTTTAAGGAATTTTCTCTATTTTCAAAAGGTCATAACTCCTTCACCGTAGCTCGGATTGAGGTGACATTTTTTCCAGTATCTTTGTTGCGGCGAGCTCTTCAACTTTATAGTTGACCAGACCTCCGAACTATGGATGTGAAATTACGAAAATGCCCTTGAACTCTCCTATTGTGCCTTTTTTTCACTGTTTTGACTTCCCTTGCGTACCACTTGCATTAAGTCCCTAAAATCTTGGAACGTGAAGTCATTGAGGCAGATGTGGGACATATTAGTGGAGATGTTGAATGCTTGATTCCCGGAATTCGGATTGAGGCCGTCGAGTGACATCTTGAGGTGACGTGCCAAATGTAGCGGCGTACGACATACATAAATGTAACATGTTGGACATGAGAAAAATGTCCTTACAAATCTCCCCCTATGTCTGTGCCGGTACATACATAAAAAAATCGAATTATCAAATATGAAATTGCCTATACAAATCTACCCTCCCATGAACCCAAAACTGGAAAAGGTACAAATGAATAGTCTTCATCGTTTGTTCTTCAAATCTTCAGGAATCTCAAATCTTTTCTCATCAGGGTGTGAAATTCAGAGATCATCAATGTAGTACCTACACACATGAGATAAAGAAAAAAAATACCAAGTGACGTATTGAGTTTGAAATGAGATAAACATAGATACCAATATATGATAAGCATAAGTCAAATCTCAAAACTCCCCCAAAATTCAAACTCCCCCATAAATGATAATTCTTTCTCCCCCTTTTTATGATGTCCCCAAATAGACTAATAAGAAGAATGAATCAAAAAAGCAAAATCGGGGTGTCACGGTATACAAAAAAATACACAAACTATTTTTGATTTTTTTTTTCAAAAAAAATCTGATACCATTTGAAAAAAATATGTAAAACATGATACAAAAAAATATCACACCATAGATTTAAACTCAAACAACCAAGTCATGGGAACGGAATGTATGGGTGTGAACACATTCGATAGGTAAATCAACTCAATCAATCATATGTGCACGATGCATATGTGTACCCCTAACGAATGAGCATCAAAAGTATCCTTAGGTGTAAAAAATTTGTTGAATTTAGATGACATCGTCTTATGCAAATCAACAAATCAAAGTCAAAGTGATTTCCACACCAATAACGTCCAAAACTATGTAGCGCATTTTCAAATATCAAGGACGTACAAACCCGTTTTAATTCTCCAACCAAACACCCTCATATATATTTTCTTTTAGAGGTAATCTAAATTCTCAAACTTTGGAGAATTGGTGAAAAAACCTAAATGGCCCATAATTTGGCATGGATTTCTTTTTATTGCCTTTCAATTTTTTTCGGGCTCTTTTAACCTCTTTGGACCCCGAATAATAAAATTCCTCAATTTTTTAGGTCCAATTTAACGGTGGCTTAGTATTCGCAAAGGTAAAATGAACCTTTCGCAGCCCTTCCCCGTTTCTAAACAAAGCACACAAACTCACAAAACAGTTTTTATATGCACAATTTCCTTATCAAAATTTATCGCGCTTGGTTTGTTTTAAGGACAGGATTGAAGTGAAAACACCCAACCAACATGTGATAAGACAAGCACAATAATCAAACAAATTTGTGCATGTGTGCAATAAAGGAAACATGAGTCAAACATGTAGCAAGTAACACTTAATTACATCTTAATGACTCCAAACATTATAAAGCACATGGATGAATTGACCTATTGTCTCAAAACACTATCAAATAGTCACATGAAAATAATGGAATGATGTTGTGACTTGGTCATCCTAAATGTTCATCCATAAACGGTGCAAACAAAAAACAAAAATCTTTTTGTATTTTTCAAAATTTTTCAAAACAAAAATATATACAAAAATGATACATACTAGCAATAGGCAAACAATGTCATCATGAAAATCACCCTATGCTAGTAAACAAGTCAAACCTCAATCATTAGGTGCAGAGGGGTTTTCCAAAGGTGGTGACAACTTATGAAAAACCTCCATCAATTCTTGTGAAGTTTTGACTAAGAACTTAACTTGCTCACCTAAATGTGCAAACTCTCTCATGTAGTCTCCGGGAGCATGTAAAGTATCATGTGTGGGTGCATGTGTGCCAGAAACACGTGTAGAAGCAAAACGTGACACATAACCCAACTTGAAGCAAAATTCCCTAAGGTGTCCTCTACTCTTGCAATGTGAGCAAACATAAATAGGCCTAGGAACACCTCTCTCAAAAACTCTAGGACGCACTCTCCTATTAGGAATGGGACGCCTAGGTGGGTTAGGGTGAGACACATGTGAAACTGTCACTAAAGTGGGAACCGGCTTGGGTGATAATTGGGAAGAAGAAGCACCGTCATGACTTATTCCTAACTTCTCACCTTTACCCATAAGAACCACCTTTTCAACCTTCTTAGGTGCGTTCTCAAACTTGACTTTGACCTCCCGAGCACGTTCGAGATCACTCTCGAGTTGGGATACACGTGTCGACAGACTAGACAACGTGTCGGCCAAATCACACTTCTCCTTTCTCAAAACCTCCTTCTCTTTCTCCAAATCTAAAACCCGACGACCTAAATCCCTATTATACTTCTTTGTTTTCAAGGTCTCGGTGTACAAATCTCTAAAAGCTTTTTGGAACTCACTTTCATCTCCACTTTCACCCTCACTTTCTCCCTCACTTGAAGTGCTCAAACCATCACTATCACTTTCGTGTGCACTATTGTGGGACAAGGTGGGTGTGCTCACACGACTAGAAAAAGCTACAAAATTCTCACCACTAGTCTCATCACCCTCACCTTCACTACTATCACTAAGTGTGGCGGGCATAGCTACTTTCTTTCCTTTCTTTCTAAGCCACGTAGGACACTCAAACGACTTATGTCCCTTATCCCCACATTAAAAACAAGTGACGTTCTCAAAATCTTCCTCACACTCCTCATCGGATTTATTTTCTTTTTCCCTCTCACCACTTTCTTTGGCCCTTCCTTTCTTTTTATTTTTCTCAAAAAAATTCTTTTTATTGGAAGAATTATTTTTGTTCATGTTGAGAAATTTTTTAAAATTTTTTGCAAACAAGGCCATTTCATTAAAATCAAAATCTCCCTTAGAATCGGACTCACAAACTTTTTCTTTCTTTTTCTTAAAATGAGTCTTTAAAGCAATGACTTTATCCTTAGCCTTAGTGGTTATGGGAAATATGTCAATCTCATAGGTTTGAAGATCTCCTACAAGTTCTTCCAACTTAAGTGATTTCAAATTTCCCAAAGAGTTCAAAACAGTGACTTTAGGAATAAAGCGTTTTGGGAGAGATCTCAAAATCTTTTTAACGACACGCGTGTTATCAATCACCTCACCCAAATTAAAACATGTGTTAACAATGTCTGACAAACGAGCATAAAAATCATCAAAGCATTCAGACTCAGACATGGTGATAGTTTCAAATTGGGTGGCCAGATTTTGTAATTTTGACTCTTTAACCGCGTTCGTACCCTCATGTGTCAATTTCAAAACATCCCAAGACGTGGTGCACGTCATAATTCGGCGAAACTCATCAGGAGAGACAGCTCCAGAAATAGCACTCAGACCACGGGAATTAAAATTGGACAATTTATAATCATCTTCAGTCCAGGCTGACACAGGTTTTAAAGTGGTGATGTTATTAACGGTGACCGTGGGAAGAGTCCAACCATTTTCGCAAAGCAACCAAACACGCTCGTCAATAGATTTTAAAATCGATTTCATACGAGCTTTCCAGTAGGCATAATTAGACCCGTCAAAAATAGGCATCTGATTATATAAGTGCTCCATAGGAAAAAATGCGATTTTTCACAAAACTGATTTTTTTTTAAAAAAAATCGATATCACACGATTTTGCGAAAAATAGGAATACGCGATAAATTAGCGCAACCTGCTCTGATACCAATTTGAACATGTCGTGTAATACTGATTTAAATTAAATTTTGCAAGTTTTCAAGTAACCCTTATTTAATTAGAGTCTACTTTTAAATCAAATAAATTCAGCTCCTAAACATCCATCTACGGTGCGTGTGTCGACCCATAAACAAATAAAGTATGCGAAACAAGTTTAAGGAAAAATCCCCGCAGGGAAAAACCTTTTATTTCACTATAATAAGTAAATCGTAACTTACACGAATTACAATGAAATACAGTGACACACGAATACCCGCAGACGTCGGTCGGTGTCGTTAGCAATGAATCCACACGCAGCGAACCCATATGAAGCTCAGTCCAATCAACAAAGGAAGAACCGCAGCACTCCTCAATGACACGCAGCCATAAAACTTTGTAGAGACTCCCTCAGCAATGACACGCAGCCCTCGGTTGCAAAGATCTCTCCACAAAGGTTTGAACAAACTAAAAAGTTGTGTTCTTGGGTTACCAAAAAGATTCACAAAGGATTGGCAATTGTGTGAATCAAAACATGAGTCTTGGGACTCAAAAATATGAAGACTATAGGTATTTGAACTCTCAAAAACGTCTTCTAAAGTCTTGCAAAACAACTCCCCCGAAGTTGGTATTTATAGGAAAAAATATGAAGAGTCCCACGTTCTTAAAACTCTAAAATTCTATCCAGCGTACAAAAAAAACAACATTCTTTAAGGAATTTTCTATATCTTCAAAAGGTCATAACTCCTTCACCGTAGCTCGGATTGAGGTGCCGTTTTTTCCAGTATCTTAGTTGCGGCGAGATCTTCAACTTTCTAGTTGACCAGACCTCCGAACTATGGATGTGAAATTACGAAAATTCCCTTGAACTCTCCTATTGTGCCTTTTTTCACTGTTTTGACTTCCCTTGCGTACCACTTGCATTAAGTCCCTAAAATCTTGGAACGTGAAGTCATTGAGGCAGATGTGGGACATATTAGTGGAGATGTTGAATGCTTGATTCCCGGAATTCGAATTGAGGCCGTCGAGTGACATCTTGAGGTGACGTGCCAAATGTAGCGGCGTACGACATACATAAATGTAACATGTTGGACATGTAAAAAATGTCCTTACACTCTTGTTGTTACGCTTTATTCATCGCTAATATATTTGTTGAGCATCTTTCCTGTCGTATTATGTACTTCCCCATATTTTCTTTTAGTTGATAGGTTTACGTGGATTGGGACGCTATGGACCAATTGGGATGATTTTTAGCGTGGATTATTTGGGAAGAATTTTTAATACAAGTTGGAAGATTTGTATTTATTTTTATTGTATAGAGCATTTGGGATTTATTTTTATTTTGAGATAGATAGTTGTATTCTTTCGAGAGACAATTATTGTATTTAAATATGAGTATTGATATTAGTGGTTTCGTTTATACTGTGGGATTTTTTTAGATTCTCTATACACATTGTTATTGTGGATTTAGTTTAGTTTTATCGATAGTAGCGCTCCGTCTGCTCTCCCCGGGAGCGCGGGGTGTTACAGATGGTATCAGAGCTTAGGTATACGACAACCATTGGGTCTAGCATGCGGGTCAGATATGTTTTCTTTGGAGACAGAAATTTTTGAGGATGTTTAGAATTGATTGAGGAATTTAGAGTTGTGATTTTTGGGAAATGGAATCGAGTAGAATTTTATTTCGAGTGTAAGGTTTCGTAGAATTTCGAGGACGAAATTCCTTTTTAAGGGGAAGTATGTAATACCCCGTAATTTTGAGGGCTTTATTTATGAATATGGTATATAATTTTAATAATATTATTATTTTATTAATTGGGATATTGATATTATATTTATTTTTATTTGAAATGAATCGAATATTTAAATTCAAATTTAATTGGCTTTTGGACATTTTATAATGGGTTAAATATGTAAAATTGACAATTTTAAATTAAAGGGCAATATGGTAATATGCATTAACATAGTTTCCAAGATAGGGTTTGGGAGATGGACAATATAAGGAATATTATGGGTGATTATAAGGAAATGGAGATGAAAAAGAGGCCAAAAATGAAATCCAAAGAGGCAAAAACGAGTGGAATCAGAAGAGCCAATTTGGAATGTTTAGATCTTCTTTTTGAGTGGATTCGAATGAGATTTGAGAAAAACTCAAAACATATATCTGACTCAATTTTTCGTGTAGAATCCAAATATGAAGTCGGATTGGCAATTCGAATAATTTTTGGATCTGATTTTTTTGGCTTTTTAAAATAGGACTATTTTAGGTTATCTCGTGTTGGGGCGAACATGATTTGATTATTTTCGCGAGAGGAAAGTGATGGTGAGATCATATTTTGAGGATGATTTTTATATGATGATTCATGCGATGATTTTGAGGTATGGGATTTTACACAATATGCTCCTTTAAATCTCGCGAGTTTATTCCGTTGATTTCTTATTAATTGAACTCATATTTGAATTGCTAAATTCATTGAAATCGGGAAAAATAATTGTTGAATTATTTTGATTCATGTGGTATCATTATATTGTTGTTGCGCATGTTGTCATGAGATTTTAATATGGCATGGAGGTTGGGCACCCACCAAAATTCCTGCTTCCCCGGGGCTATGACTTGATAAAGCATATGCGAATGAGGTGAGGCCTTGTGACCCGTTTAATGTGTTGTTGAGAAATTTATTGATAAATGCTATTGAGATTCGCATTTGATTTGAATATTCATACTCGTGTTGTTATGATTTATTCATCGTTTATATATTTGTTGAGCATTTTTCCTATCGTATTGTGTAATTCCTCATATTTTCTTTTAGTTGGCAGGTTATCGTGGATTTGCAAACATGCTGGTATGATAATTAGTATACTTGGTTGGGAGTTTAAGACATTGTAATGAAGAATTAGAGGGATAAAAAGAGGAAAACCCGTAATTGTTTAAGAAAATCTGGGTTGATACCTGTTTGATTGATCGATCGACGATCGATCGATCTACCTCTTTTCTTCGATCGATCGACCCCTTCTGATTTTTGGCAATTGTTTTCCCTTAAGGCTTAATAAAAAAATATCAAGGGCGGTGATGATTCTTAGGATGTTTAAATTGATATTTTGGGACTTAGTTAAGGTCAGTAGGGTCTTAGTTGAAGCCCAAAAAAATGGTTTACCTTAGGGATTTGAATACTATTGCTTATGAGGGACTACCGAGTGAGTTACGATTAGAAATCGTTCAAATTGAAACTATAATGGGAATAAATGCTAAGGTAAGGATAATAACAACAATGGAGGGGCTTTAAGTTACTGAGATAACATTAGAAACTAATAGGAGGCCTAGTAAACTTTTGGGGTAGGTTTAGGTACTCAAATTGACACGACGAGAGAAAGTTATCAAGTTATATATATAAACACGTATGACGTTCGAGATAATCTTACTACGTACAAGACTTACTAGATAGAATGTGAATATCTATATTGAAATATGATTACTAAGGTTGTGTGAATGCCTAGTGAATGGATTTCTTATGTGTATGACATACCTACCGTACTTGTTATCACGGGAGGCTAGTTTTTTTTTAAAGGACCCTCTTATCCTTGTGTGCCTTCGGGAGGATTTAGACTGGTACCTGTTGATGTAAAAAATTAGATCACTCTAATAATTCAATCACAGATAAATAAATGAGACAAAAGATTTCAAAGTGGTTCAGCCTTATAAGAATGGCCTACGTCCACTGTTGTTTTATTGCTGAGTGTTTGGGAATTCTCGATTACAAGAAATTCCGTTCTGGATTCGATCCCAGAGTTTGGATTCGATCCCTCACAATGAGGATTGTACAATGTATTTATATCCCTGAGGCTGTAATGTGAAAGGGTAATACATTAAATGATATACATATGAAAGGGTAATACATTTAATGCCCTCTTTGCGTGTGCGTCTGAATGATAAGCATTTAATGAATCAGTTGAACTATTAGTTATCCAGCTATTAATGTTTTGTTCGAGATGCAGCTCGGACCGCCTGAGTTGCTCGGACCGCCTAAGCTTCCTGGTATTCAAGAGTTCCTCGGAGAGGTCTGTTCCTCGGAGCGTATGAGTTCCTCGGAGAGGTCTGTTCCTCGGAGCGTATGAGTTCCTCGGAGTAACATGGTTCCTCGGAGCGTGTGATCATCTCGGAAGTGCTTGTTGTTGCCATGTAGATAGCCACGTGTCTTCATATGATTGGTCCAAGTCAGCAGATTAAATTTGGTATCAACAGAAGCCCCCAATGTTTCTTAATTCGAAATTTGAGGAGTATGGAACATTCTTTCTCGGAATATGGTAGCTTTAAATAGTCTTCCTGATTTTTAGGAGCATCTCCCTTGTATTTATTTCTCCTTCCCAATTCGTAGAATCATGCTTTTTTGGACTTTCCTGCGTGCTTGGATTCCTGCGTCACTTTTTGTCTTTTTATCCGCTGTTGTTCGCTTTGATTCCCGCGCCAATATTTAATGCCCTTTTAGCCGTCGGTAACGTAATCATCCTTTTTTGTAATCATTACTTCACCATTTCCCAAGGCAAGGTATTTAAACTTCACAGACACTCCCATCGTCTTCTACCTTTTCAAATTTTCGTCTTTTGAGTTTTACATCGTCTCTTCCTACTTTCTTGTGCGTTCATATTTTTCGTCATTCGTTGTCAGCAGATCCGTTCTTTTCCTATAAGATCTTCTTCCTTCATCTTTATTTTTTTATTCACCATGGTTTATCCTGTTGAGTCTCTTGAAAAATTTTGTTATGATTTTTCCATTCCCTCTTGGGTCGTCTTGGAGGAGCTTTCTAAGCCTTCTAATTATTTCAATTTGGCTGAGGGACATTGGTTCCCCAGTCTCTTTTTTGCTGAGTGTGGATTTTCTTTTCCACCAAATCCTTTGTGTCTGGAATTCTGTCAGTACTTTGATGTTATTCCTGCACGCATAGCCCCCAACACATGGAGAATAGTTAATGGGGTGCATAGATTAAATCAAGTGCATGGAACTCGTATAGGAATTCCAGAAATCATGTACTGCTATAGATGGGCAGTTAATGATAATATTTATTATTTAAAAACTAGGTTTATAAATAGAGCCTTAGTAGTCAATCTCCCTGATGCCAATAGGGATTATTTTGAACACGGGGTTGTCATAAAAAATTGGCAACACCCTTCATTAGCTAGAGATGAGGTTTACCAGGGTCCCAGTTGCCCTCCATATGGCAATGGGATAGGTTATTTTTATTTTGTTTTATGTATTTTGAAATCATGTTTCTTTTGTGTTTGATAAAATGTGCCAGTGATAACAATGTTTATTTATTTGTAGTTGATAGTAAGAGAAAGTGCCCAAAAGAAGCAGATGTCAATATAAGGCATTTGGGACTTATCTGGAGTCTGCATCAACGTGTTGCCGACGAGCACATTAAGTCGGCTTCGTATAGTGCTCCAATACAAGAGCTACATCACCTCCTTCACTGCTCGTCCTGTGATCAGTGAGGCAGAGCCAGTACCAGCCTCTGCAAGTTCTTTGCCTGAATCTCATATTCCTTTGAGCGAAAGGATGAAGAAGAGAAGACCTCCTACCCTGTTTGAGAAATCTGCCTTCGGTTCTGGTGAGGCAAAGAGGAGTAGGATTGATGTCCCAAGGGAGGGGACAAAGAAGACTGATGCAGCTCCTCCAACTGCTCCTACTAAAGTCGCCGAGAAGGTTGCTGATAAGCCCGCAGTGGCTCCGAGCAGCTCTACTGCTCCTGGAAAGGTGATTGTGATATCACCGACCAAGGATTCATCCTTGGTTGAATCTGTAACTGTTCCCCCGAGGAGGCTGAAGAAAATCTCCTCGGTCAATTTGGCTGTCACCACTACTCAGCCCCCAGCTACTGGGACTGGAGTTCCCAATTTTGTTCCCCCGAGCTCTGACATGAGCTCGGTAAAGTCCTTGACCATTCTCGAGGTTCAAGGTACCGAATAAAACCTTACTCGGGATATGGTTACCTCACTAGTTGCTCGTCACCTTGCTTCTGTAAGTATCTTTACTTAGAATTTTTTCATATTCCCTTTGTCATTTCTGTTTCTAACTTGCTTTCTTTTTCTGTTCACAGTTGACGAGCTGCTTCAACATAATCCTAAAGAAGGATGAAGCGATTAAGGCTTCTTGTTCCTTGTCCAGTGTGGAGGGAGCTCTGGAAGAAGCTACCAAGTCCCTGGCAGATTCTTGCCAGAAATATGTTGATGATAAAGCTATCTAGGAGAAAAAGCTTGCCTCCTCCGAGCAGGAAAAAGCTCGAGTTGATGATGCCTCCAAGGAGTTGGAGAAGAAAAAGAATGCCTTGGAGAAGGCAAATAAAGAGATTGAGGAAAAGCTCAAAGCCGCTGGAGAGCTGGAAAATAAACTCAAAGTTGCTGAGGAGAAGTTGGACCAGCTCCAGGAAGTAGGTCGGCAGAAGGAGGAGATTGAGATCAACTGAAGAATGCTGAGAACCTTCTGTCCGAGATGCTTTCCTTGGAGAAGCTGAAGAGGAAAGTTGTTGTGAAAAAGTCCTTCAGCTCTGGCTGGGACAAGGGGTGGAACAAGGGGTGTGCTGCCATGGTATCTCAAGTGGACTATGGCAGTCTAAAGTATTTTAGGGATGGATGGGTCGCTGCCCTTCAGGAAATGAAGGTCGACGAGTCCTCCGAGCTCTTCCAGAGGCATATCCCTGGTCCTCCTCCTACTCCAGAAGAATTAGAAGAGGACGAAGCTACCTCTGAGGAATCTTCAATGGTGATGGGAGATCACCCCCCATCCATCCAGTATGCTGTCGAGCAAGTCGTTTCTTCTTCCGAACAACAGCTGATGGTCTCCAAATAACCCACAGTTCCCTCCGAGCAACCTGCTTCCTCTTCCCAACCTCCCGAGAAGGTTTTGGGAGATAAGGAAAAGGTGTAGTGTTGTTCGGGCTTATCTTTATATTTTTCTTCTTTTTATCAAATGTAATCCAGAACTTGTAACTCTGAATTTTATGATCTAATAAAACTTGAATTTTCTTGCATACTGTTGTTCATCTTCTATTCATATTCTTCTTGTTTTTCTTATTGGTGATTGCTCTTTCTTTCTCTACTAGTTCTGGCTAGGATGGAACTGCTATCTGCCCATGATACAAAGTTGCTGCAGCAATGTAATGAGTACTTCAAGGCTGGTCACACAGACCTGTGTGCTGCACAAATTGCTGACATCCTCGGCCAGGATGCTTCAGAGCAGGCAGTGGAATCATATCAGTACCTGAAGTGTTTGCTTGATTGAGCGGTGCAGCTTCTTCTTCAACAGCCCTAATCCCAGTGACTGACGAGGGATTTTCATTCTTAGAGGTTGAGAATGCCAAATTGAGGGACGAGTTGGAGACTTTGAAGAGTTCGGGCACTTCTACGTCTTCTCGCGGTCGAGCAAGAGCTCCTCGGGGATGAGGAAGAGCAACTCGGGTCCTTATCGAGGAACAGAGAACTCAGTCTGCGTTAGAGAATCAAGATTTCCAATTAATAGCGAAGAACCAGGCTTTGTCTGATATGTCAAAGAAAATTAGGGACTTGGAAAAATAGCTCTCTGCGCAGTAGTCGGTCCTGGAGAATAAGGAACTTTTCATTAAGAGTCTCCGCGAGCAGCTAGAAAGGCTAACATATCAATTCCACAAATAGCCCAGGGAGTTCTGGATGGATGGATACAACGAAGCACTATTCCACTTGGATGATCGTATCCAGAATGCCAACAATGAGGGCTACAAGCAAGGCTGGCTGAATGCCTTAGGTGTGTTGAAGCTCGAACAAGGTCATTATCTGTGGGACTACCATGATCCCGGGTTGCTCGACTTGCCTGTGCCACCATACAATTTGGAGATGGAATGGATCCCTGCTCGGGCCATTCCTCGGAGATTAATTTCAAAGTACCTCGGTGACTACAATCTTCACTCTCAAATTGAGGTATCTCATCCCGAGCATCTTTTAGATCAACCATCCGTGATGAATGTCAGGATGCTGAAGGATCTTAACTTTATCAATTCTCCTCAGTCTTTCAATGATCCGCCTGCTGGTGAGGAACCTGTGTCAAAAGCAGAGGGGAAGAGACCAGTAGAATAGGAATTTTTTGATGTAACAGTTAGTATACAAATTAATGTAACTGTAATTTCATTATCAATGTAATTTATTTTGAATTCAATGAAAGACTTTCATTTTGATTTGCAAATCTTCATTTCTATTATCTTGTAGTTATCAAACACTTTATATTTATGCATCTCTGTTAAAAAGATAACAAGTATTGTGTTGTTTGTCGACCATCTCAATAATAATTAAAAATTTACAAGTATCGATAATGTTTCTCGATCATTTAATAATAAAGTTACGAGTATACAAATGTTTAAAAATTTTCCAACTAACAAAGGTTGTTAAATTGTGCTCGTCGACCAACTATAGTTAGTGGGTTCTTATCCCCGACCAGCCATACTTGGTAGATTTTAATCTTTTTCATAAAATGTGTCCGACCAACCAAGGTCGATAAATTCTCCTCGTCGACCAACTACAGTTAGTGGGTTTTTATCCCCGACTAACCATACTTGGTACAGTTTGGAATATTTCGTTTCCTAGCCAAACAGGTTGGCATTTTTAGGAATATTTCTCCTCGTCGACCAACTACAGTTAGTGGGTTTTTATCCCCGACCAACCATACTTGGTACAGTTTGGAATATTTCATTTCCTAGCCAAACAGGTTGGCATTTTTAGGAATATTTCTCCACGTCGACCAACTACAGTTAGTGGGTTTTTATCCCCGACCAACCATACTTGGTATAGTTTGGAATATTTCGTTGAGTAGTCTGCCGAGCTTTGCCGAGTAGTGCGTAGCACTAGTATTCCCAGAAAAATTTTCAATAAATAGAGAGACTTGCAGAATATTTTCATTTTATTCATACTGATGGAACTGTGTTACATATACATCACTGATAATACTTGCGCAGGTGCTCTGCATTCTAGGCATTTTTAAACTCCTCGCCTTCTAAAGTTGTTATTCGATAAGTTCCTGGTCGAGCAACTTCTGTAACTCGGTATGGTCCATCCTAGTTTGCCTCCAGTTTGTTATGCTTTTGAATTACTTTTTTCAGCACATAGTCTCCTTCTTTCAGGTCGCACTTCTTCACCCTCTTGTTGTAAAACAAAGTTGTTCGCTGTTAGTAAGCAGCATTTCTAATGGATGCTTCTTCTCTAACTTCCTCGAGCATGTTTAAATCCAGCCTTCTCATTAAATCGCTGACAGGGAAATTGAAATTTAGCACCTTGTGTGTTGGGAGACCCAACTCGGCAGGTATGACAGCTTCACTTCCAAACGCCAGCATGTATGGTGATTCTCCAATTGCTACTCGGGGAGTAGTTCGGTAAGCCCAGAGTACTGATTGTAACTCGTTGATCCAGTTTGCTTTCGCATCATCCAATCTTTTCTTCAAACCTTTCAGCAGCGTTCTATTTGTCACTTCAGTCTGTCCATTGCTTTGAGGATGGCCTGGTGCTGAGTGGACCTTCAAAATATTTGATTGATGATAATAGGCAGCGAACTCCTCGTTATCAAATTGTGTTCCATGGTCTGTGATGAAAGCATGAGGATGACCATATAGACAAATGATATTCTTCCAAACAAATTGGTATACCTTCTCGTATGTCATGTCAATGAGTGGCTCAGCTTCTACCCACTTAGTAAAATAATCCACTGCGACGACGAGATACTTGAACTTTCCTCGGGTCGTTGGCAGTGGTCCAACCAAATCAATTCCCCACATGGCAAATGGCCAAGGGGAAGTTATGGGTGTCAACAATGCTTGTGGAGTTCTTCGGATGGAGGAAAAACGCTCGCACTTTTCACATTTCTTGGCATAGGCTATACAATCTGCCCTCATCGTCGGCCAGTAGTATCCCCGCGTCATCACCCTTTATAAAAGCGTCCGACCTGCTACATATGCTCCACAAGACCCTTCATGGATTTCTTCAATCAATTCTTTCACCTCGGAGGGATGCACGCATCTCTGTAAACCTGCCATAATTCCCCGTCTATATAAAACACCATTAGTTAGTACATACCGAGCAGCTTTAAACTTCAATTTCTTTGCTGCGATCTTATCAATTGGCAATTCTCCCTCCTCGACATACGCCCTGATGGGATCCATCCAATATGGTCCCAAATCAAGGGTGATAAAGTTCATCGTCAGATCTTCATCTATACTCCGACCAGCTAACACTTCAATTGGGATTGTTCGCCGTAGCTCGGTGCGAGTAGCTGATGCTAGTCGAGCTAGGGCGTCTGCTCTCGCATTCTCCATTCTTGGTATTCTGACCAGCTGAATAGCGGTAAATTCTAACACCAGCTCCTTTGCCTTTGCATGATATCTGATCATTAATTCTCCTCTAACTGCATATACTCCCATCATTTGGTTTACAATCAATTGAGAGTCGCTGAAGATCACAACCTGCTGCGCCTCCATAATTTTTGCCAAATTAAGCCCTGCAATCATGGCCTTATATTCAGTTTCATCGTTGGAAGCTTTGAATTGGAAACGCATGGCGTATTCCATGTCGACCTCGTCCGGAGTGCTCAAAACTATCCCTGTGCCACATCCTGCAGTGCAAGATGAGCCATCTACATATAGCCTCCATATAGGTAACTTGTCTTCAAATTTCTGATCAGTCAGAGTTCCTCGGTGAAATATTTGTTGCTTCTTTTCATCCTCCCTGGATTTTTCTCGCTCCTCGTCGATCATTTTTTCTTGCCCTTTTACCAACCGGAGTTGGTCTGAGCTCGAATTTAATGATCCTGTAACATCACTTGCCCTTTTACCAACCGGAGTTGGTCTGAGCTTGTGTTTGTTGATCCTGTAACATCCACAGGTTGATCAGCGAGCAACTTTTGCTCCTCGGGGGTATCAGGATAGGTGAACTCCGCTATAAAGTCTGCTACAGCCTGCCCTTTTAGCGATGATCTGGGTTCATAAACTATATCATATTCACCGAGTTCTATTTCCCAGTACATCAATCTCCCTGATTTTTCTGGCTTATGAAGGTCTTGTCTCAATGGCACATCGGTATATACTACTATAGTATGAGCCTGGAAGTATGGCCTCATTCTCCTACTCGCCTCAATCAGTGCCAGTGCCAATTTCTCCAGCCTTGGATATCTGATCTCTGCTCCTCGGAAGGCTTTACTTGTGTAGTAAATTGGCTTTTGTACTCCATTCTCCACTCTAATCAACGCCGAGCTAACTGCATTCTCGGACACTGTAAGGTACAAATACAATTTTTCTCCCATCACCGGGCTAGACAATAGTGGAGGTGCTCCCAAGTATTTCTTCAAGTCTTGAAAAGCCTTCTCACATTCATCATTCCACTCAAAAGTCTTTCTGGGTGTCTTGAAGAATGGGAGACATCTATCAGTTGCTCGTGACACAAATCTATTGAGTGCTTCTACTCGTCCAGTGAGACTCTGTACTTCCTTCTTCGTTGTTGGAGATCGCAGCCCTAATAGAGATTTGATCTTTTTAGGATTTTCTTCAATGCCTCGTTGATTGACAATGTACCCGAGGAACATGCCTTCTCGTACTCCAAATATGCACTTCGTCGGGTTCAGCTTCATTTGATATTTATCTAGTTGATCAAATGTTTGACTTAAATGATGATCGACAACTTTCTTGCTTTTTGTCAGTATGTCGTCAACATAGACTTCCATATTGTCACTGATTTATTCAGCAAAGACCTTGTTCATCAGCCTCTGATATGTCTCGCCTGCATTTTTCAAACCAAAAGGCATAACATTATAACAATAAGTTCCCCTAGGGGTAATGAAAGAAGTACTCTCCATGTCTTCAGGTTTCATTTTGATCTGATTGTAACCAGAATAACCATACATGAAGCTCAGCAACTCGTGTCCCGAGGTAGCATCCACCAGTTGGTCAATTCGGGGTAGTGGAAAGTGATCCTTCGGGCATGCTTTGTTGAGGTCGGTAAAGTCTACACACATCCTCCACTTGTTGTTCTTCTTCTTTACCATCACCACATTAGCTAACCAATCTGGATATTTTATATCTTCAATGAAACAAGCTTTCTGGAGCTTCTCGACTTCCTCCTGTATAGCTTGATTCTTCTCGGGACTGAATACTCTTCTTCTGTGCTTCACGGGCTTGATCTCCTTATTCACATTGAGCTCGTGATATAAGAAGTTTGGGTCTATCCCAGGCATATCTTCGTGACTCCACGCAAAAGTTTGTGTTCTGCTTCTAAGGAAAGTTATCAATTCTTATTTTAATGAGGCATCCAACGATGAACCTACTTGAGTAGTTCGCTCAGGGTGCTCGTCGTCCAGAATGATATTTTCAGTAGCTTCCACCACTTGACCTTTCATGAGTTGCGACTCATCTCGAGGATCCAAGGTTTCAATTTCTGCACCTTCATCCACTTGATAGGTAGTAGTCTTTTTCTTTGATTCTTCCAGTTCTTCTTGATCGGCGGATGAATAATAGCATTCTCGAGCTACTCTCTGATCACCTTTCACAACTCCTACTCCAAAGTTTGTTGGAAATTTTAGTCACTGATGCACTGTAGATGGTACAACTTCAAACTTTTTCAATCCTACTCTTCCCATGATGATATTGTACAATGATTGGACATTCTTATCCATTACGAAAAAGCGTATTCTTTCTGTCCGGCAAGCAGGCCACGTACCAATGAATATATCCAACTTGATCGTCCCAAGTGGAAATACTTTCTCGCCAGCAAAACCGATGAGGGGTCTGTGATAAGGCTCCAGTTGAGATAACTTCAAGTTTAAACTATCGAAACACGAGTAGAACATGATGTCTGCCGAGCTACCATTGTCGACCAGCACTCTTAAAATCATTACCTCCTTCATTCTCATCTTGATCACCAGTGGATCATCGTGAGGATATAAAAAACCTGTAAGGTCAATTTTCAAAAAACCGATGACCAATTTCTCCTTGTTCACCTTTCTCGGGCGATCTTCCTCAGCTAAATTTATTCGCTGAATGTACGGGCAAGCTTGAGCCTCACCGGGGTAAGCTTTTCTTTCTACAGTAAGGTCTTCTCCTCTTGCATCTCCTCCTGTAATAACATTACAATCAAATGACCCAAAGCGTATTGAAAATACCTCTCGTTCTGGCTGCCTTGGTTTCTTAGGAAGATCGGGGTCATCCTCTAGATCAACTTCATGGTTTCTCTTCTTGTTCTCCTCTACTCGACGAGGAGATCTAGACCTCTCTCTAGTTCGGTCGTTGTTTCTTCTTTCGCCTCCCCGATCAATATACTTTGCTAGTTTTCCTCGTCGGATGAGTGTTTCAATCTCATTCTGAAGAGCTATGCAATTTTTAGTCATATGGCCACGATCCTTGTGGAACTCGCAATACTTTTCCCTATTCCTCGTGTCAGGGTCTGCCTTCATTTTCTTTGCCTAGTTTAACTCCTCGCTGTTCTTAATTTCTTCCAGGACGTGGTTGATATTTGCCTTTAAAGGTGTGTAATTATCAAATTTCCTCAAGACCTCCCATGACGACCTATTTTTGGAATGTTTGTCATCACCATTGTTCTTATGTTCTTTCTTCTTAGCTTTTTCACCTTCCACCTTGGTTTCCTTGGTGTCCATATTCTTCTTCGCATACATAGCCTCCTCGGCATTCATAATCTTGGACGCTTTTCCCATCAGGTCCGACATAGTTCGAGGTGGATCTTTGGCCAAAGTGTAGTACAACTTGTTTGGCAGCAGTCCACTCATCAAAGCGGTAATCTCTGTCTTCTCCTCGTAATCAATGACTTCGAGTTTCTCGTTATTAAAAAGAGTTATATAATCTCTGATACTCTCACCAGCTTTTTTTCTAACACTTAACAAATGTGCTACTCGCTTAACTGGCTTTGCGCCAAAGCAGAAATTCCCAATGAATAACTCGGCCAGTTGAAGAAAAGTTGAAATCTTACCCCGAGGAAGATTATTATACCATATCTGAGCAGATCCGGTAAGAGTTCCCGAGAATGCCCTACATCTCATCTCGTCTGGGACAGCATAGATGTCGGCAGTAGCTTGATATTGTTCTATATGAAGGACAGGGTCAGTCTTCCCATCATACTTGGGAGTCACAACAGGTGCTTTGAACTTTAATGGTGTTGGAAGATCAATAATATCCTGGACAAAAGGTGTTCCTCGAATAAAGGTTCGTTGTAGAGGGTTCTTAGCCCTAGCCATTTCCCCCAATCTATCCTCCAGCCTCTGAATAGATCCTTTCCATGCATCATTTCCTTCCTCGGGCCTATTGGTTCGAGCAACTGATCGCGTCGAAGTGGCTTCCTGGGATTTATCTCGACGAGCAGCTGGTCGGTCATAAGATCCATCTTGACGAGCAGCTGGTCGCGACTGGGCAGATCCTTCCCTTAAATCTGATGGTCGTCGAAAGCTTCTCGATGCTGCATTAAGAGGACTTTTGTTCCTCCTAGGGCCTAATCGATCAAAAGGAGAAACCCTACTTAACCTTTCCAATGCGCTGGTCCTTTCCGGGGATAGGGTGACACGTTGTTCAGCATCTGTAGCTCGTACTGACGAAGTTCATCCAGGTTGATAAGAAGAATCTTCAGATTCCTCATTGCGATATAAATTAGTACGCCTAGTACGCGTGGAAGGCGCACGGGTATTTCTTTGAATGCTTCGTGGTCCGGAATGGGCTGATGCACCGCCATGGAGGGTTTGGATGAGTTGTTGCATCGTTTCTTGCATGACGGTCCGACCCTGAGCCAGATTTGCCATTATTCCAGTCAGATCTAGAACAATTGGTGGAGCAGATGGATTTGGAGGGGTTTCAGCGTTTCGATTGCTAGATTCATGAATATCAGCCATTGGTAATGGATTGTTTTTAGTGATAAAACGATATTACCAGTCGTTTCCCACATACGGCGCCAATCTGTTGATGTAAAAAATTAGATCACTCTAATAATTCAATCACAGATAAATAAATGAGACAAAATATTTTAAAGTGGTTCAGCCTTATAAGAATGGCCTACGTCCACTGTTGTTTTATTGCTGAGTGTTTGGGAATTCTCGATTACAAGAAATTCCGTTCTGGATTCGATCCCAGAGTTTGGATTCGATCCCTCACAATGAGGATTGTACAATGTATTTATAGCCCCGAAGCTGTAATGTGAAAGGGTAATACATTAAATGATATACATATGAAAGGGTAATACATTTAATGCCCTCTTTGCGTGTGCGTCTGAATGATAAGCATTTAATGAATCAGTTGAATTGTTGGTTATCCAGCTATTAATGCTTTGTTCGAGATGCAGCTCGGACCGCCTGAGTTACTCGGACTGCCTAAGATTCCTGGTATTCAAGAGTTCCTCGGAGAGGTCTGTTCCTCGGAGCGTATGAGTTCCTCGAAGAGGTCTGTTCCTCAGAGCGTATGAGTTCCTCGGAGTAACATGGTTCCTCGGAGCATGTGATCATCTCGAAAGTGCTTGCTGTTTCCATGTAGATAGCCACGTGTCTTCATATGATTGGTCCAAGTCAGCAGATTAAATTTGGTATCAACAGTACCTTAAGGACATAGGACTGTGAATGACTTATTTATGAGTTGATAAGTCAGCTGACCATGGGAGCGTAGGTATGTGCATGACCCATGGGTATGTGAACTATGTTCGCCTCCAATATGTGTGATTTTACTTATTGAAATGGTTCTTGAGAGATTCAAAACTCGTAGTCCTTATGTACGTGATGTACCGGGATTCGATAGTAGAGTATGCGAGAATCACAGCTTAGCCTAGGGGTGCCATATATGTATTTATGTACTGAGAGTGTTATACTTATGTACTTGTGACTGGTTCATTGTTGCTTCGTAAATGTGAATAACTAAGATATTTGAATGAGTTAAGAATGAGAAATTAATCAATACTTGAGATAAGAAATTTAATGAATGCGAATATGGGTTTTGAATCTAACTTATCTGGATATTACGGGTAGACACCCTATGGTAGAATGTGAAAGAGGAAGTGACATAGACTAGTTAGTTAGCAACATAACTAGGATGGGTTAAGGGCGTACATTAGGAGTGCACATCAGTTGAGAGGTGAGAAACTCATGTGAGAGTACGTAACTAACGTGTTTATAATATGTGTTGTTTAATTGTAATTTAAACACTTGCTAAACTTTTAAACTATTTTCACCTCGGGCTCTGACCCGTTTTCCTCCAAATCTATTTTGTTTTGTAAAAATATTTTTAGGTGACCAGCCACAGGGACGCCAAGCATAGGAGTTCCATTCTGATGACGTGTTGTAGCTGATGTGGAAGTTGCAGGATCTTGGTATTAGACGTCTTCATATTTATCCTTGGTTCCTTCAGAGTCATTTGTATCAGTTAGGGGATGTCGCCCATTCTTATTTAGAGGTTGTAGTTGCAGACTTTCATTTTCAGTTATTGGTTTATTTATTCAGACTCTTGTATTGGGACTTTATTTACTCTGGCATTATGATTATTGAAGTGTTTACTCCAGACTCAGTTGATTTCATTTCGTTGGTTGGTTCAGTCTTAGCATCACTGTCGAAAAATATTTAATTAATTACTAGCCACCTAATATTTAAAAAGAGAGATGCCAAATTTTATTAATTAAGTTATCAAATAACCAAGAATTAAATCATTAACCATCAATCACATAAACAATCTCATATGAATAACCAACGAAATGAAATCAATTGAGTCTGGAGTAAACACTCCAATAATAATAATGCCAGAGTAAATAAAGTCCCAATACAAGAGTTTAAATAAATAAACCAATAACCGAAATAATGATAGACTATAACTACAACCTCTAAATAAGAATGGGCTACATGCCCTAACTGATACAAATGACTCTGAAGGAACCAAGGATAAATATGAAGGTGTCTAATACTAAGAACCTGTAGCTTTCACAGCAGCTACACCACGTCATCAGAATGGAACTCCTATGCTTGGCGTCCCTGTGGCTGGGCACCTAAAAATGTTTTTAAAAAACAAAATAGATTTGGAGGAAAACGGGTCAGAGCCCGAGGTGAAAACAGTTTAAAAGTTTAGCAAGTGTTTAAATTACAATTAAACAACACATATTATAAACACGTTAGTTATGTACTCTCACATGAGTTTCTCACCTCTCAACTAATGTCCACTCCTAACGTATGACCTTAACCCATCCTAGTTATGTTGCTAACTAACTAGTCTGTGCCACTTCCTCTTTCGCATTCTACCATAGGGTGTCTACACTTAATATCCAGATAAGTTATATTCATAACCCATATTCGCATTCATTAAATTTCTTATCCCACGTATTGGTTAATTTCTCATTCTTAACTTATTCAAATATCTTAGTCATTCACATTTACTAAACAACAATGAACCAGTCACAAGTACATAAGTATAACACTCTCAGTACATAAATACATATATGGCACCCCTAGGCTAAGCTGCGGTTCTCGCATACTCTGCTATCGAATCCTGATATATCACGTATATAAGGACTAAGAGTTTCGAATCTCTCAAGAACCGTTTCAATAAGTAAAATCACACATATTGGAGGCGAACATAGTTCACATACCCATGGGTCATGCACATACCTACGCTCCCATGGTCAGCTGACTTATCAACTCATAAATAAGTCATTCACAATCCTATGTCCTTAAGGTACCAGTCTAAATCCTCTCGAAGGCACACAAGGATAAGAGGGTCCTTTTTAAAAAAACTAACCTCCCGTGATAGCAAGTATGGTAGGTATGTCATACAGATAAGAAATTCATTCAGTAGGCATTCACACAGCCTTAGTAACCATATTTAAATATAGATATTCACATTCTATCTAGTACGTCTCCTACATAGTAAGATTATCCCGAACATCAGACGTAATTATATATTTAACTTGATAACTTTCTCTCGTCGTGTCAATTTGAGTACCTAAACCTACCTCAAAAGGTTACTAGGCCTCCTGTTAGTTTCTAATGTTATCTCAGTAACTTAAAGCCCCTCCACTGTTGTTCTTATCCTTACCTTAGCGTTTATTCCCATTATAGTTTCAATTTGAACGATTTTTAACCGTAACTCACTCGGTAGTCCCTCGTAAGCAATAGTATTCAAATCCCTAAGGCAATCCATTTTTCTGGGCTTCAACTAAGACCCTACTGACCTTAACTAAGTCCCAAAATATCAATTTAAACATCCTACGAATCATCATCGCCCTTGAGATTTTTTTATTAAGCCTTAAGGGAAAATAATTGCCAAAAATCAGAAGGGGTCGATCGATCGAAGAAAAGGGGTAGATCGATCGATCGTCGATCGATCGACATTCTTTAGTCGATCGATCGATCAAGCAGGTATCAGCCCAGATTTTCTTAAACAGTTACGGGTTTTCCTATTTTTACACCTCTAATTCTACATTAGAATGTCTTAAACTCCCAACCAAGTATACTAATTATCATACCAACATGTTTGCATCATTCCCCACGTTTTAGAATCATCAAATCAAAATGGAACATCAAATTCTTGGATCAATTTACCTAATTTTCATATAAAAACACTAGTTCTCCTATTTCTTCAAGAACACTATATAATTCAATACAATTTCATAATTATCTACCCATAAATCATAATTTCATCGCTACTATTATCTCCAACAATAAACTACATGCAAGACCTACCCAGATTTTGATTTAAATTCTTCAAATACATTCATTTGTCATTATTTAAGGTTATTCTTCAATTCTAACCTAACATGAATGATATATGCGCTAAATTATTACAAGTTAAATCACTTTCCTGGTAATGATGATTTTGATCCGATGAAGTAGACGATATGTGGATAATCCTTGCTTTTCGATCTATCCGGTGGAGGTGACGGTGGTGCAAAATCCTCTAATTGTTGGTTCTCCTTTGGAGACTCCATTTTCTTCCACTCTAATGGTCGTTCATGATTTTTGGTTGAGAAACTCTAAGGGACTCAAGTGTTGGCTGATATTAACTGTCTAAAATTCGTGGGTCACTATTCACCCAAAAATAGGAATGACTAAAATACCCTCCCGGGTTGCCGGTTATGCCTAAAAATGCTCCGGACCCAAACTAAACCCCCAATTAGTGTTTTCTGACTATATCAAATCTTTCGGACATGTTGGTGCACTCAAAATTCTCATACTGATGACATAAAAATAAAATACTTTTAAATCCATTAAATTGGGTCCTGGCACGACTGACACACGTGTCCCATCTTAATTATCGAAACTGTCGTATTTTCAACTCACGATAATTTTAATAAATTCAATAATCACATATTATCATAATCACTCAGTAATATTAAACAACATTATAATAATAAATTACTAACTCTCCTTTCGCTAGCATTTAAATTCGGATTATTTTTCAATTAATTATCTCAAATTAATTTTAATAAATCTCATAATTAAAAGCCATAAAAATACGGGGTGTTACATACTTCCCCCCTAATAATGGAATTCCGTCCCTAAATTCAGAAAATAGGCATATCTGGAAAAATTTGTAATCCTCCGGTACTCAAAGTAAAATACAAAGAAAGGCTCAATCATTACAGCCCTCGTTTCACAACAAACTTGTTGAATAGTCTCAATACTTTATCAGTTAAAGGGTTACAACTCAATAAATGCACCTCACATTGTTCTTTTACTAAACAACACTCGAATAAGAATAGCCTATACATCATTGGCCGCATTATCTCAATATTATTGTGAGTTCGCACCTCACTACGTATCAACTGCCGCGTTTATCTAGACATAAAACTCCCATCCTGGGAGAAACCATATAACATCAGACTACTCTTGTCCATTCTTTGAATCTCTATTACCGGCGTTATGACTTTTACACAAGGGAAATCCACTCACGACTGATCTAACTCCAACTCCTGACTCTAACTCCTGGCTGATCTAAAACTCTGAAAATTCGCTCACCTCTAAACATCCAGAGAAAGAATGATAAGGTTTATCCACACAAAACCTCAGTAAGCACCTTGTACACTATGAATAGGTACGGGTGTTTTCACCCAACTCTACCATTAGGTAATATCTTTTCCCCATTACCACAATATACCTCACTTACTAGCTATACCCGTTTTGGAAATGAAATGATCACAATTGATCTAAAATTGCTTTCACATAGTTCCACCAGTCGTCAATCACCTTGCACCTACTCCTCGGGCTATCGGTGATACAACCTTCTCAGAACGAAATGTTATCTCCACTACTTCCTGATACCCCACGTTGAATGTGTATTTTGGGGATCTCATCCTAGTTCTTAATAATACTGTGTAGGACCACGTACCAGCGTGTTCACTATCTAATAGTGTAATTTACCCAAGGATATAACAATTACTTCCCTTCCGAACATCCTGTCCCACATATTCGAATGAACTCGTTATTTTATAAGTTGGCAACCCCTCAAGGAAATTTACCAACTTGACTCTTCCATCACTGGAATGTCGGCTTGATACAAAATTATCTGGTCGATCATTATGGAAGTATGTAGTTATAACTGGAAGTTAAAGGGTAAATTACGATATAAGGCCAGTAGAGCCCGTGGTGTGGTGAGGAAGTACTAGAAAAATTTGGGTTTTTATTTGGACGGGTTGAAGGATGCACTGAGGTTAAGGAGGATTTAGGATTTCAAATTCGGGGGTGAATGAGAACGCCCAAGTGGTATAGCCACGTTACAAATGTAGGGAATAAAGAGTTTGGAGTACATATGGAGTGTACATGATGTTTAAACCTGTATGTATGGGTTATAAGGGGTGTAGACACCCTGGTTTGCTTAGGTGTTAATTGCCAGAAGAAGGGACATAAATGGGTGAATTTATTACTTGTGAGACTAAAATGACAAAATGGAAGTGGTAGAGTGGATTAAGCATCGTGAGAAGGACGAAAATCTATTGATTCTTGTGCAATCAGAATAACACGTTCAAAATTGGTTAAAAGGCAGTGGGAAGCCATTTAAAAGGGAGTGTCCCTTGAGAAGGCAAATAGTTAACTATTATGGACAATTTGGAGCGTAGTTCCACCCTATCGAATGTTGAGAGTGGCTTACGCGTAAATAGAGTGAGGATGTTGATAAGGTATAAGAGTCCAGAGGTGCACAACGTGGTGAAAGGTGCACGTGTCAAAATTTTGGGATACGTCGAGGGAAGAAAAGGGTTAGTAAGTATCACTTAATGGGAAGAATTATACGTGAAAGTCGGCATTGAAAGGGGTATTGTAAGTATTAGATCGGTTGGGGTAAGATGGTCAACCAGATAATTTTGTATCAAGCCGACATTCCAGTGATGGAAGAGTCAAGTTGGTAAATTTCCTTGAGGGGTTGCCAACTTATAAATAAATAACGAGTTCATTCGAATATATGGGACAGGTTGTTTGGAAGGGAAGTAATTGCTATATCCTTGGGTAAATTACACTATTAGATAGTGAACACGCCGGTACGTGGTCCTACGTAGTATTATTAAGAACTAGGATGAGATCCCCAAAGTCCACATTCAACGTGGGGTATCAAGAAGTAGTGGAGATAACATTTCGTTCTGAGAAGGTTGTATCACCGATAGCCCGAGGAGTAGGTGCAAGGTGATTGATGACTGGTGGAACTGTATGAAAGCAATTTTAGATCCATTGCGATCATTTCATTTTCAAAACGGGTATAGCTAGTAAGTGAGGTATATTGTGGTAATGGGGAAAAGATATTACCTGATGGTAGAGTTGGGTGAAAACACCCGTACCTATTCATAGTGGACAAGGTGCTTACTGAGGTTTTATGTGGATAAACCTTATCATTCTTTCTCTGGGATGTTTAGAGGTAAGCGAATTATCAGAGTTTTAGATCAGTCAGGAGTTAGATTCAGGAGATAGAGTTAGATCAGTCGTGAGTGGCTTTCCCTTGTGTAAAAGTCATAACGCGGGGAACAGAGATTCAAAGAACGGACAAGAGTAGTCAGATGTTATATGGTTTCTCCCAGGATGGGAGTTTTGTGTCTAGATAAACGCGGGAGTTAATATGTAGTGAGGTGCGGACTCACAATAATATTGAGATAATGCGGCGAATGATGTATAGGCTATTTTTATTCGAATGTTGGTCAGTAAGAGCGCAACGTGAGGTGAATTTATTGAGGTATAACCCTCTAACTGATAAAGTGTCAAGAGTGTTCAACAATCTTATTGTGAAGCGAGGGCTGTAGTGATTGAGCCTTTCTTTGTATTTTACTTTGAGTACTGGAGGATTACAAATTTTTCCAGATATGCCTATTTTCCGAATTTCGGGACGAAATTCCATTATTAGGGGGGAAGTATGTAATACCCCGTATTTTTAAGGCTTTTAATTATGTGATTTAATAAATTATATTGCCTTGAATTATGAGATTTATTAAAATTAATTTGGGATAATTAATTGAAAAATAATCCGGATTTAAATGCTAGCGAGACGAGAGTTAGTATATGATTATTATAATATTGTTGAATATTACTAAGTGATTATGGTAATATGTGATTATTGAATTTATTAAAATTATCGTGAGTTGAAAATACGGCAGTTTTGGTAATTAAGTTGGGACACACGTGTCAGTCGTGTCAGGATCCAATTTAATGGATTTAAAAGTATTTTTATTTTTATGTCATTCATATGAGCATTTTGAGTGCGCCAACATGTCCAGTAGGGTCGAGATAGTCAGAAAATACTAGCAGGAGTTTAGTTTGGGTCCCGGAGTATTTTTAAGCATAATCGGCAACCCAGGAGGGTATTTTAGTCATTCCTATTTTTGGGTGAATAGTGACCCACGAATTTTAGATAGTTATTATTAGCCAACACTTGAGTCTATTAGGATTTCACAACCAAAAATCATAAACGACCATTAGAGTGGAGGGAAAGGGAGTTTTCAAAGGAGAACCACCAATTAGAGGCTTTTTGCACCACCGTCTCCACCATCGGATAGATCGAAAAGTAAGGATCATCCCCATACCGTCTACTTCATCAAACCAGAATCTTCATTATCAGGAATGTGATTTAACTTGCAATAATTTAGCGCATATATCATCCATCTTCGTTTAGAATTGAAGAATAACATTGAATATTGATATTAAATGGATTTGAAGAGTTAAAATCATAATTTGGGTACGTTTTTGCATGTAGATTAACTTCTGGGATTTTAGCAGCCACGAAATCGTGATCCATGTGTAGATAATTATGGAATTTTATTGAATTAGATAGTGTTCTTGAAGAAATAGAAGAACTAGGGTTTTTATATGAAAATTTGGTAAATTGATCTAAGAATTTGATGTTCTATATTGATTTGATGATTCTAAAACGTGGGAAATGATGCAAACATGTTGGAATGATAATTAGTATACTTGGTTGGGCGTTTAAGACATTGTAATGAAGAATTAAAGGTGTAAAAAGAGGAAAACCCGTAACTGTTTAAGAAAATCTGGACTGATACCTGTTTGATCGATCGATCGACTCAAGAATGTCGATCGATCGACGATCGATCGATCTATTTTATTCGATCGATCGACCCCTTCTAATTTTTGGCAATTGTTCTCCCTTAAGGCTTAATAAAACTTCCAAGGCCTATAATGATTCTTAGGATGTTTAAATTGATATTTTGGGACTTAGTTAAGGTCAGTAGGGTCTTAGTTGATGCCGAAAAAAATGATTTACCGTATGGAATTGAATGCTATTACTTACGAGGGTATACCGAGTGAGGTACGATTAGAAATTGTTCGAATTGAAACTATAATGGGAATTTATGATGATGTAAGGATAAGAACGGTAACGGTGGGACTTTAAGTTACTGGGATAACATTAGAAACTAATAGGAGACTTAGTAACCTTTTGGTACGGGTTTAAGTACTCAAATTGATTCGACGATAGAGTTATCAAGCTATATATATATTACGTATGATGTTCGGGATAAACTTGCTACATATGAGACTTACTAGATGGAATGTGTGAATATCTATATGGAAATATGATTACTTAGGTTGTGTGAATGCCTAGTGTATGGATTTCTTATGTCTATGACATACCTACCATACTTGCTATCACGGGAGGTTAGTTTTCGAAAAAGGGACATCTTATCTTTGTGTGCCTTCGGAGGGATTTAGATTGGTACCTTAAGGACATAGGACCGTGAATGACTTATTTGTGAGTTGATAAGCCAGCTGACCATGAGAGCATAGGTATATACGTGACCTATGGGTATCTGAACTATGTTCGCCTCCAATATGTGTGATTTGTATTTAGACGGTTCATGAGTGATTCGGAACACGTGATCCTTACGTACGTGATGTACATTGTTTTGATAGCAGAGTATGCGTGCACCGCAGCTTAGCCTAAGGGTGCCATATATGTATTTATGTACTGAGAGTGATATACTTATGTACTTGTGACTGGTTTTTTGTTTCTTAGTAGATGTCAATAACTAAGATATTTGAATGGGCTAAGAATGAGAATTTAATTAACACTTGAGATAAGTAATTTTAATGAATGCGAATATAGGTTATGAATATAACTGTTTTGGGTACTAAGAGTAGACATCCTATGGTAGAATGCGAAAGCGGAAGTGGTACAGGCTAGTTAGTTAGCGGCTTAACTAGGATGGGTTACGGGCATACGTTAGGCGTGCACGTTAGTTGAGAGGTGAGAAACTCATGTGAGAGTACGCAACTAACGTGTATATAATATGTGTTGTTTATTTGTAATTTAAACACTTGCCAAACTTTTAAACTGTTTTCACCTCGGGCTCTGACCCGTTTTCCTCCAAATCTATTTTTGTTTTGTAAAAACATTTTAGGTGACCAGCCACAGGGACGCCAAGCATAGGAGTTCCATTCTGATGACGTGCTGTAGCTACTGTGGAAGTTGCAGGATCTTGGTATTAGACGCCTTCATATTTATCCTTGGTTCCTTCAGAGTCATTTTTATCAGTTAGGGCATGTCGGCCATTCTTATTTAGAGGTTGTAGTTGCAGACTTTCATTATTTCGGTTATTGGTTTATTTATTCAGACTCTTGTATTGGGATTTTATTTACTGTAGCATTATGATTATTGGAGTGTTTACTCCAGACTCAATTGATTTCATTTCGTTGGTTATTCATATAAGATTATTTATGCGATTGATGGTTAATGATTTAATTCTAGGTCAGTTGTTAACTTAATTAATAAAATTTGACAACTCTCTTTTTAAATATTAGGTGGCTAGTAATTAATTAAATATTTTCGACAGTGATGCTAAGACTGAACCAACTTGATATTCTGTATTAATTTAATAAAGGAGTAGCTACCCGGTATTTAATTAGACGGGGTGTCACATAGAGATACTTAAATAATTAACTCAATGATAATACATGAGTAATGTTAATTATTGATACTGTGGTATCGCGTCATATGCGTAATACAAGGGAGTTATACCTTTTGGGGACGGTTAGCGTGACAACCCGAATATAATTATGATAAATTATGTTTAAATCATGATTGGATTATGTGATATGGATAATATGTTATTAGTATATATAATGTTAAGTCATTATATTTAGTCTAATCCTAGCACCATAAAGCATGAAATATTGAGTTAGTTACAAATGTGAAATTTTGGAGTTTTCGGTAGGAATGTTCAAGTTTAAGACTAGTTTTAACCTTTATGATATAACAATTGACTTTAGGTATAAACTAGATAATTGTCGATATATGAGTTAGGTTTGTAACACAACAAACGGTCCATCGAACGGATATCCGAGTGGGAAGATATTGTCTTTTTACGAACAGGGGCTAAAGTAGCCATTTAGCCTTAAATGATATTTTGTTTTATATGATGCCACATGTTATAAATTGATGGGTTGGAGGTGGAGGTTGTCTTGGCCGACTTAAACCCTTGAGATATCCTCCTTTCTTCAGAAAACTCAGTTTGGGAGTGTTTTAAGTTGAGGAAAAACAATTGTGAGGGTTAGGAAGAAGAAAGTGAGGAGAAACATTAAAAAAAAATCATAGAAAATTACCTAAAAGCCCCTAAGGTAATCTCAACCATGAATCTTGTTATTTTTCTTGCATTTATCATTTATATGATATAAATCCTTTATTTTTTATTGAACTTTAATGATTGGGTGCATATGTATGGATATATGCAAGTTTAAGTTAAGTTGAATGTACAAAACCCTAAAATTACTTTGTTTATAAACTTTGTTTATTCAAACTTCCATATATTTTTGTATACTTACTGGAATTGATTGATTCCAATTGGAGATTAACCTGGACTCATATATGTATGAAATATCCTAAAATCATGTGAAAATACAAAGAAATGAGTCCTTGGTGAGAGTTTGAAGTTTGGGTATGAAATCTGCCCTAAGGGTGAAAGTATGCCCGCCATGTGTTCGGTGTTTTGATTGACATAGCAAACGAACCTTAAAAATTATGAAACTTTAATTTTGTATTGTTCAATATGTTTACTGAGGTTGGGTGAAACATCATAGAAATTTATGATGTATAAAAATTATGAAAATTCCTGGAAGTTGAATGAACGATAAAAGAGCCTATAGGGCCGATTTGTTATGTGATAAAGAAATGGGCATATCTTGCCCTACGAAAATTGAAATATCGCACCGTCTTTTGTATTGGAATCCTAATATGATAAGGATTGAATTACCAAGAATAAATGAATGTATATTTTGTCTATGATTTGGATATCTTAAATATATTAACATGGATTTGGATGAAACTTCACTTGTGATAAATGATTTGAATGGAATCATGTGATGCTTATGGATTGAATTATGTTTAAATCATTCTTTGGATTATTGATATTATTATGATGATACTAATATTTTAAGAATGATAGGAAGGGAAGAAGAGCTGATTGAACAAGTACCAGATAAAGGCAAGGGAAATGCCAGTTAAACTATCAAGGTGAGTGTACTTATGATTGTTCATATATAGATATGAAAATGATATGTTGGATTTGAATATATCTCTAAGAGCGGATTTGTTTGAATACTTTGGTATTCAGGATTTGTTTGCATATTCAAATATCCAGGATTTGTTATTGACAATGGGCAGAATTATTTGTATCTTATGATCCAGGATTTGTTATTGCCAATAGGCAGAATTATTTGGATCTTATGATCCAGGATTTGTTATTGCCAATGGGCAGAATTATTTGGATCTTATGATCCAGGATTTGTTATTTCCAATGGGTAGGATTGTTCGGATTTTATATCCACCGATTCGATATAGAATTGGTATTCCATTGCAGGTAAGGAGTACCTCACTAAGCTAAATGCTTACTGTTTATATTTTAACAATTTCAGGTTTGTACGCTGCAAGCTAGGATACCATATGATCGGTAACTTTGAGAGTTGCACCGTTGGAGAGAGCTGGGATTTAAATATGGGGATTTTATCATTGTCACACCGAATGTTTTAATATACTCACACATTGTATATATTGAGTTAGCAGGGATTGAGTTGATGATTGTAATATTTAATCATAGTATTGTATGTCCGCTTAATTATGACTCTGATATTGATTTCGTTATGGTACAAGAATAATATTATGTTGATTATCCACATTATGCAGTAAAATATGGATAGATGAATTAAATTTCCAATGGGCTCAAGATTATGATTTAATTATCCTAATAATAAATTATTAGTATGGATATTGGGTTTGGGGTGTGACAATTAGTGGTATCAAAGCGTGGTTATTAATTCTGGACGTGTGTGACGGTTAGATGGAAGTATTGAGTTGATTTGATATTTATGAATTGTTTATATACTAACCAATAGTTTAGTATTATAAATTGTTTATATTGGTTGTTAGAACTTTGTTGTATTACAGATAATTCCAAATGGAATCTGAGAATGGACAACATAGAGAAGAGGGAGTAGCTTCTTGTACAGACAATATTGAAGTAGAGCAGAGCATTGCTGGAAGGGCTAGAGAGCAGGAGCAGCCTACAGAGATGCAAATAATGGCACATGCAATATTGAGGATGGCAGAGCAACAGGAAAGAAATATGGCATTAATGGCAGAGCAACAGGCTAGATATCTAGAATCAAAGACTGTGGCCAGAATTGAGAAAGAGGCAAGGAAGGAAATGAAGGATTCCATACATGAGAAGTTTTTAAAGTTGAACCCTCCGGAATATTCAGGGTTAGTTGAAACTACGGAAGCTGAGATGTGGGTCAGGGATATAGAAACTATATTTACAGTTATGAAGGTTCCAGATAACCAGAAAGTGAATCTAGTAGTGTTTAAGCTGAAAGGAGAGGCCAAATATTGGTGGGAAGCTAGCAACCACTTGGTGCCCAGGATGGAAGGTACTGATTTTATTACTTGGGCTGAATTTATTAAAGCTTTGTATGTTAGGTATTTCCCTAAAGTTTATAGGAGGGAGAAGTTGAGGGAATTTATAAATTTGACGCAAGAAAAAATGTCTGTGAGGGAGTATGAGGCTAAATTTACTTCTTTGTCTAGATTTGCTACTAAGTATGTGGAGAATGAAGAAGATAAATGTAGTAAGTTTCAAGATGGACTGATTTGGCCTATTCAAAATAGAGTGGCCACTTATGAGTTAGAAGATTATGCTTCTCTGGTAAATAAAGCCACGATAGCAGAAAGGCAAATAAACCAAGGGGTGGCGAGTAGAGAGAGTTTTAAGAAAAGTAGATTTGATTCCTTTCAGTCTAAGGGAGGTGAGGGTGGAAGTGTTAAGATGGAACCTCATAAATTTCAGAGAGGGGGTGGAGATAGTGGTAGAGGTCAGGGGAGATTTGGTAGAGATACTAGGGGTGGAGAATCTTCTAGTCTAGTTAAGAGGTCAGGAAAAGGTGAGACACCGGTGAGAGTTGTTACGTGTTTCTTTTGTAAAGAGGAGGGGAATTATAAATCCGAGTGTCCTAAGATTAAAGGAGTGGAATGCTACCATTGTCATCAAGTAGGGCATGTTAAGAAGAATTATCCGCAGTTGGCAGAGACTCCAGCAGCACATAGTGAAGTAGCAAGAAGAATGTTATCTCCAGGCAGTGTAGTGAAAAGTATGGGCAGAGGACAAGATAGTAGTTCCAGGCCAGGTGGACGAGTTTTTACAATGAAAGAAGCTCAGATTACTCCAGATTTGGTGACAGGTACACTTTCTGTTACTAATAGAAGTGATTATGTTTTAATTGATCCTGGTTTCACACATTCTTTTGTGTCCTATGCTTTTGTTGTATACTTGAATAGACCATGTACTCATTTAGATGTGAGGTTGGGTATTTATATGCCTATGGGGGATATGATTGTAGCCGAGTATGTTTTTCGTGATTGTGTTTTAACTGTGGGGGTTAGAGATACAATTATAGATCTACTTCCATTTGATATTTTTGATTTTGATATAATTCTGGGAATGGTTTGGTTATCTAAATATCATGCATCTATGGATTTCTTCTGTAAGGAAGTTGTTTTTAATATGCCTGGTGAGCCTGAATTTAAATTTGTGGGGGAAAGAAAAATTGTTCCTAGTTGCATCATTTCTGCTATTCAGGCGAGGAAATTATTGAGTAACGGTTGTGAGGGTTTTATTGCATATGTTCTTGACACTAGGAAGGGGGATTTACAGTTAGTTGATGTTCCTATTGTACGGGATTTTCCAGAAGTGTTTCCTAGTGAGTTGCTCGGGTTACCTCCAGAAAGAGAGGTTAAATTTAGTATTGAATTAGCACTGGGGACAGACCCTATTTCAATGGCACCATATAGAATGGCACCTGTTGAATTGAAAGAACTTAAGATCCAGTTGTAGGATTTACTTGATAGGGGGTTTATACAACCCAGTATCTCCATGGGGTGCACCAGTTTTATTTGTGAAAAAGAAAGATGGTACTATGCGTTTGTGTATTGATTGTAGGCAACTGAATAAAGCTACAATTAAGAAGAAATATCCTTTACCTCGTATAGATGATTTGTTTGATCAGTTACAGGGTACTAAAGTGTTTTCAAAGATAAACTTGTGATCAGGGTATCATCAATCGAGGGTGAAGGAGAGTGATATTTCTAAAACTTCTTTTCGCACTCGGTATGGTCATTTTGAGTTTTTGGTGATGCCTTTTGGGGTGACTAATGCTCCAGTTGTATTTATAGATCTTATGAACCGGGTACTGCATCCTTTTGTTGATTCATTTATGATAGTTTTTATTGATGATATTCTGATTTATTCATATGATATAGTTGAACATGAAATGCATCTCAGAACTATTTTGAATGTGTTGAAAGATAAGGAATTGTATGCTAAGTTTAGCAAATGTGAATTTTGTCTATCAAAAGTTGTATTTATAGGCAATGTTATTTCTGGAAATGGTATATGTGTTTATCCCAAGAAGGTAGAAGCTATTGTAAATTGGGAGAGGCCCAATAATGTGACTGAGGTGAGGAGTTTTCTGGGTTTAGCTGGGTATTATAGAAGGTTTATTAAGCGATTTTCCTCGATTGCCTTGTCGATGACTAAACTAATACGGAAAGATGTTAAGTTTGAATGGAATTCTGATTGCGAAAATAGTTTTAATGAATTGAAAAAGAGGTTGGTAACTGCACCTGTTCTTACTATTCCGCATGGTGGAGATGGTTTTGTTATTTATACCGATGCTTCACACCAGGGGTTGGGTTGTGTTTTTATGCAGCATGGTAAAGTTATTACTTATGCTTCTAGGTAGTTGCGTACACATGAACGTAATTATCCTACACATGATTTGGAACTTGCTTCTATTGTCTTTTCTTTGAAATTATGGCGTCATTATCTATATGGTGAGGTATGTGAAATTTTTACTGACCATCAAAGCCTTAAGTATTTATTTACTCAAAAGGAGTTGAATTTGAGGCAGAGGCGATGGATGGAGTTAATTAAAGACTATGATTGTACAATTCACTACCACCCAGGGAAGGCAAATGTAGTTGCAGATGCTCTGAGTAGAAAGGCTTCGGGCAGGTTATCTTTTATTTGGTGTGCTAGAGTTTCCCACATCATGGAGTTGAGATTGATGGGAGTAGAATTGAAGTTAGCCGATGGGGACAGGTTCTTTGCTCATGTAAGCGTGAGGCCTTTGTTAGCTACCCGTGTTCGTGATTTGCAAAGTCAAGATCCTTTTCTTGAGAAGAAGCGACAAGATGTCCGAGATGGTAAGTCTGAAGATTTTTGTATTGTGAATGATGGCACCTTATTGTATAAGTAGCGGTTATGTGTGCCTAATGTGTGTGGATTGAAAGAGGAAATTTTAGATGAGGCTCATAATTCCATTTATACTATGCATCCTGGTAGCACTAAAATGTATAGGGATTTAAAGGAGCACTATTGGTGGAATAATATGAAGAAGGAAATAGATGATTTTATTGAGAGGTGCCTTATATGTCTTCAAGTGAAAGTGGAGCATCAGAAACCTACTGGTCTGCTTCAACCATTGCCAATACCGGAATGGAAATGGGATCATGTAACGATAGATTTTGTGGTTGGGATTCCTCAATCTCAGAAGGGGTCAGATTCGATTTGGGTAGTGGTGGATAGATTGACGAAGTCCGCTCATTTTCTAGCAGTCAAGACTATGTATACAGTTGATAGGTATGCTAGATTGTATGTTAATGAAATTATTGATTTGCATGGAGCAACGATATCTATTGTTTCAGATAGGGACCCTACTTTTACATCCAGATTTTAGGATAGCTTGCAGTATGCTATGGGTACTAACTTGAAGTTTAGTACGGATTTTCATCCTCAGACAGATAGGCGGTCTGAAAGGACAATACATATTTTGAAAGATATGCTTAGAGCTTGTGTGCTCGATTTTAAAGGAAATTGGGATGAATATTTGCCCTCGATAGAATTTGCATATAACAATAGTTTTCAATCTACTATTTGTATGGCACCATATGAAGCGTTGTATGGTAGATGGTGTCGTACACCCGTATGCTGGGGTGAAGTTGGTGAAAGGAAGATAGAGGGTCCACAGTTGATTGAAGTTACCACTGAAAAAGTGAAGATTATTCGAGATAGAATGAGAACGGCTCAAATCAGACATAAAAGTTATGCAGATAAGCGACGGAAAGATTTAGAATTTCAGAAGGGGTATTATGTGTTTCTTCGAATATTTCCATGGAAATGAGTTATGAGGTTTGGAAAGAAAGGTAAATTAAGTCCACGCTATATTGGACCTTATGAAATTCTTGAAAAAGTCGGGATGGTTGCGTACAAGCTAGCGTTACCACAGGAGTTAGCTCGATTACATGATGTTTTCCATGTTTCTATGTTGAGAAATTATGTAGCTCATCCTTCACATGGTGGAACAACCTATTGCGTTGAAAGAAGATTTGAGCTATGTGGAAGAACCATTTGCAATCGTCGATAGGAAAGAATAAATATTGAGATCAAAAGTGATCCCACTTGTGAAGGTTATGTGGATAAGGCATTCCATGGAATAAACCACATGGGAGAGTGAGGGTAGCATGAATATACGTTATCCGTATTTGTTTGATTCAGACAACCAAGGTATGTCAATTTCGGGGACGAAATTTCCTAACAGGGGGAGAATTATGACAACCCGAATATAATTATGATAAATTATGTTTAAATCATGATTGGCTTATGTGATATGGATAATATGTTATTAGTATATATAATGTTAAGTCATTATATTTAGTCTAATCCTAGCACCATAAAGCATGAAATATTGAATTAGTTACAAATGTAAAATTTTGAAGTTTTCGGTAGTAATGTTCAAGTTTAAGACTAGTTTTGACCTTTATGACATAACAATTGACTTTAGGTATAAACTAGATAATTGTCGATATATGAGTTAGGTTTTTAACACAACAAACGGTCCATCGAATGGACATCCAAGTGGGAAGATATTGTCTTTTTACGAACAGGGGCTAAAGTAGTCATTTAGCCTTAAATGATATTTTGTTTTATATGATGCCACATGTTATAAATTGATTGGTTGGAGGTGGAGGTTGTCTTGGCCGACTTACACCCTTGAGATATCCTCCTTTATTCAGCAAACTCATTTTGAGAGAGTTTTAAGTTGAGGAAAAACAATTTTGAGGGTTAGGAAGAAGAAAGTGAGGAGAAACATTAAAAAACAATCATAGAAAATTACGTAAAAGCCCCTAAGGTAATCTCAACCATGAATCTTGTTATTTTTCTTGCATTTATGATTTATATGACATAAATCCTTGATTTTTTATTGACCGTTCATTATTGGGTGCATATGTATGGATATATGCAAATTTAAGTTCAGTTGAATGTACAAAACCCTAAAATTGCTTTGTTTAGAAACTTTGTTTATTCAAACTTCCATATATTTTTGTATACTTACTGAAATTGATTGATTCCAATTGGAGATTAACCTGGACTCATATATGTATGACATATCAGAAATTCATGTGAAAATACCAAGAAATGTGTCCTTGGTGAGAGTTTGAAGTTCAGGTATGAAATCTGCCCTAAGGGTGAAAGTATGCCCGCCATGTGTTCGGTATTTTGCTTGACATAGCAAACGAACCTTAAAAATTATGAAACTTTAATTTTGTGTTGTTAAATATGTTTACTAAGGTTGGGTGAAATATCATAGAAATTTATGATCTATATAAATTATGAAAATTCCTGGAAGTTAAATGAACGATAAAAGAGCCTATAGGGCAGATTTGTTATGTGGTAAAGAAATGGGCATATCTTGCCCTAGGAAAATTGAAATATCGCACCGTATTTTGTATTGGAATCCTAATATGATAAGTATTGAATTACCAAGAATAAATGAATGTATATTTGGTCTATGATTTGGATATGTTAAATATATTAACATGGATTTGGATGAAACTTCACTTGTGATAAATGATTTGAATGGAATCATGTGATTCTTATGGATTGAATTATGTTTAAGTCATTCTTTGGATTATTGATATTATTATGATGATACTAATATTTTATGAATGATAGGAAGGGAAGAAGATCTGATTGAACAAGTACCAGATAAAGGCAAGGAAAAATCCAGTTAAACTATCAAGGTGAGTGTACTTATGATTGTTCATATATAGATATGAAAATGATATGTTGGATTTGAATATAGCTCTACGAGTGGATTTTTTTGAATACTTTGGTATTCAGGATTTGTTTGGATATTCAAATATCCAGGATTTGTTATTTCCAATGGGCAGAATTATTTGGATCTTATGATCCAGGATTTGTTATTGCCAATGGACAGAATTATTTGGATCTTATAATCCAGGATTTGTTATTGCCAATGGTAGGATTGTTCGAATTTTATATCCACCGATTCGATATAGAATTGGTATTCCATTGCAGGTAAGGAGTACCTCACTAAGCTAAATGCTTACGGTTTATATTTTAACAATTTTAGGTTTGTACGCTGCCAGCTAGGATACCATTTGATCGGTAACTTTGAGAGTTGCACCGTTGGAGAGAGCTGGGGTTTAAATATGGGGATTTTATCATTGTCACACTGAATGTTTTAATATACTCACACATTGTATATATTGAGTTAGCAGGGATTGAGTTGATGATTGTGATATTTAATCATAGTATTCTATGTCCGCTTAATTATGACTCTGATATTGATTTCGTTATGGTACAAGAATAATATTATGTTGATTATGGACATGATGCAGTAAAATATGGATAGATGAATTACATTTCCAATGGGCTCAAGATTATAATTTAATTATTCTAATAATAAATTATTAGTATGGATATTGGGTTTGGGGTGTGACAATTAGATACATTACCAAATTTACGCTGGGAAGCATAGCTAGGTAGGAGATGTTTGGCAAGCACATTAGATGAGATGTGATGAACTCAAGAGAGTGTACGTTGAACTACCATGTGTGTCTAATAACTGATTTAAATTGTGATTTAAACATTTGTAAAATATTTTTAAACTATTTTTTTAGGCTCTGACCCGTGTCAAAAGATTTTGAAAATCTTTTATGCGTCCATCTACAAGACCTCCAAGCTTGATTATTCTATCTAGGAATACGTAGCTGTAGCACTTGTGGAGGCTTGCATGAGTTGCTTTAGACACTTCAGACTATTCACTTCTAGATAGGAGTTTCATTTCAGTATTTCATTTAGGCATGTCGTCCCTTCACACTATTCAGTACTTTAGTTCATTTATCAGATTTTATTCAGATTCGGTTTATTTATTTCAGACGTATATTTGGATTTGTTTTGGGAACCGATGGTTTATTTGGTCTTATATATATATATATATATATATATATATATATATATGTCGTATGGATGTTCAAACTATTATTTTGTGGATGGTTTGTTTCATTTATCTTAGTTTCGCCTGTTGTTAATTAAATGAAAGATAAAATTTGACACCGGCTTAATTTAACACAGGTTCTTAGTAATTAAAAAGGTTCCGACAGTGATGCTAAGAATGAACCAAATGAGACTAATGTTTAATTTTGAAAAACAACTGATCGCCCATGATTGAAATAAGAGGGGTGTCACACACGTGACTAGGTTAAAGGGTGACAACAATAAGAAAATGGTCACAATCTAGATCCGTGACTAGAGGGGCTATGGTCCAGAACTGCGACCTGTTATCCTTTAGATGTCAAAGGTCCTGTCAAAATTGTCACTATGATTTTCACAATCCAGAATTGTGACCCAACCGTGACCAATACTAGCGAATTATGGTCACAATACTCTAGTTCAAAACGGTTATGCTAAGTTGGTCGTGGTCCACAATCGTGACCATTTCTAGAGCTTTAATTGGTTACGGTATGGGTCCCGGTTTGGAACTGTGACCAAGTTTAAGTGATTCATTAGCCCCACTTATGGGTCATGGCTTAAAATTGTGACCAAGTTTTGGGTATAAATTTGACTAGTTAGGGATTTATTCATTTCACCACCACATATATCTCTCACAACAAGAAAAAATAAATTTTGCGACACAATAAGTGTGTCGCGAAAGGTAATAATTATGTCGCAAAAGATATTTTGCGACATAAACCGTATGTCACCCTTGTGTTGTGGACTCCCTGTTTGAGAACGTATTTGGCGACATAAAATAAATATGTCGCGAAATATACTATATAAACTAAAGAACATAAGTTTTCTCTATATAAACTTAGACTTTCCCTATAATGTGAATATTACAAAATTCATACGGTTTATATTATTAAAAATAATTAATCATTCCAAAAAGCTATATATTGTCCATAACCTCATGATTATTACTCGCTCGCTTCAATACATATATGGACTTAGACTACCATCACACGTGGGCGGTATCTAAGTGTCATAATAACCATACACGTAATATCATAAATTACAAGTTTGTTCTAGCTTATTAGTTTATTGGAAAATGTGTTAAAACGTGTATCTCAATTATAAAGAAAATATTATCATTAAATTCAAACTCTCCAACATATTTATAAATTCATCAAAATAATGCATCTTTCTTATTCAATTCATATTAATGATAAATTAAATTAAACTCGAATTATTCATAATTAACTCTTATATTTGCGCTTGTTCCAAAGGTAACATTAATTAAATTCTCAGATAAGAAAAAAATCTAGGGTTTACAATTAAAAATCCAACTCACGTGATATTTATGAGAATTACATAATTTTCTAAATTGCGAAGTTAAGAATTCAACATAAATTACCATTAAGATGAATTTGATAACTTTCTCTAAATTACATTCCAATAGCGAAACAATTACTAATCTCAAGAATATGATAGGTTGAGTCAGGAATATTTAATTTCATCACTTTAACCTAAATTCTAAGCCTAGGGTTCCCATTTATGCAAGAATAATGTTTTTTTTTATAAAATTAACAAAATAAGTGTTATTAAAAATAACTAAATCCAAATCTTTAAGCATATACATCATGAATTCCAATCCAAATTAGAGAAAAAACTATAATTATATTTTAGCTTTAGGTAATCTATATACCTATTACACCATGAGATAAGTAGATGAATTAACTTGCCTTAATTGATGGAATATGATCCAAGTAGCCTTTTAATCAAATCTCTGACTTTCTTTAAGCTTCAAATCCCCCTTTTAATCCTTCCTAAAATACACAATCTTTCATAACTATTCACACTCACGTGTGCATATCTAACCTACATGCTAATGTGTTTTATACCTTTCAATTTGACATAATATTCATAATCTATCATAATATCACTGAAGAAAATAAAATAAATAATGGAATTTAAATTTCATGGATAATAACAAATTATGCCATAGTTTTGTAGGCTCGAGAATAATGTTCCTCCTTTGAAAAGAAAAATAAAAACAACCCAGATAATTGTTTTCATTTTCCTTAGTTTTCCACCTTAACCACTACATTGCTTAAAAGAAGTTCGTATGTTAATGGATCTCACACAAGTTATACTTAATCTTGTCACCTAAGGGGGTCCATTATCTAAGAGAAAAGGTTTTGAGATGTGAATGTACTATGGATGCTAGTTGCTGGAGTGTCACTAATATTGGACATGGAGACGTGGTCGGTCGATATCGAAGAGATGTCACCTTCATCTTCAGTTGTGGCTGCCTCTTCATGCAAAAGAATCGTAGTGTAAGGATTGGGGGTCCCAGTCACATACCCTACTTTCTCAACATCCTCTTGCAACAATAATGCAAACTCTAAGCTCCAAACAACATCGTCCATTCCTGGTCGGTTAATCCCCTGATCTTGTAAGCATCCATACGCTATTTCGCAAAACTTTGTCAAACACTCTGGTGAAATCTCCTCTTTTATATGAGGATCAATAATCTGCCCAATGACCCCTTCACGATAACAACTCCGAGCCCACTCTGCCAGACCTATTTGTTTCTCGGGTAGTTCAACATTAACTGCTGGCCTACCACACAATACTTCAAACAAAACAACACCGAACGAGTAAACGTCAGATTTTTCGGTCAAATGTTGCCACCGAAAATACTCCGGATCTAAATACCCGAATGTTCCCTTCACTAATGTGCTAATATGTTTGTTGGACACATCACTAGGTCTCATCTTGGAGAGTCCAAAATCACATACCTTGGCTACCCATTTCTCATCCAACAAAATGTTGGTTGTCTTCACGTCGCGGTGAATAATTGTATGCTTTACCCCTTTGTGGAGATACTGCAGCCCACGCGCTGCGCCAATGCAAATTTGAAGGCGCTGCTTCCAAGGTAAAGGAGGATTTGTTGATTTGTAAAGATGGTCACGTAGGGTTCCACGTGGCATGTAATCGTAAACCAACACCATCTCACCGTTTTCATCACAATAGCCGATTAGAGATACCAAGTGTAGGTGTCGTAACTTTGACATCATCTCAATTTCGGTTAGAAACTCGCGTGCCCCTTGATTGGATGACGCATTCAGCCTTTTGACTGCAACCTCGATTGAATTTTTATGTATGTACCCTCGGTATACATTACCAAATCCCCCTGAGCCGATGATAAAATTTTCATCAAAGCTACGTGTAGTAGATTTGATCTCATCAAGTGTAAATCGTCGACAGATGTCAGACGGAAGCCATGGATTGTTTGTGTTAGTGGACCGTGACATGTAATTGGATGTAGCGGAGTCTTTCACTTTCTGTCGTCGTCGTAATACCAAAAGCCCCATAATTGTGAATACGGCTCCCCCTACAACCCCGCCGACGATAGTTGCAAGGCGTGCTGATGATTTTTTAGTCGTTTTCTTCACTAGTGATGTTGTAACCAGCTTGGGTTCGGGTTGAGGATTAGGAACAGCAAGATTTCCATTTGATGCATTCAACTTAAAGATCTCTAACCCATTTAATAAGGCATCGACGTAATAAGCACGAATTGGGTACATCGACAGCCACAAATCTTGTTTTGTCCAGCGACCTTGTAGATCGTGGCCGACCCAAACGACATAGTCTCTAAACACGGGGATTCCCCTTCCGCTACTCCAGGAGATGACGTCGGCGTATGTCTCAGCCGTTTGGTTATTTATAAATATCATAAACACCCTTTCATTTGTTCTTGTTACCTCAGGCTGAATCTCACAGAAATATAGCCGGAGCAAATAATAAAACCCGGAATCAACAGGAAAGATCCAAGTGAGATTGTAGCGCAAACTATTGATTCCCATGGTTCTGGATGTAGTGTAAACGATATCGGGTGCAGTGTAGTTGGGGGTTTCCGTGGTGTACTTGATTGGGATATCCACACGAGGGGTAACTCCGAAAGCAGCACCGTATATATATTTGTCATCGTTGATCCACGTACGAAACATTCCCGTGTCATTGTTAACGCCAACATCGTTTCCACCCACGTTAAACCGGTAAATCTTTTCGAGAGCAGTGGTGTCATCTATAGTGAATAATGTCCGTTGCCCCACAAATTTGATTTGGTATTCACTTCCACGGATGTAGAAATCATCTGGTATGGAAACGACTTCGATGCCGTTGATAAAGGCGTAAGAGTTTGGAGACGGAGAAAATGTTACATTGAGTGTGGGATGATCTTTGACGGTGATAATAAATTCTTTGAGGAGAGGGGCGTTAAGAGAGGCGCTGAAGTTGGTGAGGAGTGTGTAGCTGGATGTGGTGACACTGAAGAAAAGGGGTTTTGAGTAGTTGCCAAGGTAGAAGTAGAGGCGGAGGAATTTGGGGTCTGGGGAGATTGGGAAGGAGTAGGTAAAGGGGGAGTGGAATATGCGGGAGGTTTTGTAGGGGACTGGATCTACACCGCTGTATTGTTGGGAGGCTGTGGATGCGTTTGAAACGGAAATGATGTTTGTGGGTGAGAATTTGGAGGTGGCGTCGCCTTCCCAGTTCCGCTGGTCCCACGAATAAGAGTTGGAGGATGTGCCACAGTTTAAGAGGAAGTAATCGGTGGGTCTGTAAGGCGGTTCGTTGGATGACGCGATGGAAAAGAAGAAGAAGAAGAGGAAGTAGGAGAGAGTTAAGGCGATCATTGTTCAAATTTGTTTTTACTCCTGAAAACATTACCTAGTTCAGCGGCAATAATAAAGGGGACAAGTGGTAGACTGGGTCAACGTAGACTGAAAACTGATATGAACACAAACCGGATTTACTACTTGTACACTAAAAAACTGATGTGAACACAAACTGCTGCCCCACGGAGAAAACCTAGCAACCTATCATGTACGTTTTCTAGTTTTGAGCAATTGCCGCCATTTAATGCACCACCAATGTTGCTGCTTCCTTGTTTACTTTCTCATTAACAACTTCAGTCTCAGCTATTCTCATTTTAGCTCTCTGTTTCACTTATTCTACCAGAACCCTGCTTGGCTGTGAATATTAGTGAAGTGAGTTTAAGGCTCACCTTAATCGATTTCTTTTTTTGTTTTTCGGCACTAATTAGATATATAAGGATCCAAGAATAAATAATTACTTTTGGTAATTTTCAATATGTTGCTAGTAGTAATAAGGAGTATTCCTTTTGAGTGTCCACTTGTTAATATACGTCTGGATAGGTATGTTTAGCCATTAGGGCAACCATGGGCTCTAAGACCTAAGCCTATCTATTGATGTACCGGCCTCCTTTTTTACTCTGTAATAATATGATGAAATACAGTACCAGGAGATAACCTTATCTTTGTGAAGTTGTGTATGTTTCCACATATTTACATGAAGTAGTATCAGAGCCACGATCACCCTTGATGTGGTATTTGAGCTATGTGTAACGTTCGGAGGACCTATTGTCTGACCACTCCACCAAACCATACCTGCATCGCCATTGCTGGAGTGTTCAACTAAACATACTGTCGGAACTGCCGTTCTGCCACGTCCTGCCAGCTTCCAATGCCCCCCTGCGGTCCCTCGCTAGTCGCCGCCCACCGGAGGGCTTATCCCCACAGTGGCAGAAGCCCTAAACATCAGTCCACTTTAAACTCCTATCCAGAACAGCCTGAACTAGTTTATAATATTCCTCACCAACCAGGCATCATCCCCCCCCTCCCACACACACAACACTTACTGCCCTCGCCGAAGTCTGATGAGGCACCAGAAACAGTCACTGCCCTCACCGGTCACAGTCCCACCTCCCTTTCTCTTTGTTGACCTCTGGCCACACTTGCCGGCTTTGGGCAAAGCCTATCGAAGCGCCGGCGAAGCCCCACGGTGCCCATCCAACCTGGCTGCTGAACTCCAATACAACTCCAATGCCCATTCTGAATTTTCGAACTTGACAAAATCTAGAAATTACACCCCAACCCCCAACTTCCAGCTCAACAACACCACCTTCCCATCAAATTTCCAAAATCACAATTTGATTTTTAACATTTTCAGGCCAAATTCTGTGACATGCCTTCACGGGCAACCAAAGTTTCTTGAAAAACTTATATATATATATAATGGACAATGACATTTCAACTTAACAAAATCCTCACTGTAGTTATTTATAAGCAAACTGATCGTCTTTAAAGCAAATTTTTTTTACAAAATTTTACACTTTGTATAAATATATAAAACTGTTGTTCTAACAAAAGAAAAGTAGTACTACAAGGCTAGAGTTATGAAACCCTTTCTTCAACTTGAACAAGACATTGTCCACTCCCTCAGATGAAGATCAAAATCTTTTTCTTACTTGACATGCTAGGTTTGACAGTGACCTCTCTTCCTTATCAACATATCTAAAGTTGAACACTATAGACCTATTGATTAATTCGCAGGTTGTGAGGAATCCCGTGAGTGTACGAGCACATCGCGGGTGCAAACTGGCCAATTTCTGTTTTGAGTACGCAAAATTTTCTGTATACTCAATTCAAAACTTTAGCACACAAGCAATACGTATTCATCGTTATTGAATCCAACTTCACATTCAATTTAACAGTATAAATACTCATAATATTCTTTAGCATATCAATCTTTAGTTGGGTATCAAAAGTTCTAGTTATTGAAACGAAACAGTCCGTCCAACCAATCTAGTTTATCTCCCTCTCCCATTGACTACCGCACCTCTAATTTGAGGAAGAATACGACAACCTAGGTTATCGAGATCAAATCAAGGAGGAATACAGAGGGTTCGAGGAATACTATTAGCAATTTCCTAGAGAATATAGGGAAACGTTTAGCAGTGGGACAAAAAATGTTTCTAGATATTGGTACGAAGTATGAGGTTGTCAACTGTGATTGTTAAGTACATTTGGCCGAGCTCCGCGTGACCACTGTTGATATGCCGAAGTCATTACTATATGTGCCACTGTGAGCTATTTTCTCACTGCAGCATACTATGACTATTATTACCTCTGTCCGATTATATCATATTGTATCTTTGATTCTCCTGTGGTTGTTAAGCAGCCTTTGCAGGTCATTAGTGAGTCAGATCGAATCCAAAAGTTGAAAAAAGGCTCGAAACCTCGATAGACGTGGTAAGAGTGTATAGGTACTTTACCTTCCTAGTGATTTCTTTATTTTTTTTTTAGGAAGAAGGGTGGATTATGTCTTTGAAATTGGGGGATTTTGCTCCCTTTTTGGGACCGAATTAGATGTTTGAGATTTTGACGTAAACGGTGTCAATGACACACAAAGAAATTACACTCAACAAAACAAGAGTTGCTCAAAATATCTATCAGAGGAATGATGTCCCCAAATGGGGTATGACGCTATTGCTAGGATAAAGGGAATGATCTAAAAAGCATTTTACTTGCTCCTAAAAGAATGCTAGCTTCCATGTGATGTAATGGGTGGCATCACTTAAGGTTCGCACCTTGACATCATATGGGCTAGAACATTCTTGTTACGAACTACCTATTCTAGCCTTTACTAATCCCTCTAACTACTACCAACTAACAAAAGAGAAAATTACATAAATGGACAGGTGCGAAATAAAATCTAACAAAATACAAAATGATAAGAATGCACTCATGGATCACATCAAATTTATCAATATATTTACTGAGGTTGGATAGGTGACCAATGTTTAAAAAAGCAATTGAGGCTTACAACTCGAGGTTTTCCCTTCACCCTTTAAGGCTCAAGCCTCTTAGGGACTTTATTAAAAGCTACACCTCACTCGAGGCTTGAGCCTGAAGCTATCCACATGGAGGCTTATGAGGATTAAGCCTCGGGGTTTATTGATCAAATCTTATTTTCTTTCTCAATTTTCTCCTCTCTTTTCTTCTTTTTACCTCTTCTCCTTCTTTTGTTCAATTAATTGCATGTATATATACTATGTTGGGAAGATGACACCGTAATCCTTGAAGTGTGGGGGTAATTTGCAATTCTTTTCCCAATGTTTCAATTTGGTATGGTAAACCCTGAAGTAATTTGACGTTACCAATTAGACCCTCTTGTTTAACATCGTCAGTTTAACTTAACATTAATCCTATGTGACAGCTTATGTGGCGAATGATGTGGCACAAACCGGCAATGCACCCAATAAAATAAAGCCATGTGGAAAAAAACATGAAAAAAATGGAAAAATTAAAATAAATAAAGAAAAAATTATAAAATATAAAAAATAATATTAAAATCTTGAAAAATTGATAACTATAAAAATAAAAAAAATGTATTTGACAATAACAAAATTAAAAGTAAAAAGAGAAAGCTATAAAAAAAAGGGAAAAAAGAATAAACTAATTAAAACAATAGAAAAATAGGAAAAGTTTATAAAAAATAAATAAATCTCCCCAGTCTTGCTTAATCTGCCCCCACTCCACCGCCCGTTGCCCCTCCTACAACCCACCTTCCTCCTCGTCACCCACCCACATCCCACCCCACTGCCTCTCTCTCCCCCCCCCCCCTCTCTCTACATATATGTTCGTATATATATTGTTGTCGGGTCTTATTTGTAATAGTTATATGGTGTGTTATGTTATATTTAAACTATGTAGGGTACTTATGTAATATCTCAATTAAAACAAATATATATATATATATATATATATATATATATATATATATATATATATATATATATATATATATATATATATATATATATATAGAGGCAGGCTCCTGTGCACACTAAGTTTGCACACTAAGTTTGCACATTACCTTTTAAAAGTAGGCAAACTTAGTGCTGGCGCACACCAATTTTTTTATGTGATATTTAAACATTTCAAGGAACCCATATAAAAAAAATCAGCTCAAAAAAACTTTTTTTGCTATTTTTAAAAAATCGGTCAAACTTTCGCAGTTTTTAAAGGGCTTAAAAACTGCGAAAGTTTGACCGATTTTTTAAAAATAGCAAAAAAAGTTTTTTTGAGCTGATTTTTTTTATATGGGTTCCTTGAAATGTTTAAATATCACACAAAAAAAATCAACTCAAAAATATTTTTTTTACTACTTTTAAAAGGTAATGTGCAAACTTAGTGTGCACAGGAGCCTGCCTCTTTCTCTCTCTCTCTCTCTCTCTCTATATATATATATATATATATATATATACACCCCAAGCTACGGTTAGTCTCGGATTCGAGACATGAGAGAAGCCTTTTCATATATGGGGTAAGGTCAGCCGACATCCACTTCTCCCAGACCTGCAGTTAAGAGGGAGCCTTGTGCATTGAGTACGACCTTATATATATATATGTTTGTGCATGTATATCACACAAACGCAACCCTTACCCCTACTAACTCAATTGTATGTAAATCATTAATCCATACCTCCACCACCATTCCTAAAACGAACAGTAATTCAAACCCAAACTATATCTCCACCTCCATTCTCAATACAGAGATGATGGGTTTACAACTAGTGATCGTGTGGGGGTTTCCGGTGTGATGGGGCTGGGAAGGCAGACGTGGCAAGGCGAAGGTAGCGGCGGGGTGAAGGTAGTGGCAGTTGCAGGGTGGAGGAGGCTGTGGTTATTGGGCTGACGCGGTGGCGTTGGTGACATAATGTTTATTCCTTTTCCTATTTTTCTTTTATTTTTGTTATTTTTGTCAAGTTTTTTCTATTCTTTTGTTTTTATTTTAAAAAAAAATCTTGAATTTTTTCAATATATTTATGATTTTTTTAGCGTTTTTTAGATTTTCTTTATTTTTAAAAATTTTTAGTATGTTATTTTTCCATGAGGCGTAATTTAATCAATCTCAAGTTCGAAACATGGGAGCAGCCTCCCCATAGCCAGCCAACATTTGCCTCTCACAGACCCTGCTGTTAAGTGGGAGTCTGGTGCACTCGTTAGGACCTTTTTATAATGAAGCCTTTTTACCCGTCATCTGCCAAGTCAACGCCACATTAGCATATTGTTAACTTCAACTAATGGAGTTACCCTTTGAGTTTCTAATTACATTACTACATGTATTTCAGGGTTTATTATGCCAAAATAAAACATTGGGGTAAGAAGTGCAAATTACCCCAAACTTCAAGGTTTACGGTGTCTTTTTCCCTATATATATATATATATATATATATATATATATATATATATATATATATATATATATATATATATATATACATATACATCACATCTAGTTCTAGGCCCTAAGAAATATTTTTCCATTTTTTTTATTTTAGTATTGATATTAACCTTCCAATCAACACATGTTCAAAAAATTAGGTCAAAATACATTTTCTAGCTATTTTTAAAAAATTCACAAAATTCTACTGGCATAGACCCTTATAAATAAGGTACTTTCAGCAATTTTTTGTTGTATTTTTAAAAAATAGCTAGAAATTGTATTTTGTCCTAATTTTTTTAGCATGTGTTGATTGGAAGGTTAACTCCATGGGTAAAATAAAAAAATTGAAAAAAAAAGTTTTTTAGGGCCTAAAACTAGGTGTGATGCATGGGTGATGTAGGAAGCATGATGTATATGAGCCTTGCTCTCTCTCTCTCTCTCTCTATATATATATATATATATAATAATAATAAGATAGCATGGTTTTTGAATTGTCTATGCACAATAACGACCTAGATCTTGCCACATCTCCCACTAAAAATGAAGGGCTTAGATTTAGTCTTCAACTTTAATTCAAAATTTGAAAATTATAATTTCCCCCCACATCTCATTTCCCCCCTTCTCACTCTAAATACAAATTAGTTTCCCTACCCACCCTACCCATTTTTCTCTCAGCCTCTCACACGACTCTCTTTCTCTTCGAATTTCTCACGCCATCTCACTTCTCACTCTCTCGATCTCTGTCTCTCATCTTCGTTCCCCAACCAGGTGAGTACCCCCCTCTATACCATGGACTTGATTTTTTTCTTTATGAGTTTTTAGATTTGGGGGGGATGAATTGGGTTTTCCAAACCATAAACCTCAAGAAATGTTATATTGTTTGTCAATTATCCATTTTTTTCAATTTCAAACAATTAGCAACTGTATGTTGGTTTTTCATATTTGACCTCAAAGCCCTAATTTTTCCATATATGACCACGCCACCGTGGTTTTCTATCTCACAAATTCACGACCATTTTTTTAAATCATATTTGTTTACAAGTAAAATCGAGATTTTAGCTTTTGTGCTTTCAAAACATTTTTTTTTATTCTGAGTTTGGGTTTACAGGTACTTTCTTCATCTCTCTCTAAGTTTCTTTAATGTTTTTGCTTTTTTGTGCAGATTGAAGTTGAACCCTAATCATGTATTTGCTTTATTTTTTTTTTTGAAATTTAGGGTTCTTCCTGATCTGAGATTGAAGTTTTTGGCTTTTGCTTTTTTGAGGTTTCTTGAGATGGTAAGAAAAAAATGCCATCTATTTTCCTCTCTTGACTCACCTCATAACATCACTAAATCACCCGTGTATGTATTCTTTCTCTCATAATGTTTTTTAAGATTTAGGGGATTTCAGATGTTGGAACACTTTTGACTATACAGATGCAAGGGTAGCTTTTGGAAACACTACAGAAAAAAACAAGGCAGATTGGCCTAGAGTTTTCCCATTGACTATACATGAAAATGTCGTGGGAGAACCCACTGATGTGTGATGTGAGGAACAATATTGTCATACCCAAGCTGGCGAGGCTTGGGCCAATCTTAGAACATACAAATTTGGCTACCTAAAGTTTAATCTACACATGACAGTTGAATAACTTTGTTGTGTGATACATAAAGGTTATTTTCTAAAATATTTTCAAATTATGATTTTATCCATTCAATTCTATTGAATCTTCTATTATTTTAGTATTTATGAACTTTAGTATGTGTACTTTGAAATGAAAAGTAGGGACCTTGATAACAGTTCGTTCTCCCATTTGGAAGGTTGTCAAAATAAAGAATTGAGAATTGAATAGCTTCAATGAGGATGAGTGAGATCTGCCGAGATGGTATCGATGGCATTTCATATTTTCTGTTATTCATAGTTTGATATTTTAATTGAAAATTAACTTCATTTATCTGTGTGCAATGCAAAATCTTTGTTTGTGACTTTATTTATCGTCAACTTCATTTACTTTGTTTGTGACTAACTATTCTCTTAGAATTTCTGTGTGCAATGCAAAATCTTCAAAGAACTACATGAACCATTGAGAAAAAATAACTCAAAGGTTGGTTGATTTGAACAACTCAAATGTTGAGAAAGAAACAACTCAAAGGTTTCTGTTGTGTTAACAAAATTAACCTTCCATGATGTGCAATATTTTTTTCTTTATGGCCACAGAATAGTACTGGTGGTGATTCACTTGCTACAAAGACTGTTGATAATGGCCATAGAATAGTATATTCCGTACCAGCAGGATCATCAAGCTTACCAGGCCTGACGCGTATCTCATTACACAAGAAATATTCCGATTTCGGGCTGCACAGGAAGGCAAACAAGAAGATTACAAAGCCTTATGTTATAGGCACGAATCAGCGCAAGCATCCTTTTTGTGTCATCTTTAATTATGCGGAAGAATAAACACAAATGAAGCAAACAATGCGCTATGGGAATAAAGAATCTCAGCTCGAAAGATGCAGATTGTATCTCAATGGATCTTGAGCCATCTGCTTCTGATAAATTCATGATAATGCCCCTTTGTGGTTCAGCTCACTCATGAAGAAAGGCTGTGAATTCTGGTTTGAAGAAGAAAGAGAAGGGTATCGTGGTAAATAATTTTGTAAGGAACTATAATGCTGATTTGTTGATGGGTGTTGTTAACAAAGAATTTGGGGAGATAATTTGTCATAATGATGCAAAGCTTGCAACCGATGATCGACCACAAAAGAGTCCTACTATTACTTCAGCAGGAAATCTGTCAGAATCTAGAAAATCCAAATAATAATGGTTTGATGAGTATGCTTACCAGAGGTTTAGAAGAGACAATTGGTGAGTAATTTTGTTTACACAATAGCAACCTTTGAGTTGAGTAGCAACCTTTGAGGTGAGTAAGGAATTCAATCTCTAATTTTTTCTTTATGTTTCGTAATTTTCATGATGTGCAATATTTTTTGAGTTCGATTTTGAAGATCTATGTGGCATTTTGGGTGTGTGTGTGTGTGTGTGTGTAGTCTTTTAGAGTTTTATGTTCAGGCATTTACAGATTTATGGTGTTTATATGTAATTATTTTGATTCTTAAAAGAATTTTGAATCCATGAGATGTAAGGAAATTGTCATTGTATTTACTTTTTATATAATTTTCTTTAAGATGATAACTTTTTCATATTTAATTTGGATGGGATTTATATATTTAATCTCATATTTATATTTGTCTATCTCTGATAGGTGCCAACATTTCTTGAAGAAAATGACTCCAAAACCATTAGGAACATGTGTTGATATAGGATGTTTGATTTCATTTATATCAGGAGTGGCTATTGCTATGTATTTCATTCATTTTCCTTGAATTGATTGTGGTGGTCATAATAAATTAACTTTCTTCGTTTTGTAGGCCTATTTTCAGACTTTCGGGACTGGGTACTTGCACTTGGAGACAGGAATTTGCCTACAACTTCTTTCGATTATGAACAAGAGCCCTCTTGGATTGAATTACCTGAAGATTTGCTAATCCCTGTCGGAGATGATCCAATTGGGGACATAGTGTCTCCCACATCCTAATTTGACATCTAAGTATGTAGATTCAGAATATCTTACATGCGAATATAATACTCAATAGACTTTCGGGACTATGTATATGTAAATAATCTTGATCCAATTCATGTTCATTTTACGATCTGATTTTTCCAATGTGTGTGTTTCAGATATATGATTGAAATTTGAACCTTTGCGATTTTGTAGATTTGTGTGGGATGAACCTAAGTATCCAACAATGTCTCCTCTTAGGAGACTGTTGGTGGAATTAATGTACAAGTAGCTAAGATAGAGGATGATCTCAAGGTACTAATTCTGCCCACAATTAATATGAGATTTTTTTTTCAAACACCAAAGAGAAGAATTGCTTGGGGCATGGTATAGCAGTTGGTGGTGGGTTGTGTGCAGGGTTAAAGGGTAGGGTAGTAAGGTGGGATATAGGGGTGAGTTTTCGGGTTGGTTTAGGAGCAGGTTATAGTAGGTTAGCAGGAGGTAGTGGTAGTTACTGGGTAGAGCAGGAGAGGGATGGGATTTGGGTTAGCTACTGGGGGTGGTTGGAGAGAGAGGGAAAAAGGGGTTATGGGGTTGTGGGGCAGAAAAGGGTAGCAGGTGGGTAGCGAGGAGGTGATAGTGTGGATCCACTTACAGTTCAGGAGGTGATAGTGGCATTGGAAAAGATGCAACTCTAATGATTTCAGCTTCAATTGCATTTACTCGGGTCATAGGCATGCGCCAGAGGGTTATAGGCGCTAGACACAGTCAGGCGCTAGGCGCGCTTCAGGTATTTTTTTCTCCTTTTTCTGTATATTCTCGAGAAAATAACTCTTCTTAATTTTTTTATTTTTTTCATTCTCTTCTAACAAAAAAATCCAACTTGCTTTGTTTCTTCTCAGACTTATCTTTTTTTTTTTGCTTTTTTTTTTTGCTTCTTCGGCCTATTTTCTTCTCTGGCTCTACCTTTTTAAAGACCTTTTTTCTTTTTCTTTTTTTCTGTCATTCTTCTTCTCCGACTCTGCCATTCTTATTTTTTTTTTTGCCTTTTATCCTATCTTCTCTATTCTTTTTTCCCCCGTGTTTGTTATTTATTGTTTGGTATGAGATTTTTTTTTATCAGTTGAGATCTCATATCATAATGACCAAAAAATGAAAATCAGTTTAATATATTTTCTGATTAAATTCCAAAAGTCACATCACATATCCAAAAGTAATCATAAAAAAGGAAAAAATTGATGTTTTAGAGAGAAATAAGTTGTGTTCACCACAGGGGCTTAGCTATTGATCTAGGTAAAGAGTCGATGCATATTTTTTTTTCAAATATCAAAATTTGGAATCTTTTTTTTCTTCCCTTTATTGTTCACCTTTGTTTGAGATGGATCATGATTTTTTTTCTTCAGATACTTGATTGCAGTCAACGTAATAGTTGCAATTTACAAAGAAAAAAATAAAGCAAGCTGCTATTGGGGAAAATATTTTTGTCATGCGTACTCTTCAGTGGTGGTTCAGTACAACTGTCAGGTTATTGGAGTTCAAATACTCTCGGAATTTCAGGTACTTTCTGCATTTAGCTTTATGCTCAATTCAAAATTTCATATACTTGGATAAAATACCAGAATAGGAGATAAAATACCAAAAGAAATAAGTTCTCCTACTTAGAAATAAGTGCTTCTACTTGGATAAAATCCCACAATAGGAGTCAAGTTTTTCCAACCCAATCATCCTTTTAAGTTTGTATTTATAGGTTGTCTTATTGTTCACAAACAAGTCTTTCTTATCTTCCCCACTAAAAACTCTTCATTTAAGTTCCAATTCACTTATTGCATTACTTAAATTGCATTACTTAAGGGTTGAAATAACTGGTATTTTGGACAACTCCTTTTATTTAGAAGTATAACCTGTTAGTTAAAATTTCTTATATTACATTACTTAAGGGTTTGAACTTCTAAATATATTGAGTTATATTTAGTATTTTTTTATTTTTGAGTTCGGTTATCTTTGCTTTTAATGTTATTCTTAGGGTATTGTTTATGTTAATTGTTTAAGGTAATTTGGAGTTAATCCTTTATACTTATACTTAGGGTATTGTTTATATTTAAAGGTTTAATTTCTTTTTTGAGTAGCCTAGAGCGAAATTATTTCAACTGGAATGTTTATATTTAAATGTTTAGTATCCTTTTATTTGTAAAAACTACCTATTTCTTACATTTATTTTGCATGATTCACACTCAAAGGAGCTTCAAGATCATATTTGGTATTAGCTAAAAATCTTTTGGTGGGATCCATTAGGTTTGATCAGAAGGTATTTGAAGTATTGTTTATGTAAAAATTATAGCTTTTGTCAATAGATTTGCACTGGGGATAAATATGGATGTTAATATCAATACTTAATGTTGCTTTATATATATGTGGCTATTTAGAGTTGGGGGACGTGTAGACTGTGTTACTGACTTTTATAATGTCAAACAGGTACGCGACAATGCGAACTCTATTAGGAACTGGACAGTTGTGTGGAAAAAATTGGTTTTATTTGACTTTGAATGCAGTTGGGGGGGGGGGGGGGGAGGGGATGTGTAGAATGTGTTATTGACTTTATTAGGAACTCTATTAGGAAGTAAAAAGTTGTGTGGAACTCTATTACACTGTGTTATCATGGATTTTGGTTGTTATTAATTATAGTACTAATAATGATCTTTTTGTTGGTTTATATAATGTCCGGGAAGGACTATATGTATAGCTGAGTAGTTTTGGTTTTTTAAACAAGTGGATAGTCCTATAAATAGAGGAAATGTTATCTGGATTTTCTTAAATCGTGTACACATTTTGTGCTTTATAATAAATTCTATGATTACAAGTCTTAGTTGATGCAATTTTTTGGATTTGTAGTCGGTGAAAAACTACTTTGGCATGTGGTGTGCTTATATAATACATGTTGCACGAATGAGTTATTTTTTTTACGAAGTTTGAACTGTGACTTCAGACATGAGGAACACCTGTACATGAATATTAATGAGTGGGGAAATTCATTTATTGACAATTTCATCACACCGATTGAGCCATGGGGGAAGTCGGGGAGTTGGGACCTTTGGGAGATAGAGTCAAGGGGTTGGGAAACTCCATTTCTTCCTTTCTTCATTGCTCATATGGCATAATTACCATTATCTATTCTATCGTTACATGATATTATTTGTATATCTATTACCTTTGTAAATGTTAACTTTGGTAGGTGGCTGAGGACCTTTGACTTAACCTTGCTGAGATATTAGAGCTCACCTTTTATATATTCATTGTTTCCTCTAAGAGTTGGGGACCTCATTAGAGGCCGCGGATTTCATAAAGACCGTGGAGATAGTTGACACAGTGCTCCTTTAGGAGTTTTTATATAGATTTCACTCTTAGTTGTACTTATTTAGCTTTATAGTTTTATATTAATGAATGTATGAGGAATGAGTGGTTCTATGGCATGTATTAGAGACTATTATAGCATTAATGAAATTTGAAGGATTTAGTTGCTGATTCTTCTCATATGGTATAATATTATACTGATATTTAATTTGCCGACTCTAGTGTAGAAGCTGAGGCCCCTCACACGCCGTGACAATATAAGAATTGCCCTATATTATTTAAGTTTTAAATCCCCGCGAGATCAAGTGACTGAATGGGGGCAGGCTGTGGGACGTTACAGATGGTACTAAAGCGTTCGACCTAGGAAACCTTTAGGAGAGTCAAGAATATTTTGATTAAGTAGACTTAATTAGAGAACTAGTGATAGGAATATAGACTTACACGTGCATGATTCTTGTTAGGAGACCATGGAAAGAGGTAATCGCAGAGCTAATGGTGCTGCAAACCATAACAACGTGATCTCGAAATAGGTGCCGAAAGCGGTAGTCGAGTTCACCAAAGCCCTAGATAGGGCATGACTGCAAGGGCCATAGAGCAAAGGCCAGTGGGTTGCACCATTGAGCATTTTAAGAAATTAGGACCGGATACTTTGAAGGGAGAGGCTGCCCCTTAAAGGTCGACGCTTGGATTCGAAAGATGGAGAAGATTTTTTCTTTTTTGAATTTCACTGAGGAGCAAAAGGTCACATTTGCCTCCTTTATGTTTGAGGCTGAGGCAGATCACTGGTGGTCCATGATCAAGAGAACGCAATGGGGAGGAAAAGCTGCGACTATGTGCTGGGCCAGATTTAAAGCACTCTTTTGGATAAATACTTCCCGGCCACGGCTAGGGAGAAGTTAGAGGTAGAGTTTATGGAGTTGACTTAAGGAACGATGTCAGTGACCGAGTGTGAAATAAAGTTAGCAGAATTATCACAGTTTGCCCCTATATTGTAAACACTGAGGAAAAGAAATCTCAGAAGTTTGAGAGGGGCTTGAAGCGAGGACTCTGCAGCAGGGTGATGGGATTAACACTACACCAAAAACAACAATCTAGCAAGGTTTAAAACCATGCCAAAGCCATTATGGCATGGTTTAAAATCGTGCCAGACTGCCCAATCAGGAACGCTTTTGGCACAGTTTTAAACCATGCCAGATTTCTATTTTCTGGCACGCTTTTGGCACGGTTATAAAGCGTAACAGATTGTTTTATAAGCATACTCAAAATTATAATTTGGCGCGGTTTTAAACCGTGCCAAAAATTTTCAATTAATAAAAAAATTACTTGAAAACAAATAAAAAAATCAGCAAATACCAAATCTGGAAGGAAAAATATTTATTATTTGCAAAACAAAATAACAAAAATTCACAAATTGTGAATATCGCACGTTGTTGATAAACTATTGATCATACAAACTTCAAAATATTACAAGTCTTAATAGTTCACAGACTAAAAAAAAAAATTGGGCAAAATTTTCTCTATTTTCTGGACATTCTAAAACCTGTTAATATAAAGCCCCCGCACGGACACAAAATATAACAATAAAATTACAAAAGTCCACATGGCCATAAAATTTAACAATAATACTACTAAAGCCTGTGATAAGCACCCAAAACTATACATTTTATACCCCGAATAGACGTATTTTAGTTGCTAATTCTCGGCAATTTGGATCTTATGTGCTTAAATGTTCATCTTGTAGGTCAAACGGAAATTTGACCTACAAGATGAACATTTAAGCACATAAGACCCAAATTTTCGAGAATTAGCAACTAAAATACGTCTATTTGGGGTATAAAATGTACAGTTTTGGGTGCTTATAACACCACCCCCAAATAGAGCGTTGCTAGTCCTCGAGCAATAAGATAGAGAGAAGGAGAAAGATAAGTAATCAAAAGTGTACCACTTTCGCGGGCACTTGCGATTGCACTTAGCATGTGCAACAAGCCTTTAAACCTATAGGTTGCCTTACAGGACGAGTTGTGTCTCGTGAGGGTTTGCAGGGAATATACCTACAAAATTTTTTATTTTGCAAAATGATTTATTGAAAGGCAGTCAATCTCTTATTAGACGTAGAATAATAAGGTAGAGAGACGGCATCCAAATGCGAGAATTTAGAAGTCTCTCTACCTTTGGTCGGTAGGACTCCCGGGGACGACTGAGATAGACGTGATCTCCCCCCGGTCGACTCAAATTTTTCATGAGAGAAAGAGAAATATGTGGACTCTCTGAATTGGACGAACCAACTAAAACGACTACCGAAAAAAATAAAATTGGACACACACACAAGTCAAGAAAATTTTCTAACTAGCACATAGCCAATTTTATCTTCAAAATTTGGTGAAAGGGGTAGTCAAATTTTAATTAAGTCGGCGGGCGATAAAAAATCACAAAATTATCTGAGTGATCGCCTTTATAAAATTTATTCTCCTAGTGGGCTACCTAGTGAATGGATTTTAAATTTAGTGATGGCTAGGGTAGCACACAATTGGTAAGCGAGTGAGTCGGGTGATGAAATCCCTTCTCGTGAGTGACCGGGTGTAGGTCTTAATTAATTAATTCATCACACCATTAAAAAATAAATGCGAGAATAAAATCAAGTAAGAGCACACAAAGCACACACAATAATTGACTCGCTAACAGGAGAGGCGCGAGGGTTTAGAAATGTACCTCCCACGATTTTTACGTCGTGGGGTGCCGAAAAATTTGAGTCGATCGGGGGGAGATCACGCCTATCTCAGTCATCCCCGGGATTCCTACCGACCCAAGGTAGAGAGGCTTCTAAATCCTCGACTTTGGATGCCCTCTATCTACCTTATTATTCTACGTCTAATAAGAGATTGACTGCCTTTCAATAAATCATTTTGCAAAATAAAGAATTTTGTGGGTATATTCCCTACAAACCATCACGAGACACAACTCGTCCTGTAGGACAACCTATAGGTTTAAAGGCTTGTTGCACATGCTAAGTGCAATCGCAAGTGCCCGCGAAAGTGGTACACTTTTGGTTACTTATCTTTCTCTTTCTCTCTATCTTATTGCTCGAGGACTAGCAACGCTCTGTTTGGGGGTGGTGTAATAAGAACCCAAAACTGTACATTTTATACCCCGAATAGACGTATTTTAGTTGCAAATTCTTGGCAATTTTGGTCTTATGTGCTTAAATATTCATCTTATAGGTTAAACGTCTGTTTGCGGTGTCAAAAGCTATATATCGAGGCAAATGCGTGTTTTATGTAGCTAAATACCCCTCTCCCGTAACCATGCTCGAGCCTAAATATAGCCCAAATCATTACCCCAAGACTGTGTGTGTTTAGTTTGTGCCTTTTTATATTTTTTATTTTTGTAGCTTGAGTCATTTTTATTTTTGAGAATTTATTTTTGATTTATTTAAAATTTCTAGGTTTTATTTTCTATTTTTATTTTATTAGTGTATTTTTATTTTATTTTATCTTTATTTTTATTTATTAGTTTATTTTATTATAATTAGATTTTTTAGGATTTCTTTTATTTTTACATTTATTAGGTTTTACTTTTTTTTAGAATTTTAATTTTTAGTTTAGTAGATTTTTATTTTTTTTCTTTTCATTTCTTTTTAGTTTTTTTTTATTGAGTCTTTATTTTATTTTTAGAATAGGACTTGGTCCCGTGCGAGGTGTTCATTCGTTACATTGGTCCAGTGCGAGGTGTTCTTATGAGTTACATTGGTCCCGTGCGAGGTGTTCATGCCTCTTACGAGGCCGTTTTGGGCGTTGGTTTGGGTTTTCACCCTTTAATGGATTATTGTTAAGTGTGATTTAGATATTTTCAAATTATGGTCATGTTCTCAAACTGGGAGACCCTTGACTATGCGGTTATTTTATACGAGTTACATTAGTTCCGTTCGAGGTGTTCATGCATCTGATGGGGACGTTTGGGGGTTTGGGATTTCACCCTCTAACAGCTTATTTTTAAGGTTAATTTAAATATTTTCAAATTATCATCATATTTTGATATCGGGAGTCCCATGACTACACGGTCAATTCCTATGAGTTACATTGATCCCGTGCAAGGTGTTCATACCTCTTGCGGTCCGTTTAGGAGCTGTTTTGAGTTTTCCCCTTTAATGTCTTGTTTTTAAGCCCAAGTCTAGATATTTTCAAATTATTGTCAGATTCTCAAACTGGGAGTCCTGTGACTATGCGGCCAGTTCCTACGAGTTATACTGGTCCGATGGGAGGTGTTCGTGCCTCTTACGAGATCGTTTGGGGGTGGTTTGGAGTTTTCACTCTCTAATGGCATGCTTTTACGACAAACTCTACATATTTCAAATTATCTTCATATTCTCAAATCGGGAATCCTGTGACTAGATGGTCATTTCCTACGAGTTACATTGGTCCCGTGCGAGGTGTTCATACGTCTTACGGGGCCGTTTGGGAGCTAGTTTGGGTTTTCACCCTTTAACGACTTGTTTTTAAGCCCAAGTCTATATATTTCAAATTATCATCATATTCTCAAACATAGAGTCCTGTGACTATGCGGTCAGTTCCTACGAGTTACACTGGTCTCGTGCGAGGTGGTAGTGCCTCTTACGGGGTCATTTGGGGGTGATTTGAGGTTTTCACCCTTTAACGACATATTTTTATGCCAAAGTCTAAATATTTTTAAATTATCATCATATTCCCAAATTGGGAATCATGAGACTACATGATCAGTTCCTACAAGTTACATTGGTCTCGTGTAAGGTGTTCATATCTCTTACGAGGCCGTTTGGCGGATGTATTAGATTTTTGCCCTCTGACAACATGTTTTTAAGCCTAACTCTAGATATTTACAAATTATCGTCATATTCTCAAACTGGGGATCCGGTGACTACGCGAAAAGTTTCTACGAGTTACATTGGTCTCATGCGAGGTATTCGTGTGTCTAATGGGATCGTTTGGGGTCTGTTTTTTATTTCCGCACTGTAACAACATGATCTTAAGCATAAGTTGATAGGACGCAAATATTGCATATTTCATCCTTTGAACCTACGCATTTTAGCCCCCTAGGGTGTCTTAATCTCTATATTTAAGCCCGTTAACCAGACAACCTCGGTTTATATTGTTAGCATGCTATATGAGGTATAATTGGGCTTTTATAGGTATTTAGGTACTAAGTATGGAGTTCGGACACATTCCACTCAAGTTCTGTATGCAATCGCACGCGCAAGGATAATTCAGCCAATTCATAGTTTGGGCACCTGGACCAACATCATGGAAGTTGTATCCCACCTCGCAAGCTTCGCATGGCCGTGATCGGTGTGCGATTTCGATCCAGAACAAAGAAGTTACGGCGTTTCTAGCGGAAAAGAAAACCAAATACATCAAAGAAGGGGGAAGAGTTGCAGACCTGTAGCCATCGATCGATCGATCAAAAGGATCGATCCTTTAATTTTTATCAATTGTGGGAGACAGTGGGCTATGATTTTTACCATCGATCGATCGATCCCTTATTTTCAGCTGATATTTTAACTTTTCTTTTCTTTTTCCTTTTCTTTTCTAATTTAATTCCTTTTACTATATAAAGGAATTTTGTTGTAAAAACAGATATAATTATTTTTAGAAGATAGTTAAGGTGGTTTGGGTTTTTAGAGATTTCTTCTTCAATTCTTCTTGGTTTGACACCCAATTGGGTTGTAAGTTGCACTATTCCTCTTCCCCCTCCATTAATATAGTTGTATTTCCTTAATTCTTGCTTTGTTAATTAGATTTACATGCTTTCATAATTAGGTTTACATGCTTTCTTTCCTTGCTTTCTAGTGTAGATTTACCGCGTTTATTTACCTCTTTCCTTTATCGCGTTTTTAATATGCTTTCTAGCTAAGTTAGTCTAGGTTGTGCCGGATTGAACTCATTTTGGCTTGACATGTTGCTTGACTTTGGTGATGGTGTTTATGGGTCTATTTTGGGTGCGTTGTCCTAGTTATTGCGCCTAGGGCATTTGACGGGGCATATCATGTATGTCCCATGCTTACGACCCTTTGTGCGTAATTTTCGGGATATTTATTGACGCCAAAATCATATTAGGCTTTTATGCGAATTTAGGGGCGTGACAACCCTTGATTTAATTACTTGTCGAAACGAGACGCATTTGTAATAACTCGTCGACCCATGTAACCATTTTATTCTAATTAACTCGGGTGAGAGATATTCGATGCAACCTATAGTTTTTACTCGTTTTATTAGTCTAGATTTATTTTCCCACGCCTAGATTAATATTTCCTTTTTATGCATCTTTTTCCTTTTTGTGTATAATCACCTTATTCCCTTTTATTGTGAAGTATTGAACTAGATAATGTGGTGACAATTCTTGTGCCACACAAATAAATATGAAAGAGGTAATGACCAAGAAAGAACAAATAAAATGCTAATCACACAACAACAGGTGTACATGGTTCAGCAAAGATGTGCCTACGTCCACGGTGGTGCAGTCAGTATTATTTCTCTATATTCTGAAGAATAAGTACAGAGAATACAACTTGTCCTTTGCCCCGGACCTAGGGTTTAATTTATATATGTGTAGGTTAGTTAATGGAGATGATGGATTCCTCCATTTTAGCCATCTGCCCTATAACTTCCCTTCATGGGATCGTGCTCCCCCATAACTTCCCTTCATGGGATCGTGGGGAAATCGGATCCATACAAAAGATGAGGGGGGCCTGGACTTTGGGCCGCTTGGGCTGGGCTACTCGTCCAGGCTTATGGTAATAGATTCCGGGTACCCACAATTGCCCCTAAATTTGTTGTGCCATGTATGTGGGCCCAACAGATTTAAATGATTATTGCGTCGCCATTCCTCGGGAACTGTAGAGTCGATTTCTGGCGGCAGCCGCTTCGCTCACTGTGCAATATGATTAGATTTTGAAGGTTTGTTGGAATAAGGCACATTTCTTTTCGTCGTTTCAGCTTTTCCAGTAATCTTCTATCTTCTGAGAATTCTTACGCTTTGTACCTTCTGCTTTCGATCTCCACTCTCGTTGCTTCTTCGTCATTTGACCTGACCTTCTGTCTTGTAAGTCTCTCGTGCTCTTTGCATTTTCTCTTTGGTTGTAGTTTTTCTTGTATTTTCCAATGGCAAAGATTGGAAATAGGTCAATCACGGAGTTTAGAAATTTCTACAACATTCCTGAGTGGGTAGAGATTGAGTGTTGTGCCTCGCCTCCTAGGAACGTTAGGGATATAGAGGATGCACATTGGATTCATGTTTTGTTGCTCTCCCAGGGGGGACTTACCTTTCCCCCTAATGATCTGTTTCTGCATTTATTTAGCTATTTTAGTATTGTACCTGCACAATGTTCGCCCAACGTATGGAAAATAGTGAACGGCGTGCATAGGATAAATCAATTGTATGGCACAAGGTTAGGGCTTGCTGAGGTCTGCTTTTGTTACTCCTTCTTTCGAACGAGTTCAGGTGTCCTGTACCTTAAAGCTAGGAGCCCTGATAGGGTATTGGTAGTAAATTTACCTGATTCCCATAAGGACTACTGGCAAGAAGGTTTTCTTGTTAGGTATTGGCAGTTCTCCCCCCAATCTGAAGGGTCGAGGTCTAAGAGGTTCACTGTTCCCTTTTATGGGGAAGAATATATAGGTATATATTATATTTGTTATTTCAGTCTCTGTTGATTTATGATTTTTCTAACTCCTTTCTGCGCTTTTCTTTTATAGCGAGGTCACGGAACTTGGAGCCTGCTCTTGGCGAAGTCCGGATTTCTGAATTGGTTAAAGATTGGAACATTAGAGAGCCTTTGGGTGACGGCGAGCATCCCAGATCTGCCGCTTTTTTGTTGGAGTACAAGAACGTGGGCTCTAGCTTCATAGCTCGACCTGTGGACAGTGTACCAGAGTTCGATTCTTTGGAAGAGACCACTGCTGAGCCGATACAGTTGGACGAGGAAGAAACCTGCTCTGAAAGTGAGCCTGCAGGTACTCTCGGTGAAGGGAGCTCTGATAATAGCAGCTCTTCTGATTGTGAAGAGGCTTCTAAGGCTCGAGGATCGTCGAGTACTTCCAGCAGTTCTGGTGAAGATATGCCTCCAAGGAAGAACCTGATCAGGGATGATGATGATGATGATGACCATGTGCTCCTTGCACAACGGTCAAAGAAACAGAAGACTGCATCTGGGGTTGTGGATACAAGTACTCGGCCTTCCTCTCAGGAGCAAGAGAGGAGGAGGAGAGATAAGGAGCAGGCGAAAGAGAGGGAGAAGAAAAAGGAGGAGGAGAGGAAGAGAGTAGAGGAGAGGAAGAGAAGGGAAAAGGAGAAGGAGGAGGAGAGGAGGAAATTGGAATTAAGGACCAAGGCAGGTCAAGCTTTGGTCCCAGTATCTGCCTTGCCCGAGGGGGCTTCGGTGGACATTTCTCCTCAGTTAGCTCCTGCGCTGCTTGAGAGAGCAGTTCTTCCTGCGGATCGCCAGAGGACGCTGGGGTCCGATCAGCTGGCTCTGCAAGCTAGCCAGAGGCTGGCCTTGGTAAAATTTCCTTTTAATTCTCAATTTTTTAACAAGTCTTGATTATTTTCTCTTCCTGATTTCTTCTTTATTCTTTGCAGTTTGTGACCGACTTCGCTGTGCTCTACCGTTCTCGCGACGAGCTGGTAACGAGGAACGGTGAGTTGGAGCAGTAAAAGTCTGCTCTGGAGGCCAGGGGATCCCAGCTGGAGACTGATCTGAAAGCCGCTAATGCAGCTCGAGTTTCGGCTGATCTGGCCCTCGTCAACTCTGCCCGCGAGAGGGATAACGCGGTTAAGGAGCTGGGCGAGCTGAGGAAGTCTTATGACCTAGTATGCTCGAGTAAGCTGGACCTCGCAGAGAAGAATAGGGTTCTGGCCGAGCAGCTGGAGGCAGAAAAAGCCAGGCAGCCACCATTAAGGAGGACTCATACAACTCTGGGTGGGCTGCTGCTTATGCTGATGCTGAGGTTCAGATTGGCTACATCAGCCGTCTGAACTTCAAGAACGGCTAGAACAAAGCTCTTCTGGCTGCTGGTGTGCACGCTGAGTCTTCCCTGTTTGACGAGCACGACCCGGGTCCCAAGCCAACTGTGGACGAAGAAGCTCCTGCTCCAACCATCGAGGGTACTGATCTTCCCTTGGATACAGTTCCTGCCGGTGTTCGCCCTGCTCAGGCAACTGGAAGCGTTCTTGCTGAGGGGGATAGCTCTGCTGCAGCTGATAAGGGGAAGCAACCAGACACCGCTGGGCAACCTGAGGTTGCTAGTTGATCTGTTCTTAGGGTTTTCTTTTGTACTTTTTGTTTGTAATCTCCCAAGTTTTTTCTGCTCGATGTACTTGGCCTTTATTAATGAATGATAAGATTCTCCTTTTGTTTACGCTGATCCCTTTCTCTCTTCTATCTTTCTTTTATCTGTAGTTAGTTGATGTGGATGACTATATTCCTGTTACCTCCCAACTGGGTAGGACTCTTGGTCCTAATGCAAGCCCTGCAGTTCGCCAGGCCTTTGCTAGACTTTGCAGGTTTGCTAAGTCAAGGAACCAAAAATATAAGGATTAGTCCGAGCTAGTGGCCAAGTTGAAGGACAGGCTCCAGGAGATGGAAGAAATCGGTGCTTCAGTGCAAGAAGAAGTCAGTGCACTGAGAGCAAGGTTGCTGGAGGCCACCGAGATTAAACAGGTCGGGGAGTTCCTGCAGCAGGAGAATGAAGACTGAGGAGGGAAGTCCTAAGGCTTAAGGAGCATTCGCCAAGCATCGTTTCGGCAGTCCTACAAGGCTCTTCTTCGTCGCGGGCTGCTCGGCCTTCCCTCCCGCGTGCTGGTAGGAGTGCCAGGGGTAGGAACAGGGAAGTCGAGGAACAGCGTGAGAGGGAGATGGAGGAGCTGCGCGGCGATGTTCGGCGAGCTTATATGACTGCTGCTGGGCTCCAGAGGGATGTCACCCGACTACGGCATTTGCACAAGAACGGTCCTCGACAAGTGTGGTCCGATGGCTACAATCAAGGCTGGCTGGATGCTCCGACGAGACTATCAGAGTTCGAGGAGCTCTCCTTCATCAGAGGGTGGTTGAGTGCCCTCAAAGAGCTGCAGGTCCCGAGGAACTCGACGTTGTGGTATCGACACGAGATGTCCTCCTCCACTCTGATGCCCAATCCATTCAGGCGGAATGATCGATGGATTCCCATTGATGCTATTCCCCGACAACTATTGGAATTGGACGCAAATGAGGTCGTGGAGGAGCTCGCCCCTGCTCCTGATGATGGAAGGAGAGCTAAAGTTGCTAATTATCTTGCTCGGAGGCTTCCACCTCCTTGAGATTTTGTTACTCTTTTCCTTTTTGATAATTGTAAATGCTTTGGGCGAGCTTCGCCGACTAAACATGTATTATCATTATTTGTAAATATAAAAGATTAATGAAAAGTTTGAGTTTTGGGCAATTTTGCCGACTAAACGTGTTCATCCAATCCTTTTATATTTTTGCTGCTTCATAATCCTTTTTATTTTGTCATGTGAGTGTCCGCCCAGTCCAGTATAAGAATACCATTGTGCCCTCACTTTACCTTTTAGGTTGTGTCGTCACACTCCCTTAGGCCTAAGTAGGGCAATTGGCGAGGACACACCTGGTATTGGATGTCTTCATCCGATCATGATTTTGTTCAACCAAAGTAGGTTTCATGCCTAAGAATACTCTGTAGGGATTCATATATTGCCAGGGGCAATGCTAAGAGGTCTGTCGTGCTTCATGATGATGACCTGAGGAGGGGTGTTCCCCTGCTATGTCGACCATTATGCCTGTGATTTGGAAGGGATGTGTAATAAAATATGACAGTTAAATGAACTGTCACATAACGAATATAATAAAAGATTTAATAATAAAGTTCCTAAAAATAGAATTTCTTGAGATTAGCCGCGTTCCATGCTCGCGGTATCTCCCTGCCCTCCATCGTTTCCAAATGATAGGCACCTTGTAGGTCGTCTCTAATTATCTTATAAGGTCCTTCCCAGTTTGGGCCCAGTTTGTCGTCTGATGGCTTCACTGTGTTGCCCAGAACCTTTCTTAGAACGTGGTCCCCAACTTTGAATTTCCTCGGATCGACCCTTTTGCTGTAGTGCTTCGCGAGCTATTGCTGATAGCTCGCTAGTTTCACTAGGGCAAGTTCCCTGCGTTCGTCAGTCAGGTCGAGTTCAGCGAGCAAAGCCTCATCGTTCTGGCCTTGTTTGACAAGATCGGATCTCATTGTCGGCAATCCTGGTTCTAGTGGGATGATCGCCTCCATACCATATGTTAGTGAGTATGGTGTTTCTCCTGTTGCTCGCCTAGGGGTCGTTCTGTATGCCCATAGGATATGCGGTAGTTCGGTTGCCCATGCGCCTTTGGCTCGTTCTAACCGCTTCTTCAATCCAGCGATCACTGTTTTGTTGGAGGCTTCAGCTTGTCTGTTGCTTTGAGGGTAGGCCACCGAGCTGAAGTGGTGCCTGAGCCCGTGTTCGTTGCAGAAGTCCTGAAAAGGTCCACTTTCGAACTGTGTTCCATTGTCAGTGATGATGGTTCTGGGGATTCCGAATCGAGTGATTATATTCCTCCATACGAACCTTATCATGTCAGTATCTCGGATGTCTGCCAGTGGTTCTGCCTCGATCCATTTGGTAAAGTAGTCCGTTGCAACCAACAGGTATTTGCGATTGCCGGCAGCGGTGGTCAGTGGTCCCACGATGTCCATTCCCCATTGGGCGAAGGGCCAGGGACTGGCCAGGGATTTTAATTCGCTGGCGGGCTGGTGGACCATAGGAGCGTGAAGTTGGCATTTTAGGCATTTGCGGACATATACTACAGAGTCCTTTTGCATGTATGGCCACCAGTAACCTTCCTTCATTGCTCGGAGGGCTAGAGATCTTCCTCCGGCATGACTTCCACAGATTCCTTCGTGAAGCTCGTGAAGCACTGTCTTGACATCGCCTGGGTGGACGCATCTAAGGTAGGGGCCGGAGAAAGATCTTTTATACAAGTCGCCTCCTGTGGATAAGTGAAAGCGAGCAACTTTGACTCTTATCTGGTGGGCAGTTCTCTTGTCTTCTGGAAGCGTTCCGTTCTTTAAATTGTCCTTCAAGGGATCCATCCAGCTGGGGGCTGATTCCAATTGGAGTATTGGTTTTTCTTTTGTCAGCTCACAGTTGGGGTAAATGCTTGGGCAACTGAGGAAATCGATAGGGATGACCCTTTTAAGGCTAGAATCAACTACCGAGCTCAGGGCTGCTAACGCATCAGCGTGGCTGTTTTGCCCCCTGGGAAACTGTTGGATGTTGATCTCTTCAAAGTTCATCATTAAGTTTTTTACCAAGGAGAGGTAGGCTGCCATTCTCTCATCCTTCTCGTTATAGTCTCCACTTATCTGATTGGAAACTAGTTGCGAATCACCGAATACCTGCAAATGCTTTGCTCCCAGAGTTTGCGCCTTTTGGAGACCTGCTATTAGGGCTTCGTATTCTGCTTCGTTGTTGGAGGCTGCAAATCCCAGCCTGATTCCTTGCTCAAGGACTGTATTTTCTGGAGTGATGAGAACAATTCCTACCCCTGCCCCCTTTGAGTTGGAGGCTCCATCAACGAATAGTTTCCAGTTTTCCACTGTAGCTTGGTTGTTTTGTTCTGTTGGCTTAGGCTGGTTGAAGGGTTCTTCGCCTGTGAATTCAGCTATGAAATCAGCAAGGATTTGACCCTTGATAGATGTCTTTGGTTGAAATTGGATGTCAAATCGGCCGAGCTCGACTGACCATTTAGACAGTCTGCCCGACAAATCCGCCTTCCTTAGGACAACCTTGAGGGGGTGTGATGTAAGGACGATGATCGTATGAGCTTCGAAGTAATGCTTCAGTTTCCTCGAGGCCATTACTAGGGCGAATGCGAGCTTTTCCAATGGTAGGTAGCGCTGCTCGGCATCTAATAAGGTTTTGCTCGCATAATAGACTGGATGTTGGATTCCTGTAACTTCACACATTAGCGCTGAGCTGACAGTATGACTGGATACAGAGAGGTAGAGGTACAAAGAGTCCATTTGCTGTGGTATGACAAGCAATGGTGGAGAGCTTAGGTAGGACTTGAGCTCGTCTAATGCTCGCGAGCAATCTGGGGTCCATTCTACTGTTTTGCTGCCTTTTAAGAGTTGGAAGAAAGGCTTTCATCTATCAGAGGATTTAGAAATGAAACGATTTAGAGCAGCGAGCATTCCAGTGAGCTTCTGTACATCTCGGACTATGCGAGGAGGTTGCACTCTGTTGATTGCATCAATCTGGTCCGGATTAGCCTCTATGCCTCGCTTGCTGACCAAATACCCAAGAAACTTTCCTGATTGGACACCGAAGGAACACTTGCTCGCATTGAGTTTCATTCGGTACTTCCTGAGGATTTCGAAGGTACTTGAGAGGTCCGAGAGGTGATTCTTCTTCTCCTTGCTCTTGACGAGCATGTCGTCGATGTAGACCTCCATTGTGTCTCCCATTTGATTCTTGAACATTTTAATAACTAGCCGCTGATAGGTTGCCCCTGCATTTTTGAGCCCAAAAGGCATGACCTTGTAACAGTATAAACCAACCGTCGTGATAAACGTCGTTTTGTCCTGATCTAGGGCATACAGAGAATCTGGTGATATCCTGAGTACGCGTCCAGGAAACTCATTCGTTCGTGAGCTGCGGTGGCGTCTACTAGTTGGTCTATTTTTGAACGAGGGAAGCTATCCTTGGGGCAGGCTTTGTTGAGGTCAGTGAAGTCTATGCAAACTCTCCACTTCCCGTTGCTTTTCGGAACTACCACTGGGTTGGATAACCATTTGGGGAATTGCACTTCCCGTATGGATCCTGCATCCAGCAATTTTTCGACTTCTTTTTCTATTGCTCTGGCTTTCTCCGGAGCAGTTCGCCGTGCCTTCTGCGCTATCGGCTTGAATGTGGGATCGACGTGCAACTGATGGCAGACCATATTGGGATCGATTCCTGGCAGCTCATAGGGTTCCCAAGCAAAAACATCTATGTTGCTTCTAAGTAAGGTTGACAAATCCTTTTGCTCTTGGTCAGTGAGTGACGCTCCGATCAGGAAGACTCTGCTGTTGTCGCCTTCTTTAGCCGTCACTTCTACCAGGTCCTCGACGACACGCTCGGAGGGGAGGAGCCTGGTCTCTTCCACTCCAGGCCTTCCATATTTTAATTGCTATTTGGAAGGAATTGCACCTTCCTCCACTTTCTCGCTGGCTTGAACGGCTTTTTCCTCTGGCTTTGGTCGGATGGCCGCTATGAAGCACTTCCTTGCCATCGCCTGGTCGCCATGTATCTCCATTACTCCCCGCTCGGTGACATATTTAAGTTTCTGGTGGTAGGTCGAGGAGACTACCTTCATTGCATGAAGCCATCCCCTGCCAAGGATGGCCTGATACGGTGAATCGATGTCGACCACCAAGAATTCGATCATCTTGGAAACATTTCCAGCGCGCACTGGCAGTACTATTTTGCCCAGAGGCATGGTCATTTTTTCAGCGAAGCCGACCAGAGGGACAGTGGTTCCCTTTAGGTCGGCGATGTTCAACTTCAATTTCCGGAATAGGTCGATGTACATTACTTCGGATGAGCTTCCTTGATCAACGAGCAGCCTGTCGATGTCAAAGTTGGCTATCCTGAGTGTAATGACTAAGGCATCATGATGTGGTGTCCTTACTCCCACAAGATCTTCATCCGTGAAGACAATATGCTTGTTGTAGTTGATGTCCTCTGCTCGCCGACGTTTTCCTGACTGTGATTTTGCTGGGTCAATCTGAAAACCTTGCATTACCGCTGTCAGTTTCTTTACCTCCATTCGAGCTGAGTTACCTTGGATTTGCTTGACGTCAAATACTCCGTGGATTACTGCGAATTCGTGTCCGGCGTCATCTTCCAATACGTTGTCGGGTTTCGCCTCTTTGTGGGCAGCCACTTTCTCTACCTTCTTTTCCACAAAGTCATTCAAATGTCCGGACTGGGCCAACTCCTCGAGGTGGGACTTAAGAGCCTTGCAGTGCTCGGTCTTATGCCCTCCCTCTTTGTGGAAAGTGCATCTTAATGCATTGTTTCTTTTCGAGGGGTCTCCTCCCATTTTCCGGGGCCATTTGATGAACGACTCATCCTTGATCTTTGTGAGAATTTTGTAAATCGGCTCTTTGAAGACGGTGTTGACCGCTTGGAACGATTTTGTTACGTCAAGGTTCCCTCCGCTTTTGGAGCCATTCTTTCCCCCACTCTTTCCTCCTTTCTTCTGGTTTTCAACTTTCTCACTTCCCTTGGTAGTGAGCTTGGCTCGATCGTTCTCTCCTACATTAAGGCGGGTGATGTCTTCCACCTTTGCGTATTTCTCAATTCGGGCCATCAGGTCGTCAATGGTCATAGCTTCCTTCTTCGTCAAGGACTGATAAAGGAGGGAAGAGCTAGGTAATCCGATTTTAAAGGAAGCCACTGCCACCTCTTCCGCGCAGTCCTCAATCTCGTTGAATAACTCCCAGTACCTCTTCGCATAGTCTCGGAGTGTTTCTTGAGGCGTTTTCTTCATGGTTAATAGAGCATCCATCCTTTTGGGATGATAGCTGCTGGTGATGAACCGGGCTGTAAAGAGCTCGGCCAGGGATTTGAAATTTTTTATGGATCGGTGAGGGAGTTTTTCGAACCATTTCTGAGCCACGTCATGGAGGCTCGAGGGGAAAATACGGCACATCAGTGCATCCCGGTGATTCCAGAGGGTCATGGCCTGCCGGTACTTCCTGACATGATCAATGGGATCAGTCTTCCCGTCGTAAATCTTGAACCTTGGAATGGCAAATTTCTTGGGAGCCTCTTCCTCTTCAATTTCCTTCGTGAAGGGTGACTTCATCCGGGTCTTGAGAGCTCTCCTGGCAAGTTCTCTGGTCGTCCTGGTACCGCGGTGAGCTGGATATTAGTCCATTTCTCTGCGGACCAGGTTCCGTATGTTTTCGTCACTGCGAGCAGGGATCTGGTAGCGACGAGCTCTTCTTATTTGCTCGCGGAGGTCGTCGTCTGAATTGCCACCTTCAACCCTTTGATATTCCCGCCTAGGGCTCCTTCCTCGGCTGCGAGATTTTCTCGCCTGAGGGCTAGGAGTGCAATAGAAGCGTCTCCTGGTATCGGGACGTAGTTCCTTCTCCAGTCTTTCCAGTCTTCTTTTCAAGCGAGCATTCTCAGCCTCGTATCTGCGCGAAGACTCCCTCTGCTCGTGGAGCCTTGCCTCGTATGCATCAATCAATCTGGATATCTGCGTGGACCTTGCTAGTCCTTGACTTTCTTCTGAGGATGGACTTTCCAAGCGAGCCTCACGATCTGAACGTCGAACCTCAGACCTAATCCTGCGAGGAGCAGGTGGCTCTTGAATATCTCCTGCTTGAGGAGTGTTGCTGCTGTGACCAGACATCTTAGATTCTTTTCTTGGCGTGAGCTCTTCTCGGGGAAAGATGAACGCTTCCCACAGACGGCGCCAATTGTGGTGACAATTCTTGTGCCATACAAATAAATATGAAAGAGGTAATGACCAAGAAAGAACAAATAAAATGCCAATCACACAACAACAGGTGTACGTGGTTCAGCAAAGATGTGCCTACGTCCACGGTGGTGCAGTCAGTATTATTTCTCTATATTCTGAAGAATAAGTACAGAGAATACAACTTGTCCTTTGCCCCGGACCTAGGGTTTAATTTATATATGTGTAGGTTAGTTAATGGAGATGATGGATTCCTCCATTTTAGCCATCTTCCCTATAACTTCCCTTCATGGGATCGTGCTCCCCCATAACTTCCCTTCATGGTATCGTGGGGAAATCGGATCCATACAAAAGATGAGGGGGGCCTGGACTTTGGGCCGCTTGGGCTGGGCTACTCGTCCAGGCTTATGGTAATAGATTTCGGGTACCCACATATAATATTCTAGAAACTCGTCTCTGTGGATTTTCGATACCCGACTTACCGCTATACTTGTATCGCAAGTGTAGTTGTAATTTAGGTTTGTTTGTATTATCACGGTGAAACGAAAATAACTATTATGTCCTTACACGAACACACTTTTCACGCGTTGATCAAAATGGGAAACGGAACCAATGGGTGAGTGTAGTCATAATTTAGGTTTTTGTATAATTCAGGTGAGCCGAATTCAAAACGACCAGCACGTAGGTGACTCTCGCGCCGCGATAAAACCCCGTCTATCAAAAGGTGTTTTCAAAGAGGAAAGAATAACAAAGAACACACCTTTCACGCGTCTATAAAATGGCGCCATTTTCGGGGACTTGTTTGTTTTAGAATTTATTTGGTTTAGTATTTCGTAGTATTTTCTTTCTATTTGTATTTTTTTGCTAACCTTTTTGCAGGACTTCCACATTTGAGCACTTAGAAATTCAAAAAATTTCTCGCGCGTGCATCTACTTTGTGAAATTCGCCACTTCGAGTCATTTTTGGGGTAAGCATGTCTTATTCCAATTCGTTCGTTAATCATTATGATAATTCTCAAAATTCTCGCAAACCTTTGACTTTTGGTGAATACTTAGAATCCCAAAAAATTGCAACATCTAAAATGACTTTGGGCGAGTATTGTAAAAGTCAAGCTTTGGAGTGCGTGTATTTTGATGATGATGATAATGATTTTGGGCCTTTACCTCCTTATCATAGGAATTTTGAAACGTATTGCAATAGTTTTCAAAATTCTTATAATAATGAGTTTAAGTTTAAGTCCGATGGTAATTTTCAAAGTTCTCATTTTCAAGAATCCGCACCTCGGCCTATGACTTTTGGCGAGGGTTTGCGTATGCTTGAAAATGAGAAAATTAAAAATCATTATCGGGAAGAAAATTGTTTGTGGGAACATGAATTGGATTTATTATTTGAATCCGACGACGATTTTTCTTCCGAGACTTTTGAAGTCGAACAATGTTTTGAACCAAATGAGGAATTTGTGCCTACTTTGGAACAAACCATTGTTGACTTTGCCCATTGCGTAATAGATATTGAAAGTGAGGATGAAATGGATGTAATATCCATTTTCAATGAAATGATTTCTTCTTTGGCCCCCAAAGAAGAACATTTCATTAAAAATGATCTTACTTCTTTCGAAACTCAATCTTCAAGCGATGACGATTCATATCTTGAGTTTGATTTTCTTTCATCCCCATTTTCATTTTCTGTTATCACACCGTGACAAGTAGCCGATGATTCGGTTTCAAACTTTAATGTTTTAAACCTTTTCGCCGATGAGGAGTACTTGCTCGAGTCGCCTTCCACGATCGCATCTTTGCCTTCGTATGCGCCCCCTCCCATTCCAATTTCAAAATCCTTGGGAGGATATTCTTCTTTTCTCGGTCCCCACATGTTTGTGTCACCTGGTCAATCTAAATCCCCCATCGTCCCTTCAACACTTTTAATTGGCGATGGTTCCTTTCTTCCTCCTTACACATGCCTTACATTGTTCAAATGGAATTCATATTTTTCGGAAGGCATGCTTGTATGTGAGGGTACACCGGTTATCCTCCAAAGTCAAATCGTTTTTGCGATGGACCCTCAGCTATTTATACTTCTAGTGTATAGTTAGTGTGAAGCCTAAATAGTAGGTTGTATATAGTTAGCTTTTTATTCTTTCTTTCTTTTTATTTTTTCTTTCCTTTTTAATTTATTCTAGTGTAATTAGTTAACTTTTTATTATTTGTTTTTGCTATGCTCGGTACTAACTTGTTTTGTAGATTCTTTGGACTTGTTCTTATGGGGATCGCTCAAATTTTGGGTAATATCGCTCCTTTCCTCTCTTTAACTTGGTTCTTAATTCACATCGAGGACAATTTCAGGTTTTAAGTTAGGGGGTGTGGGATATTCTATCCATTTCTTTGTTAGTCCATGTGTTTTCTCACATGTTAGTTACTAAGTTTGCTTTTCTTGTAAAAAATTGAAAAAATTCAAAAAGATTTTCTTTCTTTTTTCTCCTTTTTTGGGTATCTTGCTTTTGTTTTCGATGATAAATTTCAATAATTGCCCAATCCAATAGACAAATCAATGATGCATATTCTCGAATTTTGAAGTTATTAGACTTTAGTCCTCAATCATTGATATTATGAATAAATTCATGAATTAAACATTAATCCCATGAGCACATGCACTTTCCTTGTTATATTGATTAGGTTTAAGATTTTTATAACTCGGTAATCTTTTGTTGCATTGTATATACTTACACCGAGTTAGCTTTGTAACTTTCGTCATTTGTGAGTGTTATACACTATTCTTTCCTCTTTGAAAATGTTGAATTCGTCGTAATCTCTCTATTCTTTCATTTGACCGTTCATTAATTGAGTTCATACTTGATATTTGTTACTTGAGCATGATTTTCATATATTGTTTTGACTCGAGAATTGCGTAAACTTTTTTAAATGATCATAGGCCATCTTTGTATATCATCTATATGACCTTGACCTCACCTTATATGTTTACCCTCGTCAACCCCATTGAGCCTAAATATAGCCTTTCGTTTCATAACCCCAATCCCATAACCAACTCCAAATTGGAGTTTTAAACTATACATACACCTTCCACACCTTTGTTTGGATTTTTGCTTGGGATGGAATATTGTTGTTGTGTTGCGGTTGTAATTTAGGCATGTGAGAGATTGAAAAGTAAAGAAAGAGAGTGTGAAAAGTAAAGAAAAGAAAAAGAGTGAAAAAGAGAAATGAAAAGAAAAAAAAAACAAAAGGAGAAAAATGAGAAAAAGAAGAAAAGAAAAGAAAGAGAAAGAGAAAGTTGTAAATGTTGTATATAGTGCAATAAGCTTTGATTACTCTTCCCAATGATACATTTAATGCCTTTTTGGTACTCGATTTCCATTTTTTGATATTTCCTGCATTTTTCCATTATCCCGAGTTTTCATTTCGAACACTTTGAATCCGTACATACGTCCCCTTCGTTTCGTACCCTAGCCCAGCCTACATTACAATCCTATTAAAGTCCTATGTGATCTTAAGCAGATGTAATTCAAAAGTTTAAATAGTTTTGATAATCTGTGAAAATACATTTCGCCTCTTTTAGTGGGTGGTATCTTTCATTGAGATTAAAGTTTTTTATTTTATATATAGCGTTCTTCATTGGTGACATGTGTGCGGCCTAATTTCCACTTACATTTACTCTTTATGCCTGCATGTTCCGTGTGTTACTTCCCTGTTTCGAGAGAATTCACTTGATGAGTGTAATGCCCGTGAGGATTGAATTTATGCTTGCTTTAATGTTTATCCGATTTGTTTAAGTTTTTGCCAAATCACACTTTGCATGTGCTCGCTCCCCTCCCACATTTTAAAGTTTCAATTCTATGAGATGCATTCTATAATGTTAATGATTTCAGACTTTTGTTTGAATTCGTTCAATGTACTAATAATGCATATAAAATCTTGTTCCCTATTGTTGGGCTTGTCGTATGCTGGTTTGGGCATATTTTGAGGAAACCATTTGATGTTTGTGGGTATTATACCTGAAAACCCTCACGAGACGACACTTGTCCATTAGGGTAACCTAGGGGTTTAACGACTTATTGCATACGCTAAATGCAATCGAATTGCCCGCGAAAGTGGCCTTATGATTTTATACCATACTTTTGTACTTATCTAGCTTTTGGTTTTCTTGTAGTTCTTGTTGCATCCTATTTCATTACTAGGGACTAGCAATGTGTAAGTTACGGGGTGTGATAATATGCAAATATTGCGTAGTTCATCCTTCGAACCTACGCATTTTAGCCCCCTCGAGTGCCTTAATCTCTATATTTAATCCCGTTAACCAGACAACCTCGGTTTATATTGTTAACATGTTGTATGAGGTATAATTGGGCTTTTGAAGGTATTTAGGTACTAAGTATGGAGTTCGGATGCATTCCGCTCAAGTTCCGTACGTAATCACACGCACAAGGGCAATTCGGTCAATTAATAGTTCGGGCACCTGGCCCAACATCTACATGGATGTTGTATCCCTCCTCGCAAGCTTCGTGTGGCCATGAACGGTGCGTGATTCCGATCCAGAACGAAGAAGTTATGGCGTTCTAGCGGAAGAGAAAACCAAACACATCAAAGTAGGGGGAAGAGTTGCAGACCTGTAGCCATCGATCGATCGATCCTTCAGTTTTTGCCAATCGTGGGAGACAGTGGGCTATGATTTTTACCATCGATCGATCGATCATTTTGATCGATCGATCGATCCCCAATTTTCAGTTGATATTTTGGCTTTTCTTTTCTTTTCTTTTTCCTTTGCTTTTCTAATCTAATTCCTTTTACTATATAAAGGAATTTTGTTGTAAAAAACAGATATAATTCGTTTTAGAAGATAGTTTAGGTTAGGGTATGGTTTTTTGGAGAGTTCTTCTTTAATTCTTCTTGGTTTGACACCTAATTGGGTTGTAAGTTGCACTATTCATCTTCCCTCTCCATTAATATAGTTGTATTTCCTTAATTCTTGCTTTGTTAATTAGATTTACATGCTTTCATAATTAGATTTACATGCTTTCTTTCCTTTCTTTCTAGTGTATATTTACCACATTTATTTATCGATTTCCTTTACCGTGTTTTTAATATGCTTTCTAGCTAAGTTAGTATAGGTTGTGCCGGATTGAACTCATTCCGGGTTGACATGTTGCTTGGCTTTGGTGATGGTGTTTACGGGTCTATTTCGGGTGCGTTTTCCTAGTTATTGCGCCTAGGGGATTTGATGGGGCATATTATGTATGTCCCGTGCTTACGATCTTTCGTGCGTAATTTCTGGGGTATTTGTTGACGCAAAAATCATATTAGTATTTTATGCAAATTTAGGGGCGCGATAACCCTTGATTTAATTAACTGTCGAAACGAGACGCATTTGTAATAACTCGTCGACCCATGTAACCATTTTATACTAATTAACTCGGGTGAGGGATATTCGATGCAACCTATAGTTTTTACTCTTTTATTAGTCTAGCTTTATTTTGCCACGCCTAGATTAATATTTACCTTCTATGCATCTTTTTCCTTCTTGTGTATAAACACCTTTTACACTTTTATTTAGGAGTATTAAATCCTATAACTTCTAGCAACTCGTCTTTGTGGATTTTTTGATACCCAAACTTGGCCGCTATACTCACCTGTTGAGTGTAGTCTTAAGTTTAGGTTTTTGTATTGAGGAGGTGAAATGAAAACAACGATTAGTGTCTTGGCACATGCTACTTTTCACATTCGATCATAGGTCTAGATATTTGTAAATTATCGTCATATTCTCGAATCGGAGGTCCCGTGACTATGTGGTTAGGTCCTAAGAGTTACATTGGTCCCGTGCGAGGTACTCATGCCTCTAATGGGGTTGTTTGGAATTTGTTTTGGGGTTTAATACTCTAACAACATAATTTTAAGCCTAAGTTTAGATATTGGATTAAACTTTGTTCTTACTTCACACTTTGTTCGCACTTCACAAAGCTTAAAAATTACAAATTTAATTTTATTTCATTATGAATCATACTTTATGCCAAATGTTAGTTCTAATCACCACTTCAAAAATTAGAGTGTTTACATTAGTTCATAGCAAATCTGATACTTTAAATCATACAACTAAAGCTAACTTTGAGCCAATGTTCTAAAAAATGCGCCTAGGCGGAGCCAAGGCGCACCTAGGCGGGAGGCCTTTAAGATACACCAAGTTTTGGCCCTAGGCATGGTCAACGATGATCAACTTTTTTGGGTTAAAACGTGAAAAAGCACACATATTTTTGGGTAAGAAGTGAAAAAATACGAGTTTTTTTATTTTTTTATTTTTTTTGAAAAAACTAGTATTTTAACTTACAAATAGTTAAACATATTTTTAAGGTATGTACCATTTTAGAATTTTTAATAGCCTTGTCATAGTAAAAAAATATTAAAATATATAAAAAAGGGTTAAACGTCTTTTCACGCCTCAGGCTCGCCTAGGCTTCTAAGGCTTAAGGCTTGACCTCTATGCCTCGATCACACCCCACATTTTTTAGATACTTGATTTGAACCAATATTATTTTCCAGTGTTATGCCTTCAGGAAAAACTAAAGAGAGAGCGAGCGAGTGCAAGAGAGATAGTATCTTACCATTGTCATCCTTATCAGAGAAGATGAGAATCCCCTTGATTTTGGTAGTGAGCTGATCATCCATACCTGGCGATAGAAATTCAAAATGTATTAAGAGTTTTGTTGAAAATTAAATATTCATAATCAAAATAGATACAATAATCCTAAACTAAGAGTCTTCAATCAAGAGTGACACTCCTGCATCACCCTTATACCTGTGTTATGCACAAAATCATCAAAATTGTCCTTCCCCTCCTCTAAAAAGACACGTGACAAAAGAGGAAAAATCAACCAACAAAACAACACTCTGACAACAGTAATCCAAAAGAAACAAAATAATGATATAACAAAATAATAAACTTGAATTACTTGTCGAGTATTACCCAGCTGGATGCACTACCTTTTATTTTAACCACCACAGTACTCGCAGGTGTACCTGACACCACTTTGATCCGTAATACGACCTACAATCAAGAAGTTATCATAAGATACACTTTTTATAGTTAGATATAAACAAACAAAAAGAAAAACACAACAAAACTACATTGTCATCATTTACGTGTGCTTATGCAATAGTATCCAAATTCGTGTATAGAATGAAATTTTCCAAATTTACATATATATTTCTTTTTGTAGTGTAGTATTTTGTATGTGCCTATGTGTTCATATACAATAATAAGCATAAAACTATTGTTGAATGATAATATATTGATGGGCAGTCCAGGGATTCACCAAACAATATTTATGCAAATGATCGCCCCCCCAGAGATGGACTGCCAGGCAAGAAAGCAATGTTGAAATTGTATAATTGGTCAAACTACATCAACGATAAATTTGAAAGTATAAATCCAGAGATTATCATAGTATTTCAGATATTTCTCTTGCCAGGAAATGAGATGATAATTACCTGGTTGTGATTTTCGTCATACAAAAGCATTTTATCAGTACTTTATCTATTGCCCACTAATGTGTTTACAATCTACATAAAAATGGATGAGAATTCAATAAAAGTAGTAGAATAAAATACGCATGAAATTCCTAAATTAATAGACTAACCATAGATCTTACAAACTATGATGGTTAGAGGTACAAACCTTGCTCATGCTCCATTCATGGTCAAGAACATTCTCAAGAAATCTCTACCACATCTCTGATGCAGAAAGATTGACAAAGTAATCAAATCTTAATCCACCTTGAGTGGTTGGTTCTCATAGTCCGGGATAAAGTGTTGCCTGAACCATAAATCCAAGAACACAGCATAAATGACATTAAAAAATGTAATTAAATTTGAGAGACCCCTTACACGTCACACGCTGATGTAACTTTTTACATGAAGATAATATCTCAAACCATCATAAATCATACTTAAATAAGTGCAGCTAAGAGTTTGTGACATTTATAGTAATCATATTCACTGTTAACCATTAAAAAATAGTGTTAAATTACCCCCGCTAAGTATGTTGAACATATATAAAGAAACAAATAAATCACTTACATCTTCAGCAATTGTTACTATATTAGGATTAAGATCATGTAATATCTCATTTGCCAAAATGAGGTATAACAACGCATCCATGTAAACATGCTATTTACAGTACATGCGATATAAAAATAAAAGGCCTTATCCATTGCGATGAATAAAAGGGCCAAACAACGATTTATTTAATTATATACCTAACACTATTCCATCTCCATAGTGTCAATACAACACTTAGTTAAACTATTAGAGATAGAAACCTACGATGCTGCTCATTCTATCATTCAAACATCATAATAATTAGATTTTAAAAAGGGGGGGGGGGGGGTCTCAATTACTATATCATAGAGACAAACACATGCGCGCGCCACACCCACCCTTTAAAAAAATCCCATTACAAATAGCAAGACTAAAGTTAAACAACTTATTTGGGCTAGAAATCCATAAGTTGCTAATCCAAAAAAAAATGACACTAATAAACAAAACACCATAACATAGTATTAGGCATAAATTTTACATTATGGAAAGACAATTTTGGGGTCACAGGAACTGTGACACCTCGCCTAATTAAATACCGTGTGATCAGTCCTTTATTAAATTAAAATCAAGGTGAACGATTGGTTCATTCTTAGCATCACTGTCGCAAAATAAAATTTTCAATTTAAACACCCAAAATAATTTAAGCTAAGTGTCAAAACAATTTTTAAAACCTTATTTCCATTTTATTTAAATCGAATTATGAAAACCTTTTTAAAATAACCAACAATTTAAGAACTCTGATATATTAAAGACAGATAATAACACACAAGAATTTAATTCATCCAGATAACCAAACCAGTTTAAACTATAATTAAAACCATCCTGACAGTAATTAAATCCCAAAGAGTACCAACTAATGAAAATATAAAGGAACGTAAATCTCTGACAAAAATCCAAAATGAATAAAGGAATGGGCGACACATGCCCTAACTAATAAGAATTAAAAGTAGGAGTAAATTCAACAACGAGGTCGTCTAAGAAATGGCCTGCAACTCCCACATAAGCTGCAGCGGGTCCAGTCCAAAGAACCTAAGCATGATGCCCCAGTGGCCGGGCACCAGTATTATATACATATTAATACAAGAAAGAAGAAATAACAGGAAACAGGTCAGAACCCGAGTGTAAAACAGTTTAAAATTAGTTTAGCAAGTATTTGAAATGCTTACCGGCTAATGTAACAACCATGGTAGTATGCGACACACTTTTGAGAAATTCTCACCTCTCATCTAGTGTGCACGCCTACCGCACTATTAATCCCATAAGTTTATATTAATGTAATACCCCGTAATTTTATTGATATTTTTTTAAGGGATTAATTAAATTAAATATAAATTAATTGAGAATTAATCTGGATATAGATACTAACGAGATGTGAGTTGTTATTTGATTATGTTGTGTATATATGGAAATATATGAATATTGGAAATATTAAAATTATCGCGAGACTGAAATACGACAATTTGGGAAATTTAGTTGGGACGCGCGTGTCAGTCGCGTCAGAAATGAAATTATTTGAATTAAAAAGAGAATTTTATTTTTATCAACCGAATGGTCATTTTGAGTGCGCCAACGAGTCCGGAAGGGTCGAAATAGTAAAAAAACACTAGCCGGGGGTTTAGTTTGGGTCCCGGGGCATTTTTGGGCCATACCGGCAACTTAAAAGGGTATTTTGGTAATTTTGAAATTTTGGGAATTAAAGCCTACGAATTTTAAGAGTTAATTATACATTATTAGTAACCCACTAAGCCCATTACCAACATTTGACAAGTTAGAGGGCTACGAGAGTTACAGGAAGAGTTGGAAGAGGTTCCCAAGAGAAAACCCATAACCACCATCTTCAACCTTGGGAGAAAATCTGTAGAGAAAGGGGAGAGATCAACCCTCAACCTTCAACATCAAATTCTGAAGAGCAATATAAGGCAAGTGATTTAGTATCCTTAATGCATTGAATATGTCTTCCATGCTTAGTATAGGAATTATCTTATATTGAACTTTTTGAAGAAAACCCATGAAATTTGTTGGAGGAACTTTGAATTTGGGTTAGGATTTGCATGTAGTATGATAAGGGACTGATTTAATACTTGAATAGTTACATATGATGATTTAAAAACGGATTTATGATGAGTATTGGGCATAAGGAAAATTAGGAGTTCATGTACATAGGGTTTGGAGAAATATTTGAAGATTTATATTAATTCCATGAAAAATTGTAACATTTGACCCTTTAAATATGATAAGGAATGATCTAGGGTGATTAGAAATAGTTTATATACGTTAAAACACAACTTGGATGGTCTTAGGGTGGATTTAGAGGAGAGAAGAATTGAGAAAAACGGAATTGGGATTTTCTGGGCTGAAACTGCCATCTCGTTAGAAGACCTGCCCAGGTCGTTCGAACGACCTCGTTCGAACTAACTTCTAACGAGATGACAGTATGACTTCTAACGAGTTGGTATTTCATTCGAAGCCCTTCGTTCGAACAAAATCGTTCGAATGACCTCGTTCGAACGAGACTTCTAACGAGTCGACAAAATGGCCATTTTGGCCTGAATTGATTTCTAGTATCCCGTAGACTTAATTAAATGATGAGATAACCTTCCCTTATTAACTAGTGGGTATAGTTGAGAGATTGGGGTACATTGAGGAGTAAAACTTATAATAGTGTCTTGAGTTGTGATGACATTTGTGGATTGGGAAGCGAGTAACTAATCACGAAGTGAGAATAATTGATAACTTAAATACATATAAACCGGGGACATGTGATTTGTATAACACTAAGTGTTGGTATAAGAACGAGAAGTATACAACTAATAAAATATTTTAAATATCTAAGATGTGTGAATGCTTAGTATATGTAGTTATGTGTGTATGACATACCTATCGTACTTTCTATCATGGGAGGTTAGCGTTCGTTTAGGACCATCTAATCTTTGTGTGCCTACGAGGGGGATTTAGATTGGTACCTTGAGGACATAGTTCAGAGAAGGGCTTATTGAGAAGTTAATAAGTCTGCTGATCATGGGAGCGTAGGTATGTGCGTGACCCATGTGATGTGAACTATGTTCGCCTCCACTATTTGTGATTGTTGTTAATGAAACGTTTACTGAGAGATTCAGAATACGTGGTCCTCATGTACGTGATGTACCGGGATTTGATAGCAGAGTATGTGAGCACCGCAGCTTAGCCTCGGGGTACTAGTATTGTATATTTATGGTGAGAATAATATATTGTTGATTGAAATGAATAGTCGTGAATAATTGTGGGTATAAGTAATAGCAACGGTTTGTAAAGTGAAAATGTAAGATTTATAATATTGAAATACTAAAGTGGGGAAACTGTGTAATAAGGTACAATACTCTATTATATAGAAGATGTTGGAATTTGAGTTGGATATCATATAGAAATGTTAGATTTAGCATTGGACTAGATAGATATGGGAGCAACTAGAAATGGGTACGGGTACGATAGGAGTGCACAATTAGTTGAGAGGTGAGGAACTTATGTGAGTGCACACACTATCATGTACTTTATATTCACTATTTAATGATATTAAACACTTGCATTTTTAAAATTTATTTTTACATTCGGGCTCTGACCCGTTTGCTTTCAAATCTATTTTTGTAAAAACCTTTTTAGGTGCCCAGCCACAAGGACACCATGCATAGGAGTTTTATTCAGATGACGTGCTGTAGCTGCTGTGCAAGTTACAAAACCTTGACAGTAGACGCCTCCATTTCTGATCTTGACTCCATTATCAGTTTTTATCATTTGTTGGGCATGTCGCCCATTCCTTTTAGAGACATTTTACTTATTCAGTTATTTTAGACTTTGGGTTGTGATTAATTATAGTGATGCGGACTTTGTATTTAATTATTTCGGAATTCGGTTTGTTGTGAGGAGTTTTCCTCCAGACTCATTATTTAATGGATGGTTATTCTATTGTGACTACATTGTTGGTTATGTTAACTTTTCATAATTCATTTATTGCATGTTAATCTATTTTAATTAAAATGGACAACCTACTTTTTAAATACTAGGTGGTTAGTAATATTAAAATGTTTTCGACAGTGATGATATGAACTGAACCAACTTGGCATTTTGTATTAATTTAATAAAGGAGTAGCTACCCGGTATTTAATTAGTCGGGGTGTCACATTTAACTTAACTTCCCCCATAAGGTTTCATTCCGTCATATACTATGGTTAATCTAATTAATTTCTGAAAATCAAGCTTTCTCCTATATCTTAGGTTATTTGAAATAACTCAGTGATGTCACAAAATTTCCAAACACTTATAATAAAATTGAAGTAATTATTCATTACTTAACTACTTTTATGCCCAGTAGAAACTTCTCACACTTAAGTATATATATGTATATTAACCACTCATATAATATGTATATACATTCGGCACCCTGCATAAAATCTATGGTGCTGGCATACTCTGCTATCAAGTCCCCGTATTGCACATATTAAGGGAAATACTAGTTCGGAATCACTCTCGAACTGTATTAACATAAAACACATACAAATGGAGGCGAAGCATGGTTCCAAGTCACTAAGAGGTCAGTACATACCCTCACGTCTCTTAGGACCGTCCGACTATCAACCGGATAGCCTGTACCGAGGAATCCTATGTTCTAGGGTACGAGTCAATATCCCCCATAAAGGCCCAATCGAGATAAGATCGTCCCGGCGCGAAAACCCACGTGATAACAAGTAGCCCGAGTATGATTTTTACAGATATATATAATATATGCACAATCACACAGTCATATATATATATATCCACATTTATAAATTAGGTGCGCTCACAACCCATAATTATAATTTTCCGCTCTTAGCACATTTCTACTTGATTATCTCACATAACGGATTTGTCACTTTTATTCTCATATATATAAGTTACCCGTACATACTTCTCGTCTCTCGAAGTATTCTAACTCCCTAAGTATAATTTCAGTAGGCACTCTCACTTACCTTCTAGTCTAACTTCCTTACAAGTCTCGACCTTTTTTCAAACGTACGCGTGATCTCATATGTGTGAATAACTCCCCGTTAACCCTTAATTTCATCTTACATTAAATTCTCACTCAACGGAGTTTACCTAGACCCTACTGGTCCTATTTATATCCCATTATGCTCCAAAAATAATAATAAAGGGTTACTACGCATTTTTAATTGGATTAAACCAACATAAGGGGAATATACAATTTTCCAGGAGGGGTCGATCGATCGAGGGTTCTTGGGCCGATCAAGCAGTTATGATGAAAACTGCACTAACCCAGTTACGAGTTTGCCTCTCCAATCTCAACCAAATATCCATATATCATTCCCAAACTCCCAACAAACGTTACTACAAGTACTATATACCAGAACATATAATTTTTTAAATAAAATATGTCCCAAATCATCAATTACAACAATCTAATGGGTAAAATTTACCTGAACTTCAAGAACCCTAATTTTTCTTTTTCTTTCAATTCTTCCAATTCTTTTCCAGATTTCCTACTTCTAAATCCATACAAAGTCGTGGTTTATACTCTACATGTAATTTAGATGTCCAGAATATGATTACTTCTTCTACAAAATGTGATTTTAAGTCTAAAAACTATACTTTCTTTCATGAAACAAGTTCTAAACAACCCTAGACTAACATGATTGGGACATCAACTAAAAATAAAGAAAGATAAATACTTGCCTAGAAATTGAGTTTCTGATTTGTGGAAGAAAGTGGTATGGTTGCGTTCCCCATCGCGCGATGTAAGATTTGGTGGTGGTGGCGGTATAAACGGTTGAGTTTTTAGCCTTGAATTGCTTAGAAAGCTTTTCCACTTCTTCTCTAATAGACGTTCTTTGATTTTGCTCTTGTTAACCCTAGAGGACAACTCCTAAAGGCTGATATAACCTTGGAAATTCGTGGATTTAATTGCCCCAAAATACAAAATGTCCATAATACCCTCCCGGGATGTCAATTAGGCTTAAAACGCCCTGAGACCCAAACTAAATCCTCGGGTACATTATTTTTGACTATCTCGACCCTTCCGAACACATTAGCGCACTCGAAATGACCATATGGGCGGCTTATAATTCATTCACTTCTAATACTAATAAATTTAATCCCGACACGACACAGGCGTGTCCTTATTTAACTTCAATAATTATCAAATTATACACTCATGATAATTTAATAAATTCGATTATACATATTACTTTATCCACTAAGTAATGTTCAACAAATCCCCAATAATTACTAACTCTCATCACGCTAGTAAATATTTAAAATAATTTCCGGATTAATATTAAATTAATATCTCAATTTAAATTTAATAAATCCCCAAATTTAAAAGTCATAAAAATACGGGGTATTACATACTTCCCTCCGAATAACGGAATTTCGTCCCGAAATTCGGAAAATAGGGCATACCTAGTAAGAATAAATCTGGGTATTTCTCGCGCATATCTGCCTCACACTCCCAAGTGGATTCCTCCACAGTATGATGCTCCCACTGGACCCGTACAAGTGGGACTACCTTCGACCTCAATTTCCTCTCGCTATGATCTAGGATAGCCACGGGTCTTTCCTCATAAGAGCTGTCGGGCTGTAAATCAATATCCTCTATCGCGATGTGAGTATGGGCCATGTCATCCGGAAGGTATCGTCTCATCGACGAGATGTGGAACACATCATGAATTCGGTGCAAATGCTTTGACAACCCCAACCTGTATGCCACCGGCCCAATCCTCTCGATAATGGGAAATTGTCCCATGTACCTCGGAGCCAACTTCCCTTTCTTTCCAAACCTGATTACTCCTCTCATAGGAGATACTCGCAGTAATACTTGGTCCTCGACGCTAAACTCTCGGAAGAACCGCTTTGCATCAGCGTAGCTCTTCTGTCTGTCCTGTGCTACCCGAATGTGAATCCTAATGATCTCAATCCTAGCTGAAGTTTCCTGAACCACCTCAGGTCCGAGAAATTTATTATCCCCACCTCTAGCCAACAAACGGGAGAACGAAAAGGCCTGCCATACAATGCCTCAAATGGAGCCATGCCGATCGTGAACTGATAGGAGTTATTATAAGCAAACTCCACCAGTGGAAGATACGACTCCCATCCTCCTCTAAAATTAAGGACACACATGCGTAGCATATCCTCTAACATCTGATTGGTATGCTCTGTTTGTCCATCTGTCTGTGGATGATAAGATGAACTCAATCTCAACTCTGTACCCATGGCCTCCTGAAAACTCTCCCAGAAGCGTGACACAAAAATCTTATCTCTATCAGACACGATATCCAGGGGCACCCCATGTAGCCTAATAATCTCGATAATGAATAACTATGCATACTGGCCCGTGGTATAGTCTGTCCGTACTGGTAGAAAATAATCTAGCTTGGTCAATCAATCCACTATAACCCATATGGAGTCGTAACCCCGCTGTGATGTAGGCAGTCCAGTAATGAAGTCCATGAAAATACTCTCTCACTTCCACGTAGGTATCTCCAACGGTTGAAGCAACCCCGACGGTTTCTGGTGGTCTACCTTTACCATCTGGCAAGTAGAACACTTGGACATGAACTCAGTAATGTCCTTCTTCATCCCGCTCAACCAGTACTGCCTCCTCATATCCTGGTACATCTTATCTCCTTCGGGATGTACTATAAATCTGGACCCATGAGACTATGTTATCACTGCATGACGTAAGTCTTCTCCCTCTGGGACCACCAATCTCCCATTAAACCTCAAACCTCCATCGGAACTTACTGAGTAGGACTCAGCACCCTCAACTAAAAGCTGTACAATCTTCTCCTGACAAAACAAATCCGCTAACTGTGCCTGTATCACCCTCGTAACAATATATGGTGTGACTGTCATGACAGATACAAAGGAACGGGCTATCGCATCTTGGTGACCCAACTCTTTCCATTTAGCTTTCCAGACGTCTGTTACATCGCCCACTGATCTACGACTTAATGCATCAGTAACCACGTTAGACTTTCTTGAATGGTACTGTATCTCGAATTGGTAGTCTTTCACAAACTCCAAACATCTGCGTTAATGCATATTCATCTCTCGCTAAGTGAATAAGTATTTCAGAGACTTGTGGTCTGTGAACAAGTGAAACTTCTCCCCTAATAGGTAATGTCTCCAAATCCTCATAAAAAATGACCACTGCTAGTTTTTGGTCGTGGGTAGGTTAATTCCTTTCGTGTGGCTTAAGCTTGCGGGAAGCAAAAGCTATAGCCTTCTCCTCCTGCTGAAGTACTCCTCTGAGTCCCCGTAAAGAGGTATCAGTGTAAACTAGTTACTCCACCCCGACTTGGGCAAAGCAAGAACTGGCACTGAAGTCAACTTATCTTTCAGCTCATCGAAAGCCAATTGACAAGCATCGTCCCAAACACACGGTACCCCCTTGCGAGTCAGATTCGTCAATAGACCTGCTATCTTTGAGAAACCTCAGATAAATATCCTGTAGTACCTGGCTAACCCCAAGAAAATATGCACTTCTGTCGGTGTCGTGGGCTGTCCCCACTCCCTCACTACCAACACTTTATCGGGGTCAACAGATATTCCCAATTTTGACAGAACATGCCCCCAAAACTGTACCTCCCGTAACTAGAATTTTCACTTCTCATACTTAGCATACAACTGATGCTCTTATAGAGTCTGAAGAACCTGCCTCAAGTGCTCGACATGCTCTTCCTCAGTGTGTGAATATATCAGGATGTCATCTATGAAGACGATGACAAACTGATCCAAGAACTCTCTGAGCACTCGGTTCATCAAGTACATGAATATAGCTGGGGAATTTGTTAGCCCAAACGGCATGAACCTGAACTCATAGTACCCATATCTCATCAAGAAATAAGTCTTCGACACATCCTGCTCCCTAATCCGTAGCTGATGGTATCCCGATCTCAAATCTATCTTCGAAAAGAAGGTTGCTCATCTCAACTGGTCGAACAGGTCATCGATTCGAGGCAACGAATATTTGTTCCGTATCGTGACCTTGTTCAACTCTTGGTAGTCTACGCATAACCTCAGTGAACCATCTCTCTTCTTCACAAACAACACTGGAGCGCCCCAAGGTGAGGTGCTCCTACGGATGAAGCCCTGACCTAACACCTGTTCTATCTGATCCCGTAACTCCCTTGTTTCCGCTGGGTCCATACGGTACGATGTACATGATATCGATCGATTACCCGGCATAAAGTCTATGATGAAATTTATCTCTCGATTGGGGGGTAAGCCCGGTATCTCCTGAAATACATCGGAATACTCATGAACGACTGGGATCGAATCTAAGGGAATCATGACCTCCTTAGAGGTATCCTCCTCTATGTAGTACAAATGGGTGGAAGAACCTCCCCTTGGGAAAGGCATCGCCACCAAAAACATATCCTGCCCCGAAATAACAAAGATGATACTCCTACCAAAATAATCTATCATGGCTTTTTATGCAGTTAGCCAATCCATGCCAATAATAACATCGTGCTCATGCATCTCTAAAACTTGCATGTCTGTTGGTAAAATGAAGCTACCAATCTCTACTCCTATACCCCGACATATAAAGAAAATCAAAGACCCATTCCCTAGTGGTGAGTCTACGCATGTCACAGTGCTCTCTACTTTGTCTAATAACCTTAAGGTCTGCGTAAAATGAGTAGCTATAAAACAGTGCGATGCCCCAATATCAAATAAAACCCGACCTATAGTGCCATGGATAGGAAACGTACCCTCAATGACGGGTGGTTCCTAAGGTGCTGCTGCCTGGTGGACGTTATAGACACATCCATACTGCAGATGTCCCTGCTTAACTAGAGTTGCTGGGATGGCTGGTAGGGGTGGCATATGAGCTGGCACTGGGAGGGAGGCTGGAAAGAGTGGCCTCTGCGTTTCATTACGGGCACCCTGCTGTTGTGGGGACCTATCTCCCTCTGGGCAATCCTGGCGCCTATGGCCATTCTTGCCACATCCGAAACATCGGCCCCTGAAGTTACCTCCTCCCTATCCCTGTTGACCACGGCCCTGTTGGCCGTTACCACCCGCCATTGGCCCAGTTGGAAACGCTATTGGCCCTGATGGCCCTGTTACTGTTCCTGCTACTGGCGGTGTTGGCCCTGTTGGCCATGCTGATTAGACTAACCCTGCCTGAATCACCCAAATCTCTATCTAGAGTTACCTAATCGGAACCTCTTGGAATGTTCCCCCTGATGAGAACTCTTCTCTCTGTGATGGGTCTGCCCCTGGGCTGCTGGTGCCCCACCAGTACTACTACCCCTATCCTGCCCTGCTGGCTGGACTCCCCTGCTCGTTTACTCCTATGCAGATAGAAACGGTGATCTTGACAGTGTAACAAAGCAGCGTTGAGTACATCAATGTTGGTACTAAGTGATAGATTACCTATGAGGTGCTGACGGATCCTCTTGGCCAATCCATCTACAAATAATAATATTTTCTTCCCCTCTATGGGTGCCTCATCTGGCACTATAGTAAGAAGTCTAGTGAACTCCTCCTCGTACTCATCAATAGTTATATTCTCTTAATTCAGATTCAATAACTTCTGCCTCATTTCAGTCTGCATGGCGGATGGGAAGAACTTACAGTCAAATCGCGCTAAGAATAACTGAATCGTAATGCTGTCCCTCTCCTCCAAGGTGGTGGTGGACTCCCACCACTGCAAAGCGGCGCCCACTAGCTTGAAGGAAGTCAAAAGCTATCTCTGCACGTCAGTGCACTCATACATGCGCAGATTCCTCTGGATATCTTTCTTCATTGGCTGGAGACTACGATGTCTGAACTACCCGAGAACTCTGACGGATGCGTCTTCTGAAAGGCATCCCAAACCTGCTCCCATGCATATGGAAGCTGTGCTGGTACTGGTGCCACTGCCTGAACCTGGGGTGGATCCTGCTGCACTATCGCTAATTCACTACCTGAGCAATAATAGCAGCTACCTTAGTTGCATTCATCATCCCCTGTGCTGGAGCTGCTGGTTGCTCGGGCTGGTCATTCCTGTCTTGGGGTGCGCATCTCGGAGGCATCTGAAATGAGAAGGAAAACTATTAGTCTACAGTTATTATCAATTCTCAAATAGCTAAAGATGTAAGCGTAAATACAAGAATATAACTGCTGATACCAAATTTAACCCGCTGACATGGCCCAATCATATGAAGACACTTGACTATCTACATGGCAACAACAAGCACTTCCGAGATGATCATACGCTCCGACGAACTCATATGCTCCGAGGAACAAGACCTCTCCGAGGAACTAATACGCTCCGAGGAACAATGCCTCTCCGAGGAACTTTGAGTACCGAGAAGCTCAGGCGGTCCGAGCAACTCAGGCGGTCCGAGCTGCATCTCGAATAAAGCATTAAAAGCTGAATAACCAATAGTTCAACTGATTAATTAAATGTTTATCATTCAGACGCACACGTAAAGAGGGCATTAAATGTATTACCCTTTCATATGTATATCATTTAATATATCACCCTTTCACATGACAGCCCCAGAGCTATAAATACATTGTACAATCCTCATTGTAGAGGGATCGAATCCAGGACCCCTGGACCGGAATTTCTTGAGATAATTTGTAATCGATAATTCCCATACAAACAACAATACCAAAATAGTGGACGTAGGCCATTCTTATAAGGCTGAACCACTTTAAAAATCTTTTGTCTCATTTATTTATCTGTGATTGAATTATTAGAGTGATCTAATTTTTTATATCAACAGATTGGCGCCGTCTGTGGGAAACGACGGGTAATATCGTTTTCTCATAAAAAACAGTCCATTACCAATGGCTGATATTCCTGAATCCAGTAATCGAAATGCTGGAACCCCTTCAAATCTATCTGCTCCGCCAAATGTTCCAGATCTTACTGGAATAATGGCAAATCTAGCCCAAGGCCAGACCGTCATGCAAGAAATAATGCGACAACTCATCCAAACCCTTCATGGCGGTGCATCAGCCCATTCCGTACCACGAAGCATTCAAAGAAATACCCGTGCGCTTTCTTCGCGTACTAGGCATACTAATTCATATCGCAATGATGAATCTGAAGATTTTTCTTATCAACCTGGACGAACTTCGTCAGTGCGAGCCACGGATACTGAACAACGTGTCACCCTCTCCCCGGAAAGGACCAGCGCATTGGAAAGATTAAGTAGGGCTTCTCCTTTCGACCGATTAGGCCCTAGGAGGAACAAAAGTCCTCTTAATGCAGCGTCGAGGAGCTTTCGACGACCATTAGATTTAAGGGAAGGATCTGCCCAGTCGCGACCAGCTGCTCGTCAAGATGGATCTTATGACCGACCAGCTGCTCGTCGAGATAAATCCCAAGAAACCACTTCAACACGATCAGTTGCTCGAACAAATAGGCTCGAGGAAGGAAATTATGCATGGAAAGGATCTATTCAGAGGCTGGAGGATAGATTATGGGAAATAGCTAAGGCCAAGAACCCTCTACAACGAACCTTTGTTCGAGGAACACCTTTTATCCAGGACATTGTTGATTTCCCAACACCATCAAAGTTCAAAGCACCTGTTGTGACTCCCAAGTATGATGGGAAGACTGACCCTGTCCTTCATATAGAACAATATCAAGCTGCTGCCGACATCTATGCTGTCCCATACGAGATGAGATGCAGGGCATTCTCGGGAACTCTTACCGGATCTGCTCAGATATGGTATAATAATCTTCCTCGGGGTAAGATTTCAACTTTTCTTCAACTGGCCGAGTTATTCATTGGGAATTTCTACTTTGGAGCAAAGCCAGTTAAACGAGTAGCACATTTGTTAAGTGTTAGACAAAAAGCTAGGGAGAGTATCAGAGATTATATAACTCGTTTTAATAACGAGAAGCTCGAAGTCATCGATTATGAGGAGAAGACATCAATTACCGCTTTGGTGAGTGGACTGCTACCAAACAAGGTGTACTACACTTTGGCCAAAGATCCACCTCGAACCATGTCGGACCTGATGGGAAAAGCGTCCAAGATTACGAATGCCGAGGAGGCTATGTCTGCGAAGAAGAATATGGACGCCAAAGAAGTCAAGGTGGAAGTTGATAAAGCTAAAAAGAAAGAACACAAGAACAATGGTGGTGACAAACAATCCAAAAATAGGTCGTCATGGGAGGTCTTGAGGATATTTGATAATTACACACCTTTGAAGGCAAATATTAACCATGTCCTGGAAGAAATTAAGAACAGCGAGGAGTTAATTTGGCCAAAGAAAATGAAGGCAGACCCTGACACGAGGAATAGGGAAAAATATTGCGAGTTCCATAAGGATCATGGCCATATGACCAAAAATTGCATAGCTCTTCAGAATGAGATTGAAACACTCACCTGACGAGGAAAGCTAGCGAAGTATGTTGATCGAGGAGACGAAAGAAGAAACAAAGACCGAACTAGAGAGTGGTCTAGATCTCCTTGTCGAGCAGAGGAGAACAAGAAGAGAAACCATGAAGTTGATCCAGAGGATGACCCCGATCTTCCCAAGAAACAAGGCAGCCAGAACGATAGGTATTTTCAATACGCTTTGGGTCATTTGATTGTAATGTTATTACAGGAGGAGATGCAGGAGGAGGAGACCTTACTGCAGAAAGAAAAGCTTACCTCGGTGAGGCTCAAGCTTGCTCGTACATTCAGCGAATAAATCTAGCTGAAGAAGATCGCCCGAGAAAGATGAACAAAGAGAAATTGGTTATTGGTTTCTCAAAGAACGACCTTGCCGGTGTTCTATACCCTCATGATGACCCACTGGTGATCAAGATGAGAATGAAGGAGGTAATGATTTCAAGAGTGCTGGTCGACAACGGTAGCTCGGAAGACATCATGTTCTACTCGTGTTTCGATAGTTTAAATCTAAAGCTATCTCAACTGGAGCCTTACCACAGACCCCTCATCGGTTTTGCTGGCGAGAAAGTATTTCCACTTCGGACGATCAAGTTGGATATACTCATTGGTACGTGGTCTGCTTGTCGGACAGAAAGAATATGCTTTTTCGTGATGGATAAGAATGTCCAATCATCGTACAATATCATCATGGGAAGAGTAGGATTGAAGAAGTTCGAGGCCGTACCATCTACAGTGCATCAGTGCCTAAAATTTCCAACAAACTTTGGAGTAGGAGTTGTGAAAGGTGATCAGAAAGTAGCTCGGGAATGCTATTATTCATCCGCTGAGCAAGAAGAACTGGAAGAATTAAAGAAAAATACTACTACCTATCAAGTGGACGAAGGTGCAGAGATTGAAACATTGGATCCTAGAGATGAGTCGCAACTCGTGAAGGGTCAAGTGGTGGAAGCTACTGAAAACATCGTTCTGGACGACGAACACCCCGAGCGAACTACTCAAATAGGTTCATCGTTGGAAGCATCATTAAAACAGGAATTGATAACGTTCCTAAGAAGCAAAAGACAAACTTTTACATGGAGTCATGAAGATATGCCTGGGATAGACCCAAACTTCTTATGTCACGAGCTCAATGTGAATAAGGAGATCAAGCCTGTGAAGCAGAGAAGAAGAGTATTCAGTCCCGAGAAGAGTCAAGCTATACAGGAGGAAGTCGAGAAGCTCCAGAAAGCTTGTTTTATTGAAGATGTTAAATATCCGGATTGGTTAGCCAATGTGGTGATGGTAAAGAAGAAGAACAATAAGTGGAGGATGTGTGTAGACTTCACCGACCTCAACAAAGCATGCCCAAAGGATCACTTCCATTTCCCCGAATTGATCAATTGGTGGATGCTACCTCGGGACACGAGTTGCTAAGCTTCATGGATGCTTATTCTGGTTACAATCAGATCAAAATGAAACCTGAAGACAGGGAAAGTACTTCTTTAATTACCCCTAGGGGAACTTATTGTTATAATGTTATGCCTTTTGGTTTGAAAAATGCAGGTGCGACATATCAGAGGCTGATGAACAAGGTCTTTGCTGAACAAATCAGTGACAATATGGAAGTCTATGTTGACGACATGCTGACAAAAAGCAAGAAAGCTGTCGATCATCTAGTTGACTTAAGTCAAACTTTTGATCAACTAGATAAATATCAAATGAAGCTGAACCCGACGAAGTGCATATTTGAAGTACGAGAAGGCATGTTCCTCGGGTACATTGTCAATCAACGAGGCATTGAAGCAAATCCTGAAAAGATCAAAGCTCTATTAGGGCTGCGATCTCCAACAACGAAGAAGGAAGTACAGAGTCTCACTAGATGAGTAGCGGCACTCAACAGATTTGTGTCACGAGCAACTGATAGATGTCTCCCATTATTCAAGACACTCAGAAAGACTTTTGAATGGAATGATGAATGTGAGAAGGCTTTTCAAGACTTGAAGAAATACTTAGGAACACCACCACTGTTGTCCAGGCCGGTGTTGGGAGAAAAATTGTATTTGTACCTTGCAGTATCCGAGAATGCAGTTAGCTCGGCGTTGATCAGAGTGGAAAATGGAGTACAAAAGCCAATTTACTACACGAGTAAGGCCTTCCGAGGAGTAGAGATCAGATATCCAAGGCTAGAGAAATTGGCACTGGAGCTGATTGAGGCGAGTAGGAGAATGAGGCCATACTTCCAGGCTCATACTATAGTAGTATATACCGATGTGCCATTGAGACAAGCCCTTCATAAGCCAGAAAAATTAGGGAGATTGATGTACTGGGGAATAGAGCTCGATGAATATGATATAATCTATGAACCCAGATCATCGCTAAAAGGGCAAGCTGTGGCAGATTTTATAGCAGAGTTCACTTACCCTGATTCCCCCGAGGAGCAAAAGTTACTCGGTGATCAGCCTGTGGATGTTACAGGATTAACAAACACTAGCTCAGACCAACTCCGGTTGGTAAAAGGGCAATTGGATGTTACAAGATCATTGACTTCGGGCTCAGACCAACTCCGGTTGGTAAAAGGGCAAGAAGAGATGATCGACGAGGAGCAAGTAATACCAGGGAAGGATGAAAAGAAGCAACAAATATTTCATCAAGGAACTCTGACAGATGATACCCCCGAGGAACCAAAGTTTCTCGCTGATCAACCTGTGGATGTTACAGGATCGACAAACACTAGCTCAGACCAACTCCGGTTGGTAAAAGGGCAAGTGAAAGTTACAGGATCATTAAATTCGAGCTCAGACCAACTCCGGTTGGTAAAAGGGCAAGAAAAGATGATCGACGAGGAGCGAGAAAAATCCGAGGAGGATGAAAGGAAGCAGCAAATATTTTATCGAGGAACTCTGACTGATTCTAAATTTGAAGATGAGTTACCTATATGGAGGCTATATGTAGATGGTTCATCTTGCACTGCAGGATGTGGCGCGGGGATAGTTTTGAGCACTCCAGACGAGGTCGACATGGAATACGCCTTGCGTTTCCAATTCAAAGCCTCCAACAATGAAGCTGAATATGAGGCCATGATTGCAGGGCTCAATCTGGCAAAAATTATGGAGGCATAGCAGGTCATGATCTTCAGTGATTCTCAATTGATTGTAAACCAAATGATGGGAATTTATGCAGTTAGAGGAGAATTAATGATCAGATATCATGCGAAGGCAAAAGAGTTGGTATCAGAATTTGCCGTTATTCAGCTGGTCAGAATACCAAGAATGGAGAATACGAGAGCAGACGCCCTAGCTCGACTAGCATCAGCTACTAGCACCGAGCTACACCGAACGATACCAATTGAAGTGTTAGCTGGTCGGAGTATAGATGAAGACCTGACGATGAACTTTATAACCCTTGATTTAGGACCATCTTGGATGGATCCCATCAGGGTGTATATCGAGGAGGGAGAATTGCCAATTGACAAGCTCGCAGCCAGGAAGTTAAAGTTTAAAGCTGCTCGGTATGTATTAACTAATGGAGTTTTATATACACGAGGAATTATGGCAGGTTTGTAGAGATGTGTACATCCCACCGAGGTGAAAGATTTGATTGAAGAGATCCATGAAGGGTCTTGTGGAGCACATGTAGCAGGTCAGACGCTTTTACAAAGGGTGATGACGCAGGGATACTACTGACCGACGATGAGGGCAGATTGTATAGCCTATGTCAAGAAATGTGACAAGTGCCAGCGCTTTTCATCCATCCGAAGAACTCCACAAGCATTGTTGACACCCATAACTTCCCCTTGGCCATTTGCCATATGGGGAATTGATTTGGTTGGACCACTGCCAACGACCCAAGGAAGGTTCAAGTATCTCGTCATCGCAGTGGATTATTTTACTAAGTTGGTAGAAGATGAGCCACTCATTGACATGACGTACGAGAAGGTATACCAATTTGTTTGGAAGAATATCATTTTGTCGATATGGTCTTCCTCATGCTTTCATCACAGACCATGGAACACAATTTGATAACGAGGAGTTCGCCGCCTATTGCCAGCAGTCAAACATTTTGAAGGTTCATTCAGCACCAGGTCATCCTCAAAGCAATGGACAAACTGAAGTGACAAACAGAACGTTGCTGAACGGTTTGAAGAAAAGATTGGATGACGCAAAAGCCAACTGGATCAACGAGCTACAATCAGTACTTTGGGCTTACCGAACTACTCCCCGAGTAGCAACTAGAGAATCACCATACATGCTGGCGTTTGGAAGTGAAGCTGTCATACCTGCCGAGTTGGGTCTCCCAACACACAGGGTGCTAAATTTCAATTCCCCTGTCAGCGATTTAATGAGAAGGCTGGATTTAAACATGCTCGAGGAAGTTAGAGAAGAAGCAGCCATTAGAAATGCTGCTTACCAGTAGCGAACAACTTTGTTTCACAACAAGAGGGTGAAGAAATGCGACCTGAAAGAAGGAGACTATGTGCTAAAGAAAGTAATTCAAAAGCATAACAAACTGGAGGCAAACTGGCATGGCCCATACCGAGTTATAGAAGTTGTTCGACCAGGAACTTATCGAATAACAACTTTAAAAGGCGAGGAGTTTAAAAATGCCTGGAATGCAGAGCACTTGCGCAAGTATTATCAGTGATGTATATGTAACACAGTTCCATCAGTATGAATAAAATGAAAATATTCTGCAAGTCTATCTGTTTATTGAAATTTTTTTGGGGAATACTAGTGCTACGCACTACTCGGCAAAGCTCGGCAGACTACTCAACTAAATATTCCAAACTGTACCAAGTATGGTTGGTCGGGGATAAAAACCCACTAACTGTAGTTGGTCGACGAGGAGAAATATTCCTAAAAATGCCAACCTGTTTGGCTTGGAAACGAAATATTCCAAACTGTACCAAGTATGGTTGGTCGGGGATAAAAACCCACTAACTGTAGTTGGTCGACGAGGAGAAATATTCCAAACTGTACCAAGTATGGTTGGTCGGGGATAAAAACCCACTAACTGTAGTTGGTCGACGAGGAGAAATATTCCTAAAAATGCCAACCTGTTTGGCTAGGAAACGAAATATTCCAAACTGTACCAAGTATGGTTGTTCGGGGATAAAAACCCACTAACTGTAGTTGGTCGACGAGGAGAACTATTCCAAACTGTACCAAGTATGGTTGGTCGAGGATAAAAACCCACTAACTGTAGTTGTTCGATGAGGAGAAATATTCCTAAAAATGCCAACCTGTTTGGCTAGGAAACGAAATATTCCAAACTGTACCAAGTATGGTTGGTCGGGGATAAAAACCCACTAACTGTAGTTGGTTGACGAGAAGAAATATTCCAAACTGTACCAAGTATGGTTGGTCGGGGATAAAAACCCACTAACTGTAGTTGGTCGATGAGGAGAAATATTCCTAAAAATGCCAACCTGTTTGGCTAGGAAACGAAATATTCCAAACTGTACCAAGTATGGTTGGTCGGGGATAAAAACCCACTAACTGTAGTTGGTCGACGAGGAGAAATATTCCTAAAAATGCCAACCTGTTTGGCTAGGAAACGAAATATTCCAAACTGTACCAAGTATGGTTGGTCAGGGATAAAAACCCACTAACTGTAGTTGGTCGACGAGGAGAAATATTCCAAACTGTACCAAGTATGGTTGGTCGGGGATAAAAACCCACTAACTGTAGTTGGTCGACGAGGAGAATTTATCGACCTTGGTTGGTCGGACACGTTTTATGAAAAAGACAAAAAATTACCAAGTATCACTACAAGAAAAATGACCTTTTCCGACACTTATTTCTCAGCATTATTTATAAATACCGAGAAGAGAACTTTTACCGGCATTTATTTATAAGTGCTGAAAAATTATGACATTTTTATTTGAGTGTTAAAAATTTGCGATAATTTAAAAGTAATGCTGAAAAAAGTACCGTAAATTTACAGCATATTAGAATTTTTTGCGGATAATTATTAAATTTAAATGTAAATTGGCGGGTTTTTATTTGGCGGCTCTTATTATTTTTGACGGTTTAGTGGGCAACACGATGGGAAACCCTATCTTCATCTTCCCACAGCTCCTGGCTCCATATCCATCACTCCCAACTTACCAGGTCTCTTTTCTCTCTCTTTTCCCAAAGAGACTATCCACTCCTACCTTTTTTCTAGAATTTTCGATTTCTGAAATACGAAAATTATCATAATCACTCATACCTTTCTTATTGTTACCAATTTCGTCTTTTCTCTGCTGCAATTGATGGAATACAGAAATCGGGATACAAGAAAAAGGATTCACTAAGAAGGAAATTGGTATATACATAAATTTCTCACGAATAGTACGAAAGGGAGTGGTGGTGGTCATATGTGTTCAACCCCCAAGGTTGTAGTTAGTGATTCTCAAGCATCTGTTACTGATTTCTTTTGCAAGGTATATCTTTTTGGTATTAATCGTCGATTGATTCGTCCTAGTTTTTCTTGTTTGAAATATTGTTGTGCTTGGGTTTACAGGGTTTTAAGTGTTGTAATAGGAATGATTGGGGAATTATGCCTTGTGATTGCATAAGCTGCTGGGAGATACTCTGTGTCACATTGTTTGATTTGATTTGATTTTTCTTATTATTTGTTTACTAACTTTAGCTTAATTATCCACATTATAGTTACTTTTGTTTTTTTGTATAAGAAAATAGAAAACAATAACAAAGTCTGTACAAGCTTAAGAAAGTGGGAAAACAGTGGAAAAGATAGATTATTACAAAGGAATTCAAGGAGATTTATGGGCTAAGCCTTATTTGTTTATCTTCCACATTCTTTTATCTCTAACCTTACTTTGAAGATGAACATTCCCAATGAGTTCCAACAAAGATATGAAGTCCTCGATTTCCAAATGGAAGGAAAGATTCTGTATATACCAATTTATGTGTGTGTGTGTGTGTATATATATATATATATATATATATATATATATATATATATATATATATATATATATATATATATATATATATTTGTGTTCCGAAGAAATATATTTCATATTATCTTAACCTCATAGTATACTTTCCCTCTATCCCACCACCATTACGGAATGATTAGACACAGATGGGAAGTAATGAATCGTGTATTTTTATCGAATATGAACATTTCGCTTCTAAAAATGACACAACTAACATTATATACAATTTTACACTCGATTGAACCCGATACCAATATTTTCTAAATAAATACAATAATCAATGCTACTTTCTGTTGGTTTTAAGCTAAGGAGAAAAGACTATTATGGTTGGTCACATAGTTTTGCGTTAAAGATGTGGGAGTTGCAAATTTTAAGTTTTGACATTTTTTTCACTTTGTTGATGGTGTTATTATCACTTTTCATCTTATTTGTTTTTTTCCAATTTATTAATTTTTGCTTATTTCTTGATAAATTTTGTTGGTAACTAAAATTATTATGATTCCAGAACAGTGGAATTGATAACAATATGTTTATAAAATTTTGTTTTTATTCATTCGTTTGGGTTATAGTGATGTGTATTTTCATTGTGTTAATAATAGAATTTTAGGTGCTCTTCATCCTTCCAGCCTTAAGATCTTTTTTGTAAATGTGCCACAATGAGGCTTTATGAAACTATGAACCCAACATATGCAATATTGGGGGATTCAAACGAATGCAATTAACATCAAAACCTACTGTAAAGGTTGCATTTATTTTTCTAATTATGTAATTACAGAATTTGAGTTTTGCCTCTTGGATCCATACAGTCTTATGTGGTATTGTTATTGAAGCCTTTTTTTTATGACGCCTTTTTATAGTTAGATTTTATAAGAGAATTTTCTTTATAACAACACACGGATATTGCAACAATACTCCCTCATCGTCATCATTAATAGAATTATGGTGTAGTATTGTATTAGATTTGTTTGATTCTTATTACTTTAAGACATTTTTTTGTACTCGATAATGAGTTTTGATTATTTGTTGCAAATGACATCATTGTTTATGATCATATCATTTCCAAACTCCTTTTTAGAGTTATTCACACTCCAAAATCATATGCTCGTGCTCGTCTTTACCACCAATTAAACAAAATGTAAACACTCTCACCCTATGAAGCACGTACACTTCTCCGAAGGCCGCGTACGAGTGTCGGACACTCCAAGGACACGGACACGCAAGGGACACGGCTGGGACACGTGTCCGACACGCCACGTGGCGTGTCGGGCTTAAAAGGCATTTAAAAATAGTTGGACACGCAAGGGACACGGCTGGGACACGTAAGGGACACGACTGGGACACGCAAGGGACACGGCTGACATAAATATATAATAACTTCAAATAAAAAGGGGCAGGAAACATATGTTTTTTTTCTCCTTTTTCTCACTTGTTTTTTTTTTTTTTAATCTCTTGTTCAATAAATTGCATTAGCCATATGCATTTTGATTGTTATTATTAGTATGGGATTTAGTATCATTGTGATGTTTGATGTGTAAAATGGATTTAATACTCTTAATGCTTATATGTTTAATGTTGTTCTTAGTATGAGATTAGTATTAATGTGATATTTCATATTTTTTATATATAAAAATAATTATAAAAAAGATTTATTTAATACCGTGTCCCTCCCGTGTCGTGTCGTGATTTTTTTAGCTTTGCCGTGTCGGCGTGTCCGTGTCGTGTCGGACACGACACCCGTGTCCGTGTCCGTGCTACATAGCCTATAAGTCAATTTGGCACCTAAATATCCCTCCAAAAATGTCCATTCTAGTGTGAAAAGTTCTCACAAAGTGCGTTGTAGTGGGTGTTCTTATTCAATCAGTTGGTACAAGGATGGATTTTAGATGCCAATGCTGCTACTCTTCCATAGAAACTATCAATCACCTCTTCATCCCAGGCCTAATAGCTAGACAAACTTGGGAATTCTTTATTCAGTTAATGGGAATCAATTCGTTATCTTCATCAGTTCATAGTTCTATTATTAAGCGGTGTCTTCATTCTTGCTCCTCAAAGTTATCTAAATGGTTGTTTAAGGTGATTCCTGTTTGTATCATTTGAGAAATTTGGCTTAGTAGGAATAAAGCTTTATTTGAGGCATATCCTATGAATTAAAAATTCATAATGCAAAGAGTAATTTCTATTATATCAGATTTATCCAAACGTCATTAGCTACAAAAGAGGAGCTGAGGTTATAAGTCAGGAAGCATGGAGAATATTTAGTGTCTCAATGGCCCAAAATCCTTCTTTCATCAGAAATTTAATCATATGGCAGAAACCTATCAGAGGTGGCTTTAAACTAGATGTAGCAACCACTTCAGAGAACCAAATGGTGAAGGGATCAGGGGAAGTTATAAAGAATGATCAGGGGAGTCTAGTATGAGCCTATTCAAACTTCATCACTAGTTAAGTTCCAATGTATGCTCAAGTCCAAGCTATCAAATAAGGTCTCAGACACTGTAAAGATAAGAATTTTTATAATGTAGCATTGGAAATTGACTTTAAATCTTATTTGATATCCTTTCTTTAGCTTTAAATAATATTCCTCCAAGAATAAAGTCTGCTATTAGAGAAATTCAAGATTCAATCCAAAATCTCCATTGCCTCCGTTGCTGATGTCCTAGAGAAGTAAACAAGGTCCCAATCCTTCTTGCTCATCATGGGATTTCGCAAAAATGTTTGTCTCAATTCATTACAGTGGATGATCTTCGAAGAGATTTTAAGGTAGTTGCTTTGTTAGACTCATCAAATTTTCCTCTCATAAGGAATATTTTGATTCTTTTTGTATCTAATATCTTCCTCTTGTAATCCACCTTGAGAGGGATATTCTCTCTTATTATCAATAATATATCTATGTTATTAAAAAAAGGGGGGATAATGTTATAAATAGTGTAAGCAATCCTGTTTCTCCGGAGTAAAAAGATCAATACACCCGTGTGGGTGGTGTTGCAATTGAATTGTGCGTCCTTTTTTTTTATCATGTAAAGGTAGTGAATTAGAATTAAACCATCTCAAACCCAATTATAACTTTTATGGGGAAAAAACGACCATAACAGTGGCCTACAACTAGAGATGAATAGTGATACAATGCTATGAGGATGTAGTTACTTTAATTCATTACAGGGAAAATAAAGGAAGAAGATGGAACAAGCAAGCTAATATGCTAGAATCCTCTCTTGGCAATTAAGAGCCCCTCGTATGCTAGTGCTATAGAATTATACAAAATTTTCATGAAAATACCAAATCACCGCATTACCTTTCCAACATTTGGTCCCATCATACTCTCGAGAGGTATGTACATCCATTGAGCTAGCATTCCTGTCAATGCAAATTTACCGCCCAGTACCATACAAAGCAGCATAATGAAGTGGAGAAAACTGCGATGTTCTTTAATAGTCACAATAACTGGTGACAAATCATACAAAAACTAAACAGCTGGCCAAGTCCTATCATAGTCGTTCATGGGTGAAAAATACTCCGTCATAGAGAATTGATTAGTAGGCAGAACTTCTTTTGATATATATTTATATTCAGTTTGAACAACCTTTATGTAGTATTTAAACGTTCTACTTGCTCCATGAAGTATTCTTGATGTCCCATCAAGTGGATTATGAATTCCTATATATTTTGGCCCAAACGATAAATCATGACTAATGTGACTTGCATTGACATGAGTAGCCCCTTCAAAAATCATTTGTGCAACAAAAATGTTTAAACCATGAACTGAGTTGTGGAAGTTCTGGCCAGCAACCCTTTGAACATCTAAAACCCCATATACCCGGCATCCTTCTCCATTATCCAATGTTTGTTTGACTTTCTTAATCATATTTTCAGCATCTTGATCAAAACCATTTAGATGCAACTTCTGGTCTGAGTCCTCGTGATGATATTTATCTCCATCATCCGAATGTGTTGTATGCCCCTTTTTCATAAGGTCCAATAAATATTCAGTGCCGATGATATAACCATTACTATTAAGACGAAGTTTCTATGTATTTGTATCAAGATCCACTTCATGTTTGCCTGACATATCGATAACATCCAAACTTACAACATCATAGGGTAAAGATGGAAATGTAATATTTATATGTATTGGAAGAGTTTCTCCATGTTTCAAGTCAACATCCATCTGATGAATTGTATATGTCATAATATAATACCTCAGCTGATGCAAGAACGATGTGGCCATTATGACCAGGCTGATGACAGAGATAACTGCTCCAACTTGTGTTTTCTGCAACAAGTGCTCTTCCGCACGAGGAAACATATTTATGCGTGTAATTGCTCGTTTCACACCCATGCTTATTATCTTAAATTGCCCTGTTGCAATATAATCCCTTTCAATACAAATAAGGATAAACGACGACGATGGCAATACCGAACTAGTGTTAGGAGTCCAATTGTGTGTCCATATTAAGAGAACTGACATACCTTTTGAAGAAATTCTTTCTAGATTTGACATTGAAAAACATAAAGATATATTATAGTGTTTGAATGTTCTTATTAATGCTACCAATTTTTAATTGACTTCGGTTTTATGGGTTGCTATTTTTATTATTGTGAAATTGAGTCGCGACATATCTAAGATGATTGATGTATTACTTTAATGTACAGAATGGTATACATGTTTTAGGAGAATTATTGTCAAATGTGAAAGGCTCTCTAATTGTGTATTTTTTGTTCAGATGCTTAATAAGATCCAGTAATCTCAAACACCAGAAGTTTTGCTGCCTCCCTATATTATGAAAAATGTTTTTGTTAATTTTTGCACCATATGAACTCACTACATTTGAGATTGTTATTGATTGTATTGGTTGTGTGAATTTCAATCCACGTAAGTTTGTGACTGATGTGCTTTATGATCTCAAGTAGATGCTTATTCAGAGTAGCTGTTGTGGGCTCCCGAACTGGCAATAGTAACAACCATAGAATCAGCTTTGGTTGCTGCTAGAGCAATGTACAACCATAGAAGAAATAGGTACATTATATGTTTTCATAATTTTAGTTTCACTTGGATTTAGCACCTATTGAAATTACTTGTTGAGAATGCTGAGTAACACGTGTGGTTGATGTTGAATTTAGTTTCATGTTGATGTTGTTGTTGTTGCTGCTGTTGTTTATAGCTGGACAGATCCTAGGAAGGAACTGTTATTTTTTATAGCCAGAATAAAGGTGAAGGATTGGTTTAACAGTTTAGGATTGGCTTAACAAGTGCCCATAGTACCCTACCACCGTATAATCAGATATTAAAGTATTTTTTATATTTTGTTCATATAGTTTTTGCTTTATTTTTTACAGTCAGAATCTGATTTTCTCTCAGTCTCTGTCGCACTATCACTCTTGACATGCTAGATATTCTTTAACACTCCAACTCATAATTGTAGTAGTTTGACCTTAGGGTAAGGCCAACAATGTTTTTGCATCACTTTGCACTCACTTAATAGTGATAATTATATTAGGATAATAGAGACTAAGGTATGGGGGATCAAATCAATTATGTTTATCAAGCATTGTCATACAAGACCAAAAGAGATTATACTCAATTGATATAAGGTGAGGATTAGTTCCTCCATCTATACATAATCGATCAAACATAAATAGTGCCATTGGTATAATCGATTAAACACATTGGTATAATATAAGACTCACGGGTATTTGTGTATGTGAAATTTATTTTAACTGATAAAATAATTTGATTATCATGGTACAATTACTCTTGAGTGTTGATGAATTCAGTATTTTGCTCCTCAGTAAAAAAATTCTAGAGTGGTTCAGCAATCAGAATATGGGGTTTTCTATTTCGGTGAAGCTTCCTCCACATTGGTATAATATAAGTCTCACGGGGTTTGCCCTTCTATGTAAATTTTGAATTGATAATTACTCACAAAAAATTAGATAAATCTGCTTGCCTACAAAGTATGCCAGGTCATGATGTGCAATGCAGGGTCATAACCAGTAGTAACTCTAAACACCTGAGCTATTTGACAACTTTATGCAATACAGGGACGAATGAGATTGTTGACTCAGAGGATGCTTATCTGACTTACTTACCATTTAAAAAACGATTTCAGATAGTCGAGATAATTGGTGTAACATTGAGTTCCTATTTTTCATCTTACTAAATGTTTATAGTGATGAAAAGTGGGGAATCAATCTAGTTTATGACGATTATGTTAGAACCAAGGTATGAACTAATGGTGATCCAACATGGTATTTATCCAGGCTAAACCAAAGGATCATGTGTAAGCATAACTCATCTCTTACATGAAAAATATCCCTTTCCTTCTTTATTGCTTGGTTCAAGGAACATCTAGGTTTTCTTTTATATTATATATAAATCTCTTATATCAATTCGTTGATAATAAGACAATTGTACTGTAGTTTGAGATATTGAATTCCACTTTGTTTACACTTGTCGCTGAAAACGACAATGGTATCACCTATAAGTTTGAGATATTAGATTCCACTTTGTTTACACCTGTTGAGAACTCTGATAATCAGTTTCTAAAGGTTGATATTCAACAGTTATAATGTAGTTTTATCGAAAACTACCATTCAGATATTGTGTTAAAAGACATACCTTCCGAATGTTTGATTCCAGCTCATAGAATTGCAGTTACAAATCACTGTCTAAATATATTTGGGTGTGATTTATCTCTATCACTGGTTTTGCCATGTGATGATGCATTTAATTCCTTAAGATTTAATCAAAGTACTGGACAAAGGTGTCTCAACTTGATTGAACCAATAAGTGCTGATTTTTGGATCAGACTACCCCATGAGTGTGCCCCCTGTTTTGCTCCAACATTCATTATGGCAACAGTCAGTAATTGCCAACTTATTGCAAAAGATAAGTCGACCTTTTCTTTCTGTAACACTTGAACCTGGATGCATTTATTCATGTTATTATTTGTTTCTTTATGTAATGTGCATTTTTTTTTCATTTATAGGTTCTTATGTAGTCGTTTGTTGTGAAGAATCACTAGATGTTATAGTTAGATTTTCTTCTGTTGATAAATATTCAGAAGGTTTCACTTCCTATGTTCTGAAGTTCCTTTAGCTAAAGAAGAGTCTAAATGAAAACGATACACTTTCACCCGCTTCATCAAATGTAACCTTCATAGAACCTAAATGTTTTGTTCATTCAATGTCAAATATTTCGGTCTCTACTAGTGTGAAACAAAACCTGATTGATCTTCTTGTCCTTCAGAAACCAAAAGATTGTTTGAAAGCTCGTTTGAGATAAATGGCTCTTAGCAATTTTATATCTCTAATGATTCCAAGGATTCTCCTAGAAAGCCTACTGTGGTAAGTGCGTGAGCATTGTTCTCTTTTTTGTTGTTTTCTACCTTTTGAATGTATATTAATTATTAAGCGTAATGTATTCTATTTAAGTTTGATTCACATATTATTTGCATCATTGAGAATTTATAGTTTTTTTTATCCCCCGCTTCTCAATAATTAGAATCATCCCCCCCATGTGCATCATCTAGCTTGTACCTTATACATGGGGGGTTAAGTCTAATTATTTGAAATGTGGCGGGATATGTTTAACTATAGCAATATCTCATGGGGGAAAAGTAAAAAAAATGAAGTTATATCCCCCCCCCGCGTCTTAGATTAGGAGTCCTACTTTCAGTTTTGGGACGTCCAAATTAACTACCCACTTTGAAAACCAATATTCCAAATTGCACGATATTCAAGTAAGTTTTAGTTTTGCCATTGCTTTTGTTGAACTCAATATGTTCTTAAAATTTTTTATTTTCAAATGAGGACTCTTAACTTGGGGCGAAGCATTCCAGGTCCTTGTTCCTTTATAATGTCGTAATTAGGCACCCATCCAACCTTCTTTTTGCTTTGCCTCTCTAGTCATAACTGTTGCCTTTATTTTCCATCACATGTACCTTTGTACGATGATCGAACCATCCTTACTCTATCTCTATGTGTCTCTTTATATTACTTTAATTTGCCGATTTATCTTCTTTTTCTATGGAGTGTCCTAACACACACTTAACCTGATGCCCGACTTACCTTTTTTTATGTCCACTTTCCCGCCTTTTTCATATAGATATATTGGAATTGTACCAGTGTATAGAGTACATCTATATATATTTATACACATTTCACAATATAATTATGTTGTGCATCACATATATTCAAATACATGTCAAATATATGCTAATATGCCTTTATCACATGTATATTATGTAACATTATTGGTTTTTATGAATATTACAAATAAAGAGTTGTCTATGTGTCATGTATATATTATGATGTAATCGAAAAAAATAAATAAGGTATGACTTTGCCTTGTGCTGCAATTACTCCTTTAAGAAGAACTAGGGTAACCTTGGCTTGTACTCTAATTACTCCTTTCCATTGTACTGCAACTCTTGAGAGGCATTGTCTAAGACATTGGCTGCAGATGATCTCGTCTATATGACGGAGCAATTCACTGTATTGGAGCCAAACGAAAATGGAAGCATAACCTTGGAGATCATTAGAACGATGGGTTTCTTTTATTCATTTCAATCTTCTTATTGTGGAGTTATCCCTCTTTTCCCTTATTTTCGTTTGCATGAAATATATGAATGCATAGTGAAAAATGTGTTTTGCTTTCACTTGGCTCTGAGCAGGTTCTGATGAAACATGTAATAGATGGGATGAAGGAGTTTCAAATCCATGATTTTCTTACGTCGGTAGTAACCCAACCACGGATTGTGTCTCTTTACCCCAGTTATATATTAAGAAGGTTAGAGCTTATAAATTGCTACTTTTCAATTTTCATTTCTATGACAGCTGAATGTACTGCATACAGAGGGATGGATTTTGAAGAATTTTGTGCAGCTGCATTAAGCATGCATTAAATGGAGAGACTTGATCGCTGGGAACAATATGCTCGTCTTGCGTATGAGATATTTAAGAAAGATGGGAATCGGGGTATCATCATTGAAGAACATGCATCGGTAAGTTAAGTTTTAATGTGTTTCTATGATTCTTTATGCGGGAAAGCTTTGCTCAATATTTTCCAAAATCAAATCATCTGCAGGGTGTCAAATTGAATCTATAAATCCCCTTAAATATCTATATGATTTGTTATATAATGGTTTATCTATTGTCAAAACAATTAAGGAAGTGAATCTATACTCTAATACAATAAATCACAATTTACAAGTAATTCATAGTCAACTTCAACTAGCCATAATTTGTTTTCTTCGTTAATTATTAATGATGAAAATGACCATCACACAACAATCATAGAGAATAATGAAAGCGACAATCACACAACTCCACAAAATTTATACATGATTAAGCCTTTAATGGCCTACATTTATGGTTGGAGTTGTTCCCACTCTTCGTTATAACATCTTTAATGTTTACAACAGAGCATTTGTGAGGGGTAGATCTTGTTACCCCTTTTACAATGATGACTTTCTATAGGCTATTTAAAACCAAAATTCACCAAACAAAAAAAAACCATCAAAAGACAACAAACAAAAGTTATCAATCAGAAACATAAGTCAAAACTAAAGTATTGATGCAGAGCTTCCATCTGTGTGGAGACTTAAACCAATAACATACAAGAACGTGCAACTCAAAGACATGGCAGAGTAGTGGCGAGTGTTAACGCTGTCAAAAAGCATCATATGGAGCATGTAGTAAATCTTCATGAGATACTTTTACTTAAATTCATTCTTCTTATTGATGGTAACTCGACCAACGATAATCTCATGAAGAACAGTGTTGTAACTATAAAATGTCTCTGTAGTCTAAGGGTACTCGTTTTAATATATAATGTTCGGTCTAAACGTCTTGCTAACGAGAGAGGGAGTGATTGTACCTGATTTGACCCAACTAACCAAAAATATACGAGTCGGCCTCTAAGATCTGATTCCAAAGTCTATTCAACATGTTAACTCACTAGAGTCTTAATTCTAATAAAAGACACGAGGTAAAACCAAGAAATAAAAAAGATAATTCCTTACCTATTTCCTTCATGTCAGAAAATAAAACTTATGACTATAAGACTTATGTTGCACAACATGAAACTTATGAAATAAATACATATTAGATAAATCAATCAATCAATCATCATCATCATGATATAAAACAATAAGTATAATAAGATGTCAATCAAAGTGATTTTGTAATGCGTACTTGTCGATAACTACTTTTTAAAATCATAATTTAATATTTTACGTTTTCATGATTGAAATAATGCATTTTTTGTAGATTATAAATTCTTAACACTTGGCTGCCCCCGAGACCGCTGCTCGTGCTAGCGAACAAACAAATGATACTTCAATTCAGGTATGTTACTAATTTAAAGGATTTTAAAGGGCAAAATATATCTGCGCTTTCTTGGGGAGTTTATGTATACTTGACATTGGGTTATTGGCTTATTTGGTTGTATATAGTCTGGAAATTTTTGGGATGTCTTAAAAACAAATAAAATTCGGTCGATTTTTTTCCAAAAATATATGGTTGATGACATATTCATAAGAACCATTAAAGAAGAAGAAGAAGCACCATCAACCATAACAAAAGTGTCTCAAATAATGCACCTCCTAAAATTGTAAACCTTATTACTTTCGGACTTCCAAAAGTGGTTGTGGCACGTGGATTCATTATGAGCAATGACCCTTCAAAAAAATTAGGGGGCTATGCCACTGGATAAAGATTTTTGGGAAGTATATATTGACAAAACATTTGTAACAAATGAACCATTGCCTAGACCTTATGGAAACAAGTCCGTTATTGGAGATGCATATCATTCAACTGTAGCATGACATATTGCTAATGTACTAATTTTTAATTTTAATTTTTTAATTAAAATACTAAAGAATAAGTATCAATGATTAACGATTGACTTTTTTATTTGTAGGTCAAAGAGGATGTTTGACTTTGATGAAGAAGGATCGCACACTGTATAAAATTTTGTTTCGCTTCATGTTTTTTGCTTTTTTCTTATTGGACATGTGATACATTTGATTTTGTGGATGGATAATTGTTTCGAGCACAATTATGTTTATTTACGATGAATGCTATTGGTTTTAATTTAATGGTGTTTTGATTTGATTACTGCCCTCTAAATTTAATGTTATGGTAATGTATTTGCACATAAATACTTCTTATAAATAATTTTTTTTAAAACTTGTTCCGAGTCATATATTGCAAAATAATATCAACATTTTGTTTAATGCCGCTATTATCTTTCTCGGCATTTTTTAAGTGCCTCTAAAAGTGTGTGTTGAACATTTACTAGGTGTTGTAAAAGGTTATTATCAACATTTTTTTAATGCCGCTAAAAGGTTATTACCAGCATTAATATAAATGCAGTCAACTTTTTGCGGCATTTTTTAAAATGTTGTTCTTTTACCACATTGGCTACCGCACTTGTGGAAATGCCGCCAAAAGTGCCGCTAACTTTTCGCGGCATTTTTAAAAATGCCGTTGTTCTTTTACCACATTGGCTATTACCGCACTTGTGAAAATGTCGCCAAAAGTGCTGCAAAAAGTGTTACCGGCATTTTTAGTGCTTTTCTCGGCATTTAATTTATGCCGGAAAAAATCAATATTCTTGTATATGGTTGGTCGGGGATAAAAACCGACTAACTGTAGTTGGTCGACGAGGAGAAATATTCCTAAAAATGCCAACCTGTTTGGCTAGGAAACGAAATATTCCAAACTGTACCAAGTATGGCTGGTCGGGGATAAAAACCCACTAACTGTAGTTGGTCGACGAGGAGAAATATTCCAAACTGTACCAAGTATGGTTGGTCGGGGATAAAAACCCACTAACTGTAGTTGGTCGACGAGGAGAATTTATCGACCTTGGTTGGTCGGACACGTTTTATGAAAAAGACAAAAATTTACCAAGTATGGTTAGTCGGGGATAAACTCTCACTAACCGTAGTTGGTCGACAGGCATAATTTAATAACCTTGATTGGTTGATACTTGTAATTTTATTAAGTGATCGAGCAACATTATTGATACTTGTAACTTTTTAACTATTACTGACTTGGTCAAGAAACAACACAATATTATTATCTTTTAACAGATATGCATACACAAATATAAAAGTACTTGATCAGATTTGCAAATAAAAATGAAAGTCTTTCATTAAATTCAAAATAAATTACAAGTACATCGGTATTGAAATATATACTAACTATTACATCAAAAATTCCTATTCTACTGGTCCTTTCCCCTCAGCTTTTGATACAGGTTCCTCGCCAGCAGGCGGATCATTTAAAGATTGAGGAGAATTGATGAAGTTCAAATCCTTCAGCATCCTGACGTTAATCACAGAAGGTCGATCTAATAGATGCTCGGGACGAGATACCTCAATTTGAGAATGTAAATTGTAGTCACCGAGGTATGTTGCAATTAAGCTCCGAGGAATTGCACGAGCTGGGATCCATTCCATGTCCAAATTGTACAGTGGCACAGGCAAGTCGAGCAACCCGGGATCATGGTAGTCCCACAGATAGTGTCCTTGTTCGAGCTTCAGCACACCTAAGGCATTCAACCAGCCTTATTTGTATCCCTCATTGTTGGCATTCTGGATACGATCGTCCAAGTGGAATAGTGCTTCGTTGTATCCAGCCATCCAGAATTCCCTGGGATGTTTGTGGAATTGATATGTTAGCCTTTCCAGCTGCTTGTGGAGATTCTTGATAAAAAGTTCCTTATTCTCCAGGACTGACTTCTGCGCAGAGAGCTGTTTTTCCAAGTCCCTAATTTTCTTTGACATATCAGATAAAGCCTGGTTCTTCGCCATTAATTGGAAAGCTTGGTTCTCTAACGCAGACTGAGTTCTCTGTTCCTCGACGAGGACCCGAGCTGCTCTTCCTCGTCCCCGAGGAGCTCTTGCTCGACCGCGAGAAGATGCAGAGGTGCCAGAACTCTTCAAAGTCTCTAACTCGTCCCTCAACTTGGCATTCTCAACCTCTAAGAATGAAAATCCATCGTCAGTCATTGGGATTAGGGCTGTTGAAGAAGAGGCTGCAGATTTCAACTGTGCTAGCTCTTTCTGCAAATTGTTGTTCTCTTGCTCCAGCAGCTCGACAATCTGTCTGCATTCCTCAACCTCTCCCCTCAGGGTTCTCTCCCTTACATCATAACCAGCAAAGAGATTCTTGTAGCCCTTCTCGGCAATAAGCTGCTGGTACTTCTTCTCATACCCATCATGCAACAGAGCAGTGGATTCTTTGTATTGAAGCTGAAGGTCTTCGAGGGTGCCTTGGAGATCCTCTATCATTTTGTAATAGGCCACATTATTGGCCACCGCTCGATCAAGTAAACACTTTAGGTATTGATATGCCTCCACTGCTATTCTGAAGCATCCTTGCCGAGGATATCGACAACTTGTGCAGTACCCAGGTCTGTGTGGCCAGCCTTAAAATACTCATTACATTGTCGCAGCAATTTTGAATCATGAGCAGATAGCAGGTCCATCCAGGCCAAAAACTAGCAGAGAAAGAGAAGCAGTAATCAATAAGAAGAATAAGCAGAGTATGAATGAAATAGACAACAGTATGCAAGAAAATTCAAGTTTTATTAGATCATACAATTCAGAGTTACAAGTTCTGGATTACATTTGACAAAAGAGAAAAAAAAGATAAAGATAAGCCCGAACAACAGTATACCTTTTCCTTATCTCCCAAAACCTTCTCGGGAGGTTGGGAAGAGGAAGAAGGTTGCTCGGAGGGAACTGTGAGTTGTTCAGAGAGCATCAGTTGTTGCTCGAAAGAAGAGACAACTTGCTCGGCAGCATACTGGATGGCTGGGGGGTGATCTCCCATCACCATTGAAGACTCCTCAGAGGTAGCTTCATCCTCTTCTAATTCTTCTGAAGTAGGAGGGGGACCAGGGATATGCCTCTGGAAGAGCTCGGAGGACTCGTCGACCTTCATTTCCTGAAGGGCAGCAACCCATCCATCCCTGAAGTACTTTAAACTGCCATAGTCCACTTGAGATACCATGGCAGCACACCCCTTGTTCCACCCCTTGTCCCAGCCAGAGCTGAAGGACTTCTTCACAGCAGCTTTCCTCTTGGTCTTCTCCAAGGCAAGCTTCTCGGACAGCAGGTTCTCAGCAGCCTTCAATTTATTTTCTGCCTCCTCCTTCTGTCGACCTACTTCCTAGAGCTGGTCCAACCTTTCCTCAGCAACTTTGAGCTTATTCTCAAGCTCCCCTTCAGCTCTGAGCTTCTCTTCAAGCTCTTTATTTGCCTTATCCAAGGCAGTCTTTTTCCTCTCCAACTCCTTGGAGGCATCAATCGCTCGAGCTTTTTCTTGCACGAAGGAGGCAAGATTTTTCTCCCAGATAGCCTTGTCATCAACATATTTCTGTCAAGAATCTGCCAGAGACTTGGTAGCTTCTTTCAGAGCTCCCTCCACACTGGACGAGGAGAAAGAAGCCTTAATCGCTTCATCCTTCTTCAGGATTATATTAAAGCAGCTCGTCAACTGTGAACAGAAAAAGAAAGCAAGTTAGAAATTGAAGCAACAAAGGAAATATGAAAAGTTCAAAGTAAAGAGACTTACTGAAGCAAGATGACGAGCAGCTAAAGAAGTAACCATGTCCCGAGTAAGGTTATCTTCATTACCTTGGACCTCGGGAATGGTCAAGGACTTTACCGAGCTCATAGCAGAGCTCGGAGGAACAAAAATGGGAACTACAGTCCCAACAGCTGGGGGTTGAGTAGTAGTGTCAGCCAAGTTAATCGAGGAGCTTTTCTTCAGCCTCCTCAGGGGAACATTTACGGATTCAACCAAGGATGAATCCTTGGTCGGTGATATCACAATCACCTCTCCAGGAGCAGTAGAGTTGCTCGAAGCCACAACGGGCTTCTCGGCAACTTTAGCAGGAGTAGTTGGAGGAGCTGCATCAGTCTTCTTTATCCCCTCCCTTGGGACATCAATCCTACTCCTCTTTGCCTCACCAGAACCGGAGGTAGATTTCTCAAACAGGGTAGGAGGTCTTCTCTTCTTCATCCTTTCGCTCAAAGGAATATAAGATTCAGGCGAAGAACTTGCAGAGGCTGGTACTGGCTCTGCTTCACTGATCACTGGACGAGCAGTGAAGGAGGTTGTGTAGCTCTTGTACTGGAGCAGATACGAAGCCGACCTGATGTGCTCGTCGGCAACCCTTTGATGCAGACCCCAGATAAGTCCCAAATGCCTTATATTGACATCTGTTTCTTTTGGGCACTTTCTCTTGCTATCAGCTGCAAATAAACAAACATTGTTATCAGTGACACATTTTATCAAACACAAAACAAACATGATTTCAAAATAAATAAAATAAAATAAAAATAACCTATCCCATTGCCATAAGGAGGGCATCTGGGACCCTGGTAAACCTCATCTCCGGTTAATGGAGGGTATTGCCAATTTTTTACGACAACCCTGTGTTCAAAATAATCCCTATTGGCATAAGGGAGATTGACTACTAAGGCTCTATTTATAAACCTAATTTTTAAATAATAAATATTCTCATTAACTGCCCATCTATAGCAGTACATGATTTCTGGAATTCCTATACGAGTTCCATGCACTTGATTTAATTTATGCACCCCATTAACTATTCTCCATGTGTTGGGGGCTATTCGTGCATGAACAACATCAAAGTACTGACAGAATTCCAAACACAGAGGATTTGGTGGAAAAGAAAATCCACACTCAGCAAAAAAGAGACTGGGGAACCAATGTCCCTCAGCCAAATTGAAATAATTAGAAGGCTCAGAAAGATCTTCCAAGATAACCCAAGAGGGAATGGAAAAATCAGATCGAAATTTATCAAGAGATTCAACAGGGTAAACTATGGTGATTAAAAGAAATGAAGAAGAAAGAAGAAGATCTTACAGGAAAAGAGTAGAGCTGATGACGACAGACGATGGAAGAGATGAATACACAAGAGAGTAGGAGACAATGAAAAACTCGAAGATGAAAATTTGAAAAGATTGAAGACAATAGGGAGTGTCTATGAAGTTTAAATACCTTACCTTGGGAACCAGTGAAGTAATGATTACAAAAAGGATGATTACGTTACCGGCGGCTAAAAAGATGAAAAGTGGAGCGAGAACCAAAGCGGGCAACAACGGCCAAAAAGATGAAAAGCAACGCGGGAATCGAAGCACGCAGAAAAATCCAAAAAATCATGATTCTACGAATTTGGAAGGAGAAAATAAATACAAGGGAAACGCTCCTAAAGATTAGGAAGACTATTTAAAGCTACCGTATTCCGAGAAAGAATGTTCCATACTCCTCAAATTTCGAACTATGAAACATTGGGGGCTTCTGTTGATACCAAATTTAACCTGCTGACATGGCCCAATCATATGAAGACACTTAACTATCTACATGGAAACAACAAACACTTTCGAGATGATCATACGCTCCGAGGAACTCATATGCTCCGAGGAACAAGACCTCTCCGAGGAACTAATACGCTCCGAGGAACAATGCCTCTCTGAGGAACTTTTGAGTACCGCGAAGCTCAGGCGATCCGAGCAGCTCAGGCGATCCGAGCAACTCATGCGGTCCGAGCTGCATCTCGAACAAAGCACTAAAAGCTGAATAACCAACAGTTCAACTGATTCATTAAATGCTTATCATTCAGACGCACACGCAAAGAGGGCATTAAATGTATTACCCTTTCATATGTATATCATTTAATATATCACCCTTTCACATGACAGCCCAGGGCTATAAATACATTGTACAATCCTCATTGTAGAGGGATCGAATCCAGGACCCCTGGACCGGAATTTCTTGAGATAATTTGTAATCGAGAATTCCTATACAAACAGCAATACCAAAACAGTGGACGTAGGCCATTCTTATAAGGCTGAACCACTTTAAAAATCTTTTATCTCATTTATTTATCTGTGATTGAATTATTAGAGTGATCTAATTTTTTACATCAACAACAACAGTCCTAAAAATAGGGCCCTATATCAAGGACACTAAGCTGGAAGCGAAATAAGATGTACAGATTCTAAAGGACGCTAAAAACTGATGCTCTGATACCACCTGTGACACCCCGCCTAATTAAATACCGGGTGATCAGTCCTTTATTAAATTAAAATCAAGGTGAACGGTTGGTTCATTCTTAGCATCACTGTCGCAAAATAAAATTTCCAATTTAAACACCCTAAATAATTTAAGCTAAGTGTCAAAACAACTTTTAAAACCTTATTTCCATTTGATTAAAATCCAAATATGAAAACCTTTTTAAAATAACCAACAACTTAAGAACTTTGATATACTAGAGATAGATAATGACACACAAGAATTTAATTCATCCAGATAATCAAACCAGTTTAAACTATAATTAAAACCATCACGACAGTAATTAAATTCCAAAGACTACCAACTAATGAAAATATAAAGGAACGTAAATCTCTGACAAAAATCCAAACTGAATAGAGAAACGGGCGACACATGCCCTAACTAATAAGAACTAAAAGTAGGAGTAGAATCAACAACGAGGTCGTCTAAGCAATGGCCTGCAACTCCAACATACGCTGCAGCGCGTCCGGTCCAAAGAACCTAAGCATGACGCCCCTGTGGATGGGTACCTGTATTATATACATATATACAGTAGAGAAGAAATAACAGGAAACGGGTCAGAGACCGAGTATAAAACAATTTAAAATTAGTTTAGCAAGTATTTAAAATGCTTACCGGTTAATGTAACCACCATGTTAGTATGCAACACTCTCTTAAGAAATTATCACCTCTCATCTAGTGTGCACGCCTACCGCACTATTAATCCCATAAGTTTATTTTAACTTAACTTCAACCACAAGGTTTCATTCCGTCATATACTATGGCTAATATAATTAATTTATGAAAATCAAGCTTTCTCCTACATCTTAGGTTATTTGAAATAACTCAGTGATGCCACAAAATTTTCAAACACTTATAATAAAATTGGAGTAATTATTCATTACTTAACTACTTTTATGCCCAGTAGAAAGTTCTCATACTTGAGTATATATATGTATATTAACCACCCATATAATATATATCTACATTCGACACCCTGCATAAAATCTATGGTGCTGGCATACTCTACTATCAAGTCCTCGTATTACACATATAAAGGAAAATACTAATTCGAAATCACTCTTGAACCGTATTAACATAAAACACATAGAAATGGAGGCGAAGCATAGTTCCAAGTCACTAAGAGGTCACCACATACCCTCACATCTCTTAGGACCGTCTGACTATTAATCGGATAGCCTGTACCAAGGAATCCTATGTTCTAGGGTACGAGTCAATATCCCCCATAAAGGCCCAATCGAGATAAGATCATCCCTACGCAAAAACCCACGTGATAGCAAGTAGCCCGAGTATGATTTTTACATATATATATATATATATAAATTGGTGCACTCACGGCCCATAATTATAATTATCTGCTCTTAGCACATTTCTACTTGATTATCTCGCATAATGGATTTGTCACTTTTATTCTCATATATATAAGTTACCCATACCTACTTCTCGTCTCTCGAAGTATTCTAACTCTCTAAGTATAATTTCAGTAGGCACTCTCACTTACCTTATAGTGTAACTTCCTTACAAGTCTCGACCTTTTTATCAAGGTTCTAAAAAATGCGGGGCGTGATTGAGGCGTGGAGGCCAAGCTTTAAGCCTTAGAAGCCTAGGCGGGCCTAGGCGTGAAAAGGCGTGAAAAGGCGTTTAGGCCTTCTTAATATATTTTAATTTTTTTTAACCATAATAAGGCTATTAAAATACAAAAATTCCACATATCATAAAAATATGTTTGAATATATGCAAATTAAAATACTATTTGATTATTTTTGATGAGATAATGGTCCGGTTTGTAAAGAAATTCTTTAAAAGGCGACATCGTTTCACTAAAGCATTGTTGTTTTTAGAAAAAAGTGCGCCTTAAGGGTTTTACCAAGAATAAGGCATGAAAAGCGTAAGGCGAGGCGTTTCTTCCAAGCCTTAAGCCTAGGCAGAGCCTAGGCGGGTTTTTTAGAACAGTGCTTTTTATTAACGTATGCGTGATCTCATATGTGTGAATAACTCCCCGTTAACCCTTAATTTTATCTTACATTAAATTCTCCCTCAACGGAGTTTACCTAGACCCTACTGGTCCTATTTATATCCCATTATGCTCCAACAATAATAATCAAGGGTTACTACGCATTTTTAATCGTATTAAACCAACGTAAGGGGACTATGCTATTTTCCAGGAGGGGTCGATCGATCGAGGAAATGGGGTCGATCAATCGATCGATGTTCTTGGATCGATCGATCGATCAAGAAGTTATGACAAAAACTGCATTAACCCAGTTACAGGTTTGCCTCTCTAACCTCAACTAAATCTCCATATATAATTACCAAACTCCCAACAAACGTTACTACAAGTACTATATACCAAAACACATAATTTTCTCCGTAAAATATGTCCCAAATCATCAATTACAACAATTTAATGTGTAAAATTTACCTAAACTTCAAGAATCCTAATTTTTCTTTTTGTTTCAATTCTTCCAATTCTTTTCTAGATTTTCTACTTCTAAATCCATACAAATTCGTGGTTTATCCTCTACATGCGATTTAGATGTCCAGAATATGATTACTTCTTGTACAACATGTGATTTTAAGTCTCAAAACTATACTTTCTTTCATGAAACAAGTTCTAAACAAACCTAGACTAATATGATTGAGACATAAACTAAAAATAAATCAAGATAGATACTTGCTTGGAAATTGAGTTTCTCATTTGTGGAAGAAAGTGGTATGGTTGCGTTCCCCATCGCGCGATCTACGATTTGGTGGTGGTGGCGGTGCAAACGTTTGAGTTTTTGTCCTTGAATTGCTTGGGAAGCTTTTCCACTTCTTCTTTAATGGCCGTTCTTTGATTTTGCCCTTGTTAACCCTACAGGACAACTCCTAAAGGTGATATAACCTTGGGAAATTCGTGGGTTTAATTGCCCAAAAATATGAAATGTCCATAATACCCTCCCGGGATGTCAATTAGGCTTAAAAACGCCCCGAGACCTAAACTAAACCTCCGGGTACATTATTTTGACTATCTCGACCCTTCCAGACACATTGGCGCACTCGAAATTACCATACATGCGACTTATAATTCATTCAGTTTTAATACTAATAAATTTAATCCCGACACGACACAGGCGCGTCCCGATTTAACTTCCATAATTATGAAATTAGACACTCAAGATAATTTAATAAATTCAATTATATATATTAATTTATCCACTAAGTAATGTTCAACAAATCCCCAATAATTACTAAGTCTCATCACGCTAGTAAATATTTAAAATAATTTTTGGATTAATATGAAATTAATATCTCAATTTAAATTTAATAAATCCTCAAATTTAAAAGTCATAAGAATACGGGGTATTACAAGAACCTTACTCCTCCATATCATCAATAAAAGAAGCAAAGCCTTTGTGTATGTACATAATTGATGAGAGAGAATGAAAATTGAAACCATCAACATGATATTCTTCCACCCAACTGCAAAGCCATATTTGAACATTATTTTTAAAAAAATGCCATATTTGAACATTTGAACATTCTTGTACCCCAAAATTTGTGATGTCCTCATTTACCTAATGACAGAAGAAAATTTGGACACATAATTGGATCGAAGTACCACAAAATTGTGTATCTTGTTAAGTTATTCTAAGAATTCTATAATTACAGCAGTAAAATAGCTGAAAATGTAAAAATGAAGGCTGACTGACAAATAAGTTAATGTGTCTCTCAGAAAATATTGATTCCAACACATAATTACCAGTATGAAAGTAGCAGTCATTTGATCCATCAAAAAACGATAATCCAACCGTAACCTGTTTTATTCGAACATCACTCTCCAAACCTGCGACGCCCATACCCATAAATTCTTAACCCATTTCATACCAGTCTAATCGAAATCGTGATCCTAAACACCCAGGAAATTATTGAACCTAGTACCCAGCTCTGTTAACTCTGACAGCACTTCGAGTAAATCCACTCAACACATACTCCGACCCTTAACTCCTAGCTCCGAACCTCCATCATAACCGGAACCCAAAACCTACCTTATCTATCTACCTAGCCATATTCAGACCATCTTGAACTGACCACAATCCCCAACGGTTACCTTGGCCAACCTACTTCATACCCGAACCACGCTCACTACCAACCTGACTTAAACCCATTACCAACCTCTACCTTCTAATCCAAACCCACCATAATTTTTAGTCATTTAAACCTATACATTGGCTATGGTAATTGAAATGCCTATTTTATTGAAATATAAGATATTAAAATACCTATTTTGTTCTATTTTGGAGCTCGAGCAGAGGGTAGTGGTTCGACAATGGAAGTTCGTTGATGATGGCAGAGGTAGAGGCAGCGATGATGGAGGCGCCGGGTCGTGTGGATGATGGGGGTGGATGGTAGAGTGGAGAGAGAGTGAGTGAGTGAGTTAGGTTAGAATGATTTGGTCCCCTCTTGAAATTTTGGTCCCCGCTTAAAATATTTGGGTGTTATCTTTTTTAATGAAACGTACTCATATTTGTCACAATTTAAAATTGTGCCAGATTTTGGCATTGTTTTAAACCATACCGGATTATGATAAAATCGCGCCAGATTCTGGCACAGTTTTAAAACCGTGCCAGAATCTCCTTTCCTCAGCATGCCAGATTAACATTTTTGGTGTAGTGCAAGACTGAGAACTTACACGGAAGTGACCGAGGTGGCCCAAATCATTGAATAAGATTTTGAGGATGGGTTAAAGGCAAATGGGGAAAAGAGAAAGGGCAGAGAAGATGGGGCAAATAAGGAAGATAAGCCACAACAGAAAACACAGAAGTTGCGGACGAGTCAAGGGACAATAGAGGGAAAGGTTGACGCCGCGAATATTGTGTGCTTCAACTGCAATACAAAAGAACATTTTCTGAAGGGTTGACCACTAGGAATTAGGTACTACAATTGTGGCAAACCCGGTCACAAGGTCAAAACTGCAGATTTCCAAGCAAAGGTGTTGATAAGCCGTGGGATCTTACCAAGAGTCTTTCCCCTCAACGCCAAGGATAATAGGAAAGCTGAGGATGTGGTAGCAGGTACCATTATTATTGATGGAAAAAATGCTTGTGTACTTTTTGATTTCGGAGCCACACACTCCTTTGTATTTACCACTTTTGCACGAAAATTTAAGAGAAGGTTGTAGACCTTCGACCCACCTTTAGTAATTGATACCACGGAAGGATCTTCATCAGAGGACGCAGTCATATATGGGGGTTATGCCGCAGATACAGGAGGTCAGAATTTTGGATTTGTTTAATTCCCTTAGTAATGGAAGACTTCGACGTGATCTTAGGCATGGATTGATTATCCACCCACTTTGCTAGAATATACTGTGCTAGTAAGGAAATTACCTTATATAGACCCGGAGAGGTCGAGGTGAGTTGTAAGGGAACTAAACCTAGTAGAAAACCTTTGTTAATATCAACTATGGGGTATAGGAAGATGATTAAGTGTGCGTGCCGCGGATACTTATTATATGTCATGGATATTAATAACGTCGTGGCCGCTTTAGAAGAGGTCCATGTGTCTACAGACTATAACGATATTTTTATGGAAGAATTGCCAAGGTTCCCCCGGACAGAGAAATTGAGTTTACCATTAATCTTGTGCCGGAGGCCACGCTTAGTTCTAAGGCGCCATATAGAATATACCCCGTGGAGTTGAAGGAGTTGAAAAAGTAGTTGGAAGACTTGCTAGGCCACGACTTTATTAATACTAGTACCTCCCCTTGGGGCGCCCCTGTATTATTTGTAAAGAAAATGATGGATTTATGATGATGTGGATAGATTATAAGGAGTTGAACAAGATGGCGGTGAAGAATAAATACTCGTTTCTTAGGATTGATGATCTTTTTGACCAATTGAAGGACGATAGATATTTCTCTAAGATTGATAAGAGATCATAATATTACCAACTTAAGATAGGAAATGAGTACACTCATAAAATAACCTTTAGAAATAAGTATGGTCATTATGAGTTTGTAGTGATGCCTTTCAGGTTAACCAATGCCTCAACGACTTTTATGGATTTGATGAATAGGGTGTTTAGATAATTTTTGGACAAATTTGGGAAGGGTTTGAGGTTCTTAGTAAACGTAAGTTGTATGCAAAGTTTTTTAAGTGTGAATTCTGGATTGAGGAGGTTGCCTTCCTCGGCTACGTTGTAAATAAGGATGGGTTGGTCATGGACTCAGGAAAGGTCACGACCATTGTTAATTGGGAGAGAACATCTATAGTTATCGAGGTTGGATACTTACTTGGCCTAGTAGGCTACTATAGAAGGTTTGTGGAAGGATTTTCCAAGATAGTCGTGCCTTTGACCCAATTGATACACAAGAATAATAAATTTTCATGGTCCTCAAAGTGTGGAGAATTTTCAGAAGTTGAAAGAAAACTAGTGGCCTGCCTATCCTAGCCTTACCTAAGGAAGAGGGAAGCTATGTGATTTATAGTGACTCTTCAGGCCGCGACCTTGGTTGTGTACTAATGCAAAATGGAAGGTGATTTCTTATGCCTCTAGGCAAGTGAGGCCTCATGAGAGGAATTACTCCCCCATGACTTAGAGCTAGCCACTGTCGTGTTTGCTTTGAAGATTTAGAGACACTATTTATATGAGGAAAGTTGTGATATATTCATGGACCGTAAGAGTTTAACCTATATCTTCACCCAAACATATTTTAACATGAGGGAACAAAGGTGGTTGGAATTAATCAAAGATTACGATTGTTCTATTAAGTATTATTCGAGAAATGCCAATGTGGTGGCCGATGCTCTTAGTAGAAAAGTTTGCCTTAGCACTTTGAGGATTACCAGACAAGAAAACATTCTGAGAGACTTAGAGGAAATGGGGATTGAGGTCATAGACCGTAGAGGCTACGGATATATTAGCATACTGACAGTTAAACCCAACTTAATTGAGAGGCTAAGTACAACACAGGTCGCAGACCCTGATCTCTAGAAGATCAGTGGACTTGTAGAGAAAGGATTGAAGTCAACCTTTGGAGTTGATGATTGAGGAGTTTATAATTTTGGATAATATTATGTGTATCGAGGAATGATGAGATTAAGACCAAGGTATTAAAAAGGGGACATTCCTCACCATTCGTAATTCACCTCGAAGGCACCAAGATGTACTAAAACTTGAAGGAAAACTTTTGGTGGCCTAACATGAAGAGAGAGGCCGTAGAGTTTGTGGCTAAGTGTTTAGTGTGATAGAAAGTTAGGGTCGAGCACCAAAGACAAGGAGGGTTGTTGCAACCCTTGCCTATCACAGAATGGAAATAGGAAAACATCTTCATAAACTTTATAGTTGGACTGACGCAGATGTAGAGAGAAATGGATTCCATTTGGGTTATTGTGGATATTGACCAAGTCCATACACTTTTTGGCTATCAAGACCACGACCTATGTTGATATGTTGGCCAAAAATTTTCATAAAGGAGACTATAAGACTCTTTGGAGTCCCTGTGACCATAGTATCTGACCGCGACCCTAGATTTACCTTGGGATTTTGAAAGATATTTCAAAAACCAATGGAGCTGTGACTAGACTTCAGTAAAACTTTCCATCCGCAGACAGATGGACAAAATGATAGAACCAATTAGACCCTTGAAGATATGTTGATAACATGTGTATTATACTTCCACAATAGTTGGGAAGACTACCCAAACTTATTAGAGGTTGTGCATAACAACGGTTACTAAGAGAGTATTAAAATGGCCCCTTACATGACATGATATGGTATGAGATGCCACATCCCTCTATGTTAAGACAAGGTGGGTCTGAATTAGTGGAAGAGGATGCAGCCAAGGTAAAGTAGATTCAAGTAAGGCCGCGAAGTGCTCAAAGCAGACAAAAGAGTTAGGTTGATGTCAAAAGAAGGTATGTGGACTTAGAAACTAGGGACCATGCATTTCTTAAAATTTCCCAATAGAAGGGAGTTGTGAGGTTTGTAAATAATGGAAAGTTAAGCCCACGATATATTGGATCATTTGGGACTCTTGAGAAGGTTGGAAAGACTTTTTTAGTCTAGCTCTGCCCCCGAAACTGTGCCATGTGCACAACACGTTCCATGTTTCAAGTTTGAGGATTTACATTACAGACCCGAGACATATACTGAACCATGAGACCATTGAGGTACACAGAGACTTAAGTTATGACTAGGCCCTAATTGAGATCTTGGAAAGAAAAGAAAAGTAGTTGAGGTAAAAAAAATATGTTTGATCAAAGTGGTTCGAACACAATAGGCCGCGAAAGAGGCCACTTGGGGCTTAGAGTCTGTCATAAAAGCAAGGTATCTGCAATTGTTTCAAGGTATGAATTAATTTATACTTTTAAATCCTTTAATTCCAAGGACGTAATTTCCTAAGTTGGGGAGGTTTTACCAACCCTAAAACCTTAAGAGGTTGCGGCCCTGTGGGAGGCCACAGTTTATAGCTATACCGGTGAGAAACCTAGGTTAGGGGGGGAGAGGGGGGGGGGGGGGTCTGCGGACATATAAAACCCAAAGGCTATGACCTAGTATGCAAAGGTCGCGGACGTACTCTATAAGACCACGACCTAAGGTGTGTAAAAGCTCCATAAAACATGGAAACATGTTCTTTAAAACATGTTATATTTTGTGGGAATCATTGGTGTAAATATTTGACTATCTTAGGCTTAATCATAGCCATAAATCATGCTTGTATTTTCCCTTTACACACACACACACACACAAACACACACACACAAACATATATATATATATATATATATAGGCATACAATTGGAGAAGAATGATAAGGAAATTCAATTTACCAATTCTTTTATGGTGTTAGAGTATGCCATATTTTAAGAAACGTGTTTTATCGAGCTTTAAGAAGGTTATGGTCGTGAAGCTTAGTTTCCTTGGAAGCACAAGGAGTGATGACATGTCCTTATTATGTCATTACTTGAGGAGAAACTTTAGAGATATCTAGAAGCCTTTTTAAAATGGGGTAATTGTGGAAAAGAGGAAAACACTAGGTTCCCCACTAAAACCTATATATACCCAGCCTTGGCACACTTTTTAAGACAATTAAAAATCCTAAAATACGTTTAGAGATAGAGAATAAAGTTTGTGTGCGAAGAAGAGAGGGTTGCCAAAATAAGAAGGAGGAGGGATACTGCTCACCGAAGAAGATGGCAACCCTAGAGGCGGCGGAAGGCTATTGTTCATTGGATTGATGCACCGAGGTAAGGGATTTGTACTCACCCGTATCTTCCTTGCTAGAACCCTATTTTCTATTATTTCTTGAATGAGATGCGTTCTTTCTTGTAATCTGAGTATGGCCATGGAGTTCTACTATTTATATGAATTTTTCATTTTTAGGTCGTGGATAATTACAATTCATTGAGGTTTGGGGCTTGTGGTGTTTTACTATCCATGTGAGTTATCTGTATTTTTTGGCCATGGAGTTTTACTATTCTTAAGGGAAATTGATGACCTTAGGAGATTTATTTATGGTTTTGCTTTCGATCTTTGAAGATTCGAGTTGAGAGTAAATTAGGGTTTTAAAATATTATTTTTACTATAATGCCCTTGTTGTTGCCAATCAAGAGTTCTAACTCTTTCTTTAAGGTTACGGCATATAAAAGAGGCCGTGGAGTTGGGAGGCAGTATCATATAATGTTTGTTTTGAGAATTCAGTGTTGAGTCCGCGACATTCATTAGGAAGGCCGAGGCATCATGACTATTTGAGGATCTCCCGCTCATTGCTTCAGGTCAAAATGGTTATCCTAGGGAGATTGAGACTAGACTAAACTAAATATATGTCTTAACACCATGATAGAGCTAGGTCAAGGTGGAGAGTTAACAACAAACTGTGGATCGCTTATCCTTCAATGGAATTGGACAGGAGATGAGACCGTGACCTGTGGCCTGACTAGGTCAAAGATGCATAGAATAAGGCCATGGAGATTGAGAAGTCCAAGGTTATAAAATGTTGGCCGCAAACTAAGAGGGCAAATCATTGGGAAACCCGGGGGTTGGGACTATTGAGAGATTGAGTCAAGGTGACTTAGGAGTCCTAGGGGTTGGGAATCACCATTTCTTCCTTTCTTTATTGCTCATATTGCATAATTAGTGTTCTCTATTTTATCGTTACATTATATCATTTGTATATCTGTTGCCTTTGTATATACTAACTTTGAGAGATGGCTGAGGACCTTTAAGTTAACCCTTGTTGAGCTATTAGAGCTCACCCCTTCTATATTCTTTGTTTCCTCGTGTTAGGAGCTGAGGACCTTATTAGAGTCCGTGGAGTTCATACTGATTTAATTTTACAGTTTTATGTTAATGATTGTATGAGGAAGGACTGGTTCTATGGCATGCATTAGAGACTATTATGGCATTAATGAAGTTTGAAAGATTTAGTTGTTGATTATTGCCATATGGTGTAATATTATACTGATGAACTATTTAATCTGCCAACTCTGATGTAGAATCCGAGTCCCCTAGCAGGTCGCGACAATATAAGAATTACCCTATATTGTTTAAGTTTTAAATCCCCACGAGATCAAGTGACTCAATGTCCGCAGCCGAATAGGGCAGGCTATGGGACGTTACAGTATGTCCCTCAAGGACCTAGGTGGAAACCCGTCTAGGAGAGATCTTGACCAAAGGGTTGGTGGAAAAGGTGAGAAGTTAACACAATACAATGATAAACATGCAACAATATCAATAATATACGAGTGTAAAGAACCTTTGGAATGGAGGGTGAGAGAACAAACAATTTTTTTTAGAAGTAAAAGTAGGGTGTAGTCTAAACACCATGTGATTGTATTGTGGTTATGATGATATCTAAAAGCTTATTCTTGTCACTGGCGAGAGAAGGTTATGAACACGAAAGTGGTGGGTAGGTCTGTAAATTGATCAGATTCGGACCGGATCAGGAAAATCTAAATCCATATCCATTTATGTTAAACGGATTCGAATCCGATCCGTTTATTAATCGGATCGGATCAGGCAAATCCAAATCCATATCCGTTTATGTTAAACGGATTCGGATCCAATGAGATTATCCGTTTATGTTAAACTTGATTTGCAATATTTTTATTTTCAACTCTTATTTCATAAATTTATTTTGCACATGTTCCAAAAAAACAGATAATGAAATAAAGAACTATTATAATAACTATTTAAATTATTATTAAATACAATATATATTAATTAAAATTATACTATATTATATTTTATATATATATATATATATATATATATATATATATATATATATATATATATATATTAAAAATATTAATCGGATCGGATTATTAACGGAGCGGAGTGTATGAATTCGAATCCGCTCCATTTACTAAACGGGTAATCGTATTTTAGACATGATCCATATCCACATAAATGGATCGGATTCAAATAAAATTCGATCCATTGACAGGCGTAGTAGTGGGGACATGAGAATGATTGGTTATGTGTATGTCTTTTGAGGGGAATGTTTACTCAAGTTCTCAGGGGTGTTGGTGGTGTTAAATGAACCTAAGAAGCACGATTTAAATATGCAATCTTTGGAAGGAACAATAATTTTAATTCAAGTACTCCCCAAAAGTATGTACTTTGTTGTATAAACCTCCAATGAGGACTTTCTTACCGATGTTTTTTGCACTTTATTTTTCCAGTTATTTTGCCTGGTTATGGCTTCAGTTGTATTACTCCTAGTTAGCTTTGAGCCACTCATATATAACAAGAAGTCGATGAAATATTTTCAGGAATAACGGATCTGTATGTGCATGTGGCGGCTGACAATGAACCAGAAAAGAATTTGTACATGAAAAGTGATTTTATTTACGAGAATGAAGAACCTGCGTGAAAAGCCAGGTTTCTAGATCAGCCACGTAGGGTTCTTTTGTGGACTGGTCTTCCTTGAAGCGGTAGCTCATGATGTTACACTTTGAGTAACCACTGTTGTAGTCTGTAATTTTCTCTACATAACTTTTACACACGTTAGTTCCTTTGAGAATATACTTGTTATATAATGCAATGTCACCACTGTCACATTCTTCAGTGTCATATGTAATGCAATGTGTGTGTATGTGTATGTAATGGCTAAAATACCGAATAAACATCTGGAATATTTCAAAATAGGGGTTGTCTACTAGAGACCAAATCTATCTGCTTTTGTTTCTTGAACATTTGATCTGTATTTTGTTTTCCTATTGATTTTTCTTGCATATCTCAGAATGTAATCCATGTCCTGCTGGAAGAGTTCTAATAAAGACTACTACTGTTGCCTAGATTTGAGTTGGAATAAAATGATTGAATAACTTTAGTCCTATATGGGCTGTTATAAAGTACTCTCTTTTCCAAATTAAGAGTCGTCTTTCCTTCTCAGTCGACCATCAATGGATCAACTGTCATGATATCTATTATGTCATTATCTTTTGGCCATTGGTTAGTGTATCCTTCGTAAACGCAAAAGTAAAATATTTTTCAAAAGCATTCTTCCATTCAACGTGAATGATTGGCATGCATGCATAAGGCCCTCTTTGGTTCGGGGCGAGATATTCACATGTGAAAAGTATTTCTAACTGTTTGGGTTTGAAATTTTCATATTTCCTGACATTTTCTTGCACCATAGTCCTATGAACTGCCTCATGAACAAGAACATGTAAACCTGATACATTGAGGAAACGTTTCAAGCTACAATTGATTTCTGATGAAATTGGAATTGAGAAACTAAGCGCTACATTTAGAGTAAATCAAGCTTCCTTCATGTTAAAAACACGAAATATAAGTTTGTTATCTCTTAATACTATAAAATGCAAAACAAGGCATTTATTATGCTTTGCAATTAGCCTATCCACGTGGCACATCTCTATCTCTATCTCTATAATACTCTAAAATGATATACAAGCATTTATTACGCTCAAATTCTAAGTTATCCACGTAATCATCCAATTTGGCTTCAAGCCATGCCGCTATACAAGCATTTATTACGCTCAAATTCTAAGATATCCACGTAATCATCCAATTTGGCTTAAAGCCATGCCAGCAGCCATCAACGAGTTGTTTTAAACTCATCTTTTCAACTTCCAAGAGAAGGTCTATTCATCGTTTTTAGTTACTCTATATATGCCCCTCTCTCTTCCCAATGTTAATAAATGTGGAGCGAGAAAGTTCCCGAAAAAGTGACCATATAAAAAAAAAAACTCTTCCTCTCCAACTTCTCACCTTCCATCCTAAACCTCTTTTACTTCCTCTCCAACTTCTAAACCATCCATCCAAAACCTATTTCACTAATAATATATAGGTAACCAATTTTTTTTTTTTTTTCATCTATCATCGAAACCCAAAGTGGCAGTGGTGTGAGGGTGTTCTTATGTTAGTGGTGTTTGAATTTTAATGGATTTGGTGTTGCTGATTAGGAGATGGTGGTCTATGAGATGGAATGAATGAAGGTGTATCTCTTTTACTCATAAATAAGATAAAAATACATAACGATGGTCCATAGTCATGTATACTTATCTTTTCTATCAAAGGTACTAAGAAGAAAAAATGGAGGATTCATGTATTGCTTGCGCGTGGTAGCTGGTTTTATGAATACAAAGGCTGGTTGTTGTGGTTTTACTTTGCTGGTTTACATGTTTGTGGGTGGGCCGGGTGAGATATTTAGTAGTTAATTTATGTGGGTAGTCCATGGCCATGGATTGGGTTTGTTTTTGTTTTGGTGTTATGGTTGGATGAGCTTAGGTTTTTAGATAGTGCCTATTTTTTTTTGTCAATGCCTTTTATGTTGGTTAGTGAGTATGGCTTTGTTTGTTTGTTTGTATTGTTCGTGAGTTTGGGACTCATTGTAAATATTTAGGTTGTTGGTCTTTGAAATACAATATTTACTTTTTTCACCCAAAAAAAAAAGAAAAAATTGGAGGATGAATGAAAAATTAGTCATCTTAGTCGCCATGGCCTATGTGTGCATCTATATTGGTCATGTTTTGGTTTGTGGATGAATATTCTTAAGCATTCATGGTATGGGGAAAAAACGAACCCAATACCATAAGGTAGAAATTTGGAAGTTACAAAATTTGGTTCTTTATTTATGTTTTGGTTCTTTATTGATTCATCTATATATATATATATATATATATATATATATATATATATATATATATATATATATATATATATATATATATATATATATATATATATGTGTGTGTGTGTGTGTGTGTGTGTGTTATTGAATATTTGATGAATTTGTTTTAGATATCAAGAGTCCATGAGATTTTTTTTCTTTTTCTTTTTGTTGCTAATGATTTGGATAGGCAAATAATACTTCTACTGATGGTTGATTTCCCCTTTCTTTTATTAATTGTACATGTAGTTTTGGATAAAAATGACTTAAAGAAGATGGAGAGTCGACAATATCTTATTTGAAAAAGACATTCATTAAGAAAACAAATAAAAAGTCTTCTTACATTTGTTTTCTTCACAAATTTTCTTTAATATGAACAGAAGAAACATGATTTGCTCTGAATTTAATAGGTAAATAGTATCTGTTTTTTTCTTATGAAAATTTACTCATTATTTTATTGTTATGTAGTGATAATTTTATTTTTTCTAAATCAGTTTTGAGATTAAAATTTATACATAGTTTTCCATGTGATGGAAAAATTAAAGGGGAGTAAAATGTAGTTTAAATGATATTTAGATAGACATAATATTTTTATATTTTTTTGTCCTCTTTGTTAATGATATTTCAATGTTATTTTCATGTTTGGTTTATTTCATATTGATAGGTTTGTCTAGCCCGCGCATCGCGTGGGTTTACACCTAGTTATGAAGGAAATGCTCAATGTTTGTTATTGTTTTTGGTTTTGTAAGAGTGCTTAACTGCAAAAATATATGTGCTTTTATTGGCATAAATCAATTCATGGGCAGTGGCAGAAAGGAAGATTTTTTTAAAAAATTTTGTGGTTTAACCGAAAATTGTTGTAGCGGCAGTAATAAAATTACAGATTTAAAGGAATGAAATTACCCGATTAGGAGCGAATACACCGACATAGAAAATATACGAAACCCGAAAGCAAAAAGTCAGGCTGAGTCTCAGACAATGTCGCTCTCTTTAAGGTGTTTCGCGACTCTTCCTCCAATTTGTGCTGACAGATGAAAGCCTCGCCACCCCAAGGATAAAACAGCCCCAAAATATGAACTAGTAGCACAAAATAGATTCATTCAACGAACACCCATTCTGTAATATATATATTGTTCGATTGTAATATAATTAATTTGAACTGGCGAGATTAATTAATCTTGGAGATTTTTTTTTTCAAGAATTGTGAAGAATAAAATTTTGAAACTGTCTAATGAGGGGATAACTGTTCTAAAAAATGGAGGTTGAATACCTCTTTTATGGGGCAACCAAAAAAGATGTTGGTAAAAAAACGTGGAGAGAAAAATCTGGAAAGTAGTGGGCAACTGGGTTGAAAAATTCAACTCATAATTAATCACGTTTTCATTTTCGGAATATAAAAAAAGTTTAAAAATAATTTTTAAAGCCCAAAAAATAATTCTGTATTTGTCCAAAAAATTATTTCTTAATGAGTCCAAGCCCAAGACCCAGGACCCGGACACAGGCACGAGCCGGTCCGAACGGACGGCGACGACCGCGCGCGCATGACTTGGCCCATTGGGTCTTCCCTACATACCCACAAAATATTGAATGCCCAAATGGCTGAACCTTTAGTTTAAAAAAAGAGTATATTAACTCTAGTCAAATTGTATAACCCACCGATGTGGGATAAAATAGCCGAAGATGTTAGGAACCAAAGACTTAAAGTTCTTTTCCTTTTTAAAGATTTTGCACTACAACTGTAAAGTTGTTACAACAATCCCCCACTTGCAAAATTTGAAAATATTTTATCGAGCAATAATTCATAGAATTGTGCATAAGCAAATGTGTCTTTCAACTTGAACCTTTACGTAGTAAAGATGATTCAGAATATACTAGAGTAACCGTAGTTTTGAACTCTATCTCTGACAACATCCAACACACAACCCTACTTGGGTATAGTTCTAATAGCCAGCAAGTTACGACCATGTGCTTCTATCCCAGTATAGTGAACGCTCTAGGAATTTGCCCAGAATATCCATAGGAAGCGGCCACACTTCAACATTCACATAGGCGAGTCTATCAAGAATACTCCTGTAGCTAGGTACCCCACTCAAAATAAAGCTATATATCTCATTATGAGTTATAATAACTCATCATTTACTCGCTTCAAGATATCATGCTCCATAGGGATGGACTCAGAGTAATACCCCATTCTATATTAATTAATAATAGCATGATTCAACCAATATCACTTGTGACTTGTTATTACCCTTTGAACATATTTCTTGGGATCTCCAGTCTATATGTTGGGTTACCATCACAAATGACTCATATATCCAAGGGCTTTAGTCCCACCCCTTTCGAGGTGTTCCACACCTTCTCCCTAGCTAGTCCTTTCGTCAAAGGATCAACTAAGTTCTATTTAGGACGTATTTGTCGTCTCTTACCATTATAGTAACGGTTCTCAACTTTTGCAATAGCCGCGGTACTATCACAATGAATCAAAATGGCTGGTATTGGTCTTACCCACAGTGGGATATCTGACAGGAGGTTTCTTAACCAACCTGCCTCTTCACTAGCAGTAGTTAGGGCTATCATCTCAGACTCCATAGTGGATTGAACCAAAATAGTTTGTTTCTTAGATTTCCAAGAAACTGCACCACCAGCGATGCTAAATATATATCTACTAGTAACCTTAGAATCATCAGATTGGGTATTCCAATCAGCATCACTAAATCCTTCAAGGATAGTGGGATGCTTATCATAGTGTAATTCGAGGTTCATCGTCCTTTTAAGGTACCGCATGACACCCTCAATAGCGTGCCAATGCTCCATACTAGGTCTACTGGTAAATCTACATAGTACTCCCACAGTATAAGCTATGTCAGGTCTAGTGCAATCTGTAGCATAACGTAAGCTACCTGTGATGCTTGCATAAACATTTTGATTTACACTGTCGTCAGTGTTCTTAAATAACTTTACACTAGGGTCAAATGGAGTACTAAAAGGTTTATAGTCAAAATAATTGTATTTCTTTAGAACTTTCTCAATATAATGAGATTTATCCAAAGAAAGTCCCCTTTCTGACCTAATAATATTAATTCCTAATATTAAACTAGCTTCACCCAAATCCTTCATATCAAAATTGGCACACAATAATGATTTAACATTTTCTATGGCATGTATATTACAACCAAATATAAGCAAGTCATCAACATAAAGACATATGATAATGCAAATGTTCTCAACATATTTATAATAAATGTATTTATAACTTTCATTAATTTTTAACTCATTAGATATGACTAAGCTATCAAATTTATGATGCCATTGTTTAGGTGCCTGTTTGAGTCCATAAAGAGATTTATCTAATTTACATACTTTATTTTGTTAACCGTGTACAATAAAACCTTCAGGTTGATCCATATAAATCTCTTCTTCGAATTCTCTATTTAAAAATGCAGTTTTAACATCCACTTGGTGTACAATTAAATCATTTAAGCCAACTATAGAAAATAGTACACATATAGACGTTATTCTAGTCACGGGTGAAAATGTATCAAAAAAGTTTACGTTCTCTCTTTGTCTAAAACCTTTGGCAACAAGACGTGCCATATATTTTTCAACAATGCCATCGGATTTTAATTTCTTTTTAAGAATCCATTTACACCCAATTGATTTACACCCAGGAGGAAGGTCCACTAAATGCCAAGTTTTATTTGTTTCCAAAGAATCCATTTCATCATTAATAGCCTCTTTCCATAAATCAACATCTAATGAAGATAAATCTTCTTGAATAGTGTTAGGATCCTCCTCTAAAGTATAATCATAAAGTTGGGACCAAAATCTTTTTCCACGCGAGCCCTTTTACTTTTTCGAATTTCTGAAATGGATTCATTATTTTCTTTATTTTTATTTAAAGAAATATTAGTGGATGACATGCCCCCACTATTTCTCAATTTAAAAGGAAATTTATCTTCATAAAAATCGGCGTCATTTGATTCAATAATTACTTGATTTTTCAAGTCATAAAAATGATATGCTTTGCTATTAATAGCATAGCCTATAAAAACTCACTCATATGCTCTACTCGCCAATTTAGACCTCTTAGGGTCGGGTATACGTACATATGCTAAGCACTCCCATATTCTAAAGTATGACACGTTGGGCTTAATATTTTTCCAAATTTCGTAAGGAGATATTTTCATTTTGGTCTTAGGAATTCTATTAAGTATATGACACACCGTTAAAATAATTTCATCCCACCAATGTGAGGCAGCCCCTGAATTTAATAAAATAGCAACAACTAATTCAGTTAATGCCCTATTTTTTCTTTCGACTTTACCATTCATTTCGGGCGAATAAGGGGCAGTTTTTTCGTGAATAATACCGTGGGTTTTATAAAATTCAATAAATGGTGCAGAGTCATACTCGGTGCCTCTATAACTACGTAACCTTTTAATTTTCTGATTAAATTGATTTTTAGTTTCATTTAGGAAAACTTTAAACATGTCAAACGCTTCACTTTTATTTTTCATTAAATACACAAATGAATAATCAGAACAATCATCATTAAAAGTAATAAAATAACGTTTGCCATTTCTAGTTATGACACCATCCAATTCACAAATATCCGAATGAATTAAATCAAGTGGTTCAGATTCTCTAAAAACAAATTTATGTGGCATCTTAGTGATTTTTTCTTGACTACACCATTCACATTTTTCAAAATCATTTAATGATAATTCTGAAATTAATCCTAAAGTGTTCATATTTTTAACAAGTCGTTTATTAACATGACAAAGCCTAGCATGCCAAACATTAAATGAACAAGCAATATAAGCAGAAGGATAAATTTTATTCATTGCATCAACATTCAATTTAAACATCCCATCAGTGGCATAACCCTTGCCTACAAAAATTCTATTTTTGGTCAAAGTAAATAAATCAGCACCAATAGTTTGAGTAAAGCCAGCTTTGTTGAGAAGATAACCCGAAACCAAATTTTTCGTTATCTCAAGAGTGTGAAGAACATCTTTGAGGATAACAATCTTTCCCGAAGTGATCTTTAATTCCACATTTCCAGTACCAGCAACCTCGGTGGAATGAGAATCACCCAACAACACCTTCTTATCTGCGGTCTTAGAATAAGTCTTAAACAGAGTACGGTCATAACAGATATGGCGGGAAGCGCCAGTATCCAACAACCACCCTTCGGCACCGCTAACCATGTTGATTTCTAAAATCATAGCACATAGGTCCTCTTCGGTCAATTCGCTTGTGCGCGTGGCACGTTGCGACATTTGCGATCCATATGGCCAGGCTTGCGACACTTGAAACAGAGAAACTGTCTCGAGTTACTATACTGTCCATTTCCAGGGTTCTTATTCTTATTCTGGGTCTGATTTTTGAAATTCTGATTGTGGCTCTTTTTCTGAAATTTTATATTTTTCCCGTTTGCCTTTAAAACAACTGGAGTGTGGTTCTTTTTCTGATTTTTATTGTTAGACACAACAAGAATTTCATCTTTGTAGTCCTGTTTTCGGGATTCCTCCTCAATTCTCAATTTAGTAACGAGTGACTATAGTGAAAATTCTTTAGACTTATACCTCAAAATATTTTTAAACTCTTTGAACAATGGAGGCAATTTATCAATAATTACAGCCACATGAAATTGCTCATCTAAAGCCATGCCATCAGAAATAATTTTACGGGCAATCATTTGCAAATCATGGGTTTGAGCAATAACAGATTTGTCATCCATCATTTGAAATTTCAAATAACGGTTGACGGTATATTTTTTAGCACCCGCCTCCTCTGTATCATATTTTTTAAAAAGTGCAACCCAAACATGTTTCGCAGTTTTATAATTGGCATAATAGGCATAAAGTTCGTCACTTAGAGCATTCAAAATATAGTTCTTGCACAGAAAAAAATTTTCCTCCCAAGTTCGAATAGTTTTGCTTCCCTCAACAGTAGGTGGATTATTTACTACGGGTTTGTCAAATTGAACACATGCTGCGACCTTTTTCGTAGTTAAATAAAATAACAGTTTTTTCTCTAACGTTTAAAATGTTGGCCTTCATATTTGAAAGGGTTGTTTAGATTGGATGAGTTAATTTCGTCCATGGCAGAATTTTAGAGCACCTTAAAATTGCTGTAGCAGCAGTAATAAAATTGCAGAATTAAAGGAACGAAATTACGCTATTAGGAGCGAATAAACCGACAAAGAAAATATAAGAAACCCGGAAGCAGAAAGTCAGGCAGAGTCACGGACAATGTCGCTCTCTTTAAGGTGTTTCACAGCTCGGCCTCCAATTTGTACTAACAGATGAAAGCCTCGCCACCCCAGGATAAAACAACCCCAAAATATGAACCGGTAGCACAAACCAGATTCATTCAACGAACACCCATTCTGTAATATATATTGCTCGATTGTAATATAATTAATCTGAACAGGCGAGATTAATTATTCTTGGAGGAAAAAAAAAATCAAGAACTGTGAAGAATAAAATTTTGGAACTGTCTAGTGAGGGGAGAACTGAGTTCAGAACTGTTCTAAAAAATGAAGGTTGAATACCTCTTTTATTAGGCAACCAAAAAAGACATCGGTAAAAAAATGTGGAGAGAAAAATCTGGAAAGTAGTGGACAACTGGGTTGAAAAATTCAACTCAGAATTAATCACGTTTTAATTTTCGGAATTAAAAAAAAAATTAAAAATAATTTTTAAAGCCCAAAAAATAATTCTGTATTTGTCCAAAAAATTATTTCTTAATGAGCCAAGCCTAAGACCCAAGACCCGGACAAGGGCACGGGCCGGACGGACGGCGGCGCACGCGTGTGACTTGTCCCATTGGGTCTGCCCCACATACCCACAAAATATTGAAAGTCCAAAGAGCTAAACCTTTAGTATAAAAAAAGAGTAATATTAACTCTAGTCAAATTGTATAACCCACCGATGTGGGACAAAACAACAGAAGCTGTTGGAACCAAAGACTCAAAGTTCTTTTCCTTTTTCAAGGTTTTGCACTACTGCTACTGCTGTAAAGCTGTTCCAACAATTGTAAATAATTTAACGACAAGACAATGTAATTTGTAATAGTATCCCATCCAGGATTTGTTTTAAACTTATTTTCTCCCTTAATTTATATTGTACACAAATATATTTTACTGTTGTTCAGGGTTTTGTTATTGACAATTGTGTTTTGTGTTTGTGCTATTGTGATCCGAGGTGGTTTTCTTTTAGTTACAGGTGTCGAAAACTATGAATTCTCGAATGTATATTTGTGAAAAAAAATCTAAAATAACCCCTGAAAAAGGGCTTTCACCCCTGAACCTTTATCGATGGTAAGTACTTTGCACACAACGATGCCAAACTGCATGATACTTTTTTTCCCCGCCCAGAAAAGTTTTCTGGCTCCGCCACTGCTTAGAGGCCATACTTTTCCCTTGACTTTCTGTGTATGAAAAATCTTCTCTCTCTCTCTCTCTCTCTCTCGCTCTCCTACATGATTAAATGCATTGATTTGGATCGTGGTGGACCCAAAATTATTGAGGAAAGATAATGGCTGTACCAAACTACAGATCAACTGAAAAGTGTGAATGAGGTCTGATTTTTTCGGTTCACTTATTCTCCACATATCTTTATTGATCAATTGTGTGAACCAAGTTTGGTCCAATCAATTTTACTCCTTCCCCGAGGTCATGGAGGCCCCATTAATACTTCCTGTTTGGACAATCCCCTTACACCCGTTACAATGTTACTAATTTTAAAATTATTGGAAGAATTTTTTCTAGGCGCTATAGATTGCAAGGCCTTTTTTTTTCCTTCCTTTGTAATTATGAAATTTGATCTGCAATTCAAAATCCTTTGAGAGAGTTTGTGTGTGTAGGGTTGGGGGGCTGGGGGGGGGAGGAGTGTTGGTGCAAAGGGTTCTCTTGCAACATAGTCCTATGAATAACAACAATAAAACAACTCCTAACTGGAAACTGCTACAGACGGATATCACTTCGCTATTGACTAGAATATACACCTTTATTTACTTATCATTTTAAGAATAATGCTAAACTTAAACATTGGTGGAGCCAAATTTTTCAGAGGGATGGATTGATATTAGGAAAAAATTTCATATGACTTTTATATTTTTTTGCTTAAAAGGAAAAAGGGAATTTCATAACACTTTATTAACTTTTTCATTACAATATTTATCAAAGTTGTGCATGCTGTCTTTACTGATTACAGATCAACATTCAAACTAAAGTACCATGTAAGGTAGAAACTCATGCAAGAGTTTTTTCTCTCTCAGTTGGTGGTTAATGATGTGCATTGCTATTTATAACAAAAAAAAAGTAGGATTCAAATGCTGAATACTGTATTCTCTTATGCAAAACCCAGGGGCAAACACAAATTAATGAGAAATTTCTAGTTTTTATAGCGACAAAAAATTAAAGGAAGGTATACTAACATATATACCTCATCCATTATTATGATTGTTCACTCCATAGAGACCAATTGAGCAAGCCGAATTAGAGCATATTTTCTTCCGATTTCAATTTTTTTTTTCATTTTCTATTTTTTTAGCACACGAAATGTCAGTGAGATCCGAATTATTTAGAGCAAGCCGAACCTTGGTGGATCCCAAGGTCGGGTGGGTATTGGGTGTCCTACCACCGGGACAAACCTCACACTCCTTTCCCGGGATTTTAATTTGGCTGTCAATGTAATTAGTATTACCATTACGAGACCCAAGCAATTTACGGGGTACGCGTAGCAATAACTTTCTTTTTTTAACAGATCCACGACATAGTCCAGTGTATGCACCCAACATCCTCTTTTGAGTTTATCAAATCTGATAGGGAGTATAGCCTTTAGAAACACAACTTTATGATGAAAGGTATATGGGATGTTTGTAGAGAAATGCAATGTCTCTGATCAATTTGTAAAATGTTATTTATGACGTCAATCACCCCAATAGAGTTACTCTCCTATTTTCTGAAGTTTCTCATACAACAAATGTCACTTTTCTAATAGGTTTTGTATTTCAAGACACTTTATTGTTTGTTCATCAAGAGCCTCTCAATAGCAATTGATACCCAAGTTTAACATTAAAAACTTGTAATCAAAATCTCTAAGTATGGGATAAAATCAGGTTAGATGTTCATATTGTGTATCAAAGGTCAATTACGTTTACTCTTTCTTTTAATATCAAATAAATGGTAGACTCCTACTTGTGAGTATTCAGTTGTTACTGGTCCCAAATTCAGCAGTTGAGTGTTTTAATTATTAATGGACTGGTTAGGATATTCCTCTAACGTGGACACGTTGGGTCATTGCTGGATGAATATCTTTTGGCATTAAATGGATCTTAGGATTTCATTTACCTAGATTTATTTTATGGCATTGAGAGAGCATACTCGTTAAAAAGAGAGTAAAGAAAGTGAGACAAGTTTAAGGATATCGGAACTTAATTTTAAGCTGAGATTTTGGTGTACTTGGGTTAAAGGGTTGAGAGAGTGCGTAAATCTCTTTTAAAATCCTTCATTCAAGGTGACATTTAGATGTTGCGCGCGAGATTATGTTCTCTAACCAATAATTAAAAGCAAAAGTTAGTGGAGTTTCTTTGAAGCCTCATCTTTTAAAGGCTTATTCACCAGTAATTACAAAGGTCATTCCTAAAATCTAATCTCCTAGAGGATGATTGGGTAATATAGTGGAATGTGTCTGCACTTCCACATACTTAAAAGTCATCAATGGGAAGGCCTCACAGCCTATTTATCCCAAGCGGGGTTGGAGAGAAGGAGACGCACTAATCCTACTTAGCATTTATATTATCTCCTTATCCTTTATATTTTAGGGTTAATTATTGAATAGTCCCTATTATGAATATATATTTTTTAAAAAGGACACATATTTTTAGTTTAACCCATTTAGTCCCTCAAGTACTCAATATTTTTTTATTTTTAGAGGTCCGCGCCAGCGGCACTCCCTCTCCAAAATATGTGTCAAAGGACTTTTTGAAGCAAAATAAAAAAGCTTGGACTAAATGAGTATTAAAAAATATTCGAGGGACTATTTGGTATATGTCCCTATATTTTATGCCTTGATACTCCTCTTTGCACTCTATATTATAAAACTAAAGAATACACAATCCTTGTACATATATTATGTTTAGCTTCGGGGCATATCACCAACAAAGAAAATATATCTCTATTTCCCGCAGCCACATCTGAATTTTAATTGTAAGAGAAAAAATTTCAATTGAGTTCATTTGTATGTAAATGATTTATTTTCGGAACAAAACTCGTTTGAGTCATAAATAGAATTTTATATTGTCACGATACCCACATAGTCTATAACGTATTTGTTTAGAAGACGTAGCGGCCAAGATTTAAAGATATATCATGCCGTATTGTTTATTGGTGCTCGTTTCACATCTTCATATCACATTGCATTCCGATATACTCTCAGGTATGGCATAATGTTTATGGGAATCGAAAAATATTTTAAAGATGATATTTTGTTTATAAATGATTTTAAAATGTCAAAAATATTTTTAAATGGTTTTAACTTTGTGTATACTGAGATAACTACTGTTTAGAGTCGTGTGAAATCTCACCTTGATTTTCGAGACTTCAAACGACTTGTGATGTCGTTCGAACAACATCTCTTAGTCGTTAGAACGATATATGCATATCGTCATAACAACCTGCCGACTTAATTTTTTTTTATTTAAGGTAATGTTTGTTCAGAATTTTGAAGTGTTTTGAACCAGAATTACAAAACAAATAGTTTCGTTTTTCTGCTAAAAGGTTTTTAAGGTTTTTAAAGACTAAAGCCATTCGTAGTGTTTAAAAGATCCGAGCTTTCATATACAATTTCTATAGAGATCTTGTGTGCACCATCTGGAGTTTATTCATCTTTGTTGAACATTGTTCGTAGGGTTTTGCGGTGAAGAAATGGTGAAGGGCGTGTTCTGAATCATAGACGATTGCAAAGCTGCATCGGTGGACATCGAGGCACTCGTGAATGCGTTTGCTGTGGACGAGTATCGTGGAAGGATTTCTGCGTGGGCACTGTGGAGGAGCGGTTAAAGTGAAGAAGAGTGTCAACGTTTATGGGGATCGAGTCGTTATGTAAGTTTGTCTGTCTTCCTTTGTAAAATCGTATCATAGTGATTGTCTGGCTTGGACCGTCCGAGGTTTTTTTTCCCTTAGTGGTTTCCTCGTACATCCAGTATTATGAATTTTACTTTATTTTACTTTATTTAATCACCTAGATGCTTGGATTAAACAAGATAAAATTTGACTTAATTAAAATTGGTTCACAAATTTAGCGGGTGTTATATTTGGAAAAAGTTTCTTGAAAGAAAAATTGTTTTGTCACATTATAGAAAATTTAGAAAAAGGGGCCTACAAATTGGTATCAGAGCAAGAAACACTTTTTTATTATGTAGATCCTTGTTTTGTGCTTGTTTGGTGATTATTTGTTTATCACTCTTGGTGTATTTGTTCTCTCGATGGATTCTCAAAGTTTTAGTGAATAAATCTTTTGAATTTGAAGTTTCCAAAACGAATTGAAATTCTCGAAGAAGAAAATTCTCGTCTTAAATATATGATTGAATATTTTCAAACGTTTCAAACTCAAAGAGATATCATTCGTGATAAGTTTGTGGCTTTGTATGATAACTTTAATTCTTTGAAATTGGACACAGAAGAAAGTGATAATAGAGTCATTCTTTTAGACAAAGAGTTAGAGGACCTTAAAAATTCTAGGATTTGTGCCATTGAAGAAAGTTTTTTGATCCATGAATATAAGGCACATGAAAAGAATCTTAGGGATAAGTTTGCACATTGAGGGGGCGCATGATAACCTTCTAGTAGTAATTGAAAATTTGAAGAAGGAGCCCCTAAAATTTAAGGAGTCTAATTCTTTGCTTAAGTCCAAAATTTTGAAGTTGCAAAATAATTTAAATGACTTGAGTACTTTGTGTAGTGATGGTAATGGCTCGTCTTGTTCTAGTGCTTCGAATGTTAAAGCCAACATCATAGTTTGTTTTAGAACGTCACCCACATCCCAGGGTGTTAGAAAAGGTCAACCCAAAGATCTCTTTCCTTGTCGTGTTTGAACATGTTCGCATTATGGTAGGAAACATCACATTAGGCGTTTTTGTTATAATCTGATAAAAGACCCTAGGAAGTTTAAGTGTAGTGTCCCGTTGGTTCCCCAAACCCGTTTTGTTAGGTATACACCTGTTTGGGTTAGGAAATTTGTTTTGGTGATGATAAATGCTTCGTTGGTTGATTCTCACATGTTAGCACGTGATGATTAATATGCTATTTCTTATATATGATTGTGTTAGTCATGTTTCTCATATGCTAGTCTTTGCTTCATGATATATATCATGCCAGTGTTATGACATGTGTACTCTTTGTATTATATTTTTCATTTATTTGAGTCTAATTTGAAAAATACAAAAATATTTTGTTTTGATAATTTTTTTTGAACATACAAAAAGATTTTTGGTTTCATATATTTTTGAAATATACAAAAAGATTTTATTTTTTGTGTCAAGAATATTTTTTGAAAAACAAAAAAAGATTTTCTATTTATTTGTGTCATGAGTTTTCATGTTTGATGTGGCATATTGGTGTGCTTGGACCCCCATCATTTCATTATCCACATGGTTAGGACATTTGATCATAATTATAGATGCTTAAAATGATCTTAACTATTAACCATTTGGATTCGACTTTGTATATATGCCATCATTGAGTTTATATGAATGTTTGACTTCCCATGCGTATTTGAGGTTGGTGAGATGTTCTCCTCTCAATTTTGTTATTTATGCATAATAAGACTTAGGGGGAGGCGTGCATGTAAGAACTGTTTTCCATGAGGATTTATATTTCTTAAATTAAAAAAAATATGATGAGTGTTCACGGAAAAGAGCCGCGAGAGAATAATAATCTCGTCGTGAAAGCCAACGTTCAAAAGAGCTCCAAAAAAAATTAAGGCAATAAAAAGAAACATATGCCAAAATAGGGACAATAGGATTTCTCTAAGGTGAGAAAAGTAGAAACCTCAAAAGATCTTGAAAAAGAAAATATGAATATATGACGGTGTTTGGATGAAAAAATAACAACGGGTTTTCCCCACGAATCCTAATGTTGAAAAATCATGTCATGATACTATTGTTTGTTGAATCGTTAAAATTCTGGATTTGTGTGCATGTTGTTCGTTTAGTTCATTAAACTCAATATATTAATTGTCATATATGGATAAAACTAAGTTTGATGACATTTAGCTATCAATTAGAGCTTCTTGATCATTTAGATGTATTCAGGTTGTGACTCATTTGTTGTAGTTCACACCCATTCACTCCATATCCATGTTTGAGCACATTAATACTATGTTAGCATGAAACACACATTGGTTTGTTTGTTTTATTTTTCTATTTTGAGTCTAATTTACTACTGTTTCATATTTTCAGTATTTGTTTTAAGCTAATTTTTTCACTGGGTAAAACTTTGTCATTTTTAGCACTGGAATACAAAATTTATTGAAGTCGTTCAAATGACTTCTGGACGTTGTTCGAACGACATGTCCAAGTCGTTCGAAGTCAGTTTTTGACAACACATTTTTTGAGGTGGTAATTGTGTCAGATATAGTCATTAGAAGGTTCGTTTGTAGGGTCCTTTGATAGTTACTTCAAACAACAACTTACTATTTTGGGTCATTTTTTTACCTCGTTCAAACCACATGCCAATGACATTCAAACGACATGTCATAGTCGTTTGAATGACACTGTCTGGATTTTGAGCCCTTATTTTGTTTCAGTGCCTGCTTCGTATATATGCGTATATTTTATTGTTTTGGTACTTCTAGGTTCATTTGGACAGTTTACATGCAATTGATAGTACATAATCATGCTTTGATTCTTATACTACATTGATTCGTTTAGTCATATATTTGCTTATATTAATGTTTTATTCTATGTGACCGTTTGCTAGATACAATTTGGTATCTTTTGATTATTATTGCTTGGTTTTCCATGTTTATCTAGATATGCTTCATTGATTATTTCATTCTAGATATGTGATTGTTTGTTTATCTTTTTCACTTATTATCTATTCGAGAAAAGGAGAGATGTATGTGATGTAGGGGGAGTATTTTGACTTTATGAGCACATATGTTCTTGTTGAATTACAAATTGATATCACGTTTTTTTTATTATATGTATGTTTATAGTTTATTGGTATCATGTTGTATTGCACATATTGGTCATGTTTTGCTCACATGCTTAACAAAAGATTTGTTTTACATATTGATATTTTTATATCATTTGTTCCTCCATACTTCACTGAGTATTTTTATGTTTCATGTGTGTAGGTATTATTCAGCGATTAGAGATTTCAAGACTACATCACATTCAGACAACTCATGATTATCGGACTTGCATATACTATTCCCGGTTCTGTATTATTTATTTTGGGTTTATGGGAAGGGATTTAAGTGTCATATGGATTGATATGCCGACTTAGGCATTTCACATTTTGGGTTTTATCCCGGAATAGTCAAATGGGGGGATTTGTAAGGGTAAAATTTCAAATTGAGCTAATTTGTATATAATTTGATAATCACCAAAAACTGTACAATTTATACCCCGAATAGATGTATTTTAGTTGCTAATTCTCGACAATATTGGTCTTATGTGCTTAAATATTTATTTTGTAGGCTGAACGCACGTTGCGGTGTTCAAATGCGTATAACAAGGCAATTGTGCATTTTATGGAGCTAAATACCCTTGTCTCGTATCCTAGCGTACCCAAACCGAGCCTAAATCTAGCCTAAATCGTGTGTGTGTTGAGTTTGTGCCCTTTTATAAATTTTTATAATTTTAGTTTGTGTCATTTTAATTTTAGGTTTATTTTAGAATTTTTAGATTTTATTTTCTATTTTATTTTTATAAATATAATATAATATATTTTATTTTATATTGATTTTTATTAGTTTTTAGTCTTAGTTTTTATTTTATTTTATCTTATTTTAGTAGGATTAGATTTTTTAGGATTTATTTATTTTTAGTTTATTTTGATTTTACATTTTCTTTTTAGGATCTTAGTTTAGTAGATTTCTATGTTTTATTTTCATTTCTTTTTAGTTTCAATTTTATTTGAGTCTTTATTTTATTTTAGAATTAGATTTTATTAGTGTTTTTTTTATTTTATTAATTTTATTTTATTAGTGTTATTTTTTTAGGTGTCCTAATTAAACACACACACACCCCACTTATCCTCACTCACACCTTTAAACCCCATATACAACACATACACACAAACTGACAACTCACCCACACCACTGTTCCCTACACCTCAAACACACACTAACCCCCCACACATCATCTTCTTCCCTACACTACCCTTTTCTCTATCTATCCTCCATAACTAAAAACCCACCACCTCCATTCCCTCCCCTCAAACTCAACCATTGAAACACCAACCTCTTGTCATCACCACCGTCGTCCACATTTCCGGCGACGAAACCGCCGCTCTCCAACTCCGGCCAGAACCCGCCGGCGGCAGCCCCTTTCCAGTGGCGACCCAACCCGTGTTCCGCTCGCCCAAACAAATCCCTTTCGACCGCAGCCACCCCTACCTCCTGCCGACGGTGAAACCGCCAGCGTCCCCCTCCGGCCAGCCTAAAAAAACGGCGACACCCCAACTTTAAACCCCCTTAGCCGGTACCCACCCAACCCGCCAACGACATCCCTCAACTCCGGCGATAGCTGTCCCCACTTTCGATCTCTCTCTCTCTCTCTCATCGATCCACTTTTCAACCCATTGAACCCACATCTATCCAAGACAAACCCATGTCACCATTTAAACCACCTCCAACCCAAATACCCATTTTCCATGTAAGCCTTCCACGACTTATACCACTTGCTATTCCAAATGCAAACCAACAAAACCAAACAAAACAAATAACCCATGTGCCAAAATATAACCCACTTATACCCTCTTTTTACCCAAATAACCCTAACTAACCTTTATCCTCTTTTTACCCAAACTACCCCCATGTGCACAGAAATCAGATTTTTATTCTCACCCAAATGACCTCACATCCCATGCTCCCCTCACCATTCTCATGCACACCCAAGCCAATTCCCAATTTAACCCCTTAGCTCCAATTGCATATAAAAGAAAACCTCAAGGCCATTTGAAGATCATCTGGAGCTTTTAGATAGGAATTTTAGAGAGAGAATTGTAGAGAGATAAACACCATTTGTATATAGTTTTATTTTATTCTTTTTATTTTTGTTAGATATTTGTGATATTAAATATTGTAAGAGAGTTAATTGAGTGAATAATTAATTTCAAAGCATTTGGATGCTCAATTGGAGGGATTGTATGCTTCAATTTGGAAGAGTAGAGTTCAACTTTCTCAAAGAGATTTGGTTTACTTCTTATATTCTCTTCTCTTTTATTTTAGTAGCCTTGAATTTTTGTCATGTTTAATATCATGTTAGGCTAAATCCCGTTTCAAAGGGTGAGGTAAAACCCTTATTTGATGTTATTTTATTTTAATTAGTTTAATTACTTGAAAAGTCCCTTTAAATGTTAATTTTGATCCCTCACCCTTAGATTTACGTCTCGAGAGAGGGTAAATGATTTTCAAGAGAAAATCGAAATTCTAGTGATAATACCCATTTTAGATTCGAACTAGAGATAGGGGTTTCTTAAGTGGGGTATTATTACTTGAACTTCAACTCTAAATTTATTTTATAAGATTGACATAAATTCTAATTGATCGATCCTAGCGGGTGATTAATTAAAAGGAGGGTATATCTATTTTTCTAGAGTTGTGGGATGTTAAACTTAACTTTCTAAAAGATTACTATTATAATTACACTTGCAACGAGAGTTGGTTTGTAATTTTGATATTAATTTGGGAGAATTCAAATAATTAAATTAATTAATTAGAATAACTAAAATTTGTGGTGTAATCCCATTCCTTGATTGTTCTCATAATTATTTACCTCACTTTATCTTTTATTTTAGTTTAGACTTTAATTTTCATTTTAGTTACTTTCTAGTTAGTTATTTTCATTTAGTTTAGTTTAGTTTAAACCTCACCTCACCCTATTGTTTTAATATTGAAAAAAGCTAAAAAAATTAGAAAAAGTGAAAAAGCACAAAAAGAAAATAAAAAGTGAATTACAATTGAATTTGTCTCTAGCTTACTCCCTAGGAAGTGGATTGATACCCTTACTTACCTCTATACTTTAGATTGTTATATTTTGTAGGTATTTGAGGATTTTGACTAACTTGGCTTCAAACAACAACGACATATACGCAAAAAGAAAGTTATCAAATGGCGCAGTTGCCATTCTTAGGATTGTGAAGCTCGGAGCGGATTCCATTTTGTGATTCACTTGTATTGTACTTTTTTTTTTCATTTTAGTACCATTTTTGCATTTTAGTAGAAGGCTTGTATTTAGGAATTTTATCATTGCTTGTATTGCGGTGCTTAGAGACACCATTTATTTTTCATTTAAATTTGTAATAATTAAAGACAAGTGTGATAGGGAAACCAGACAAGGTAGAGAGAGGGCGTCCAAAGGTGAGGATTTAGAAGCCTATCTACCTTGGGTCAGTAGGACTCCCGGGGACGACTGAGATAGGCGTGATCTCCCCCCGATCGGCTCAAATTTTTCGGCACTCCACGACGTAAAAACCGTGGGAGGTACATTTCTCAAAACCTCGCGCCTCTCCTATTTGCGAGTCATTTATTTTGTGTTCTTTGTTTTCCCTTATTTGATTTTATTCTCGCATTTATTTTCGAATGGTGTGATGAATTAATTAATTATGACCTACACCCGGTCACTCACGAGAAGGGATTTCATCACCCGACTCACTCGCTTACCAATTGTGTGCTACCCTAGCCATCATTAAATTTAAAATCAATTAACTAGGTAGCCCACTAGGAGAATATTTTAGCAAAGGCGATCACTCAGATTTTCGTGCATTTTTATCGCCCATGGACTTAATTAAAATTTGACTACCCCTTCACTAAATTCGAAGATAAAAATTGGTTATGTGCTAGTTAGAAATTCTTCTTGACTTGTGTGTGTCCAATTTAATTTTTTGGTAGTCGGTTTTAGTTGGTTCGTCCAATTCAAAGAGTCCACATTTTTTTCCCACCTTTTCTTCCACAAAAAAATATTTTCTTTCATTTTTATAAAAAAAAAATTCAAAAATATTTTCTTCCTTTCCTTTTTAGAAAAATCCCAAATATATTTTCTTTCCTTTTGAAAAAATTTAAAAAAAAATATATTTCTCTCCATATGGCCGACGAGTGTCCTTTACGGGACTACTTTGATGATTTTTCATTGACACGTGACACGTGTGAGAGTGATCCCGAGCGGTCTCTTTATGATATTCTTCATGATTTCACCTCTCTCACGAGTACCGTTGGTACTCTTGACCCATCCATGCTTGCACCTCCTATTCCATCACCCACTGTGTTAAGTGTCCCTTGTTGTGCACCCACTGTTCTTTTGACGATCAAATGTCCCATGAGTGTCCATACTTGTCATATCCATCCGCGCCCACCGTGGAACATGTGTTTCCATATGACACTGTTTCGAAACCCACCTCGGCCAATCATCCCGATATACCCAATCCCGAGTTGTGTGAGTACCCGAGTTATTTGTGGAGGCTTGATCACCCTTCCACGCAATACGAATCCCAACCCGATGTTGTGGATCCTCACACGTTCCAACAGTCGTCATGGCAACCTTGTGCACCCGTTCATGATCAGTTCCCTCACTACGCACCCCATGAGTATCAACCATTTGTCCATCACGAAAGCGATCCTTTCGTGTATGATGCACTTGGACCCACCCACCCACTTCATTTGAGTATTCTCCGTATAGTCATGATCATAGCGAGTTGTGTCCACCTCACCCACCACCACCACCCGTCACCCCACCACAACCATCATCCACCTCCACTCTCGAAAGCCTCTTGCAAAAGTTCATACTCGAGCAAGAGCGAGCCACTCAAATTCAAACTCAAGCTCTCCAAATGCTTGAACAATGGTGTGACACCCCGCCTAATTAAATACCGGGCGATCACTCCTTTATTAAATTAAATCAAGGTAAACAGTTGGTTCATTCTCAGCATCACTGTCGGTAAAAATACATTTTCCAATTTAACACCCTAAATAATTAAGCTAAGTGTCAAAACCATTTTCATACATACTTTCCAAATTTTATTTAAAGAAAAACATTTATTTTATTAACAACATTCAATAAGTAAGAATCACACCATATTAAATTCTGCAACATAAACCAAATAATATAATACATTCGTCAATCGAATGTCAACATACGAAAACTAAAGGCACAAATCCAAACTAAATAAATCCCATAGAACAATACTTGAAATAAATGAAATATAAATGTCCAATAACAATGGAATAATCGAAAGGGCTACACATGCCCAACTAAATGAAAGTACTAAGAGTGGATCCGAATGAACGAAGTCGTCTAATCAAGAGACCTGCAACTCCCACCTAAGCTGCAGCGCGTTCCTTCCAAGAGATCCTAATCAAGACGCCCCTGTGGCTGGGCACCTGTAATACATACATATATATACAAGAGAGAGAGGGAGAGAGAGAAAAACGGGTCAGAGCCCGAAAGTGTGTTTGATTTAAAATACGTTTAGCAAGAATTTAAATTGATACAGGCCAATGCAACAACATATTAGTGCGACACTCTCTTGAGAAATTCTCACCTCTCTTCTAATGTGCACTCCTATCGCACTAACCCTCCTAATGGTTTATCTCATCATATAACACGCTATCTTTCCCCAATGATTTAACTTATCTTAGGTATCTCGTAGGATTCAAAATTTAACGATACAATTGTTTGAAAAGAATATTTCAATTAATAACCAAAGTTCTCATTTTAACTTTATTAGTCAATAAAGTTTTTCAGTGTCATATTATACTTTCTCAAAACAAGTATTTACAATTTGAGTCATCAACCATATCCTACATATCAATTCACAGTAGGTAGTTCCAAATTTGAGAATTCCATATATATATTAACTACTCGTATAATATATATATATGTAATAACAGCACCCCAAATAAACTATGGTGCGGGCATACTCTACTATACAAAACCCCATATCACTCATTTTAAGGGGAATACAATCGGAATCACTCTCGAATTGTATTAACATAAATACACAAACAATATTGAGGCGAAGAATAGATTCCAAGTCTCTAGGAGGATGACACATGCCTGCGTCTCTTAGGACCGTCTGAACTATCACATCGATAGCCTGTACCAAGGATATCTATCTTCTAGGGTACAAGTCAATATCCCCCATAAAGGTCCCATCGAGATAAGACTTGTCCCAGCGCGGTAGCCTCAGGGATAGCAAGTAGCGTGGGCATGATTTTCACATGTATATAATATATGTACACACAATCATATAAATATACCACTTTTATTATATTAATGTAGGTTCTTCTCGTCACCAATAATTACAACATTTATCCTTAACTTCACATTATTAGTATTACGTATAAGGTTTCATCTCTAACCTTAACTCGAAGGGTTTTCTCACTTATTACGTGACACACGTGGACTCTATCCTTCCAAGTAGAAACTTCAGTAGGTATACCTCTATCCACTATCGTAGCTATTCTCCGTAATCTCTCACTTTGAATACGTAGTTTCATCGTTCATTATATAATCATCCCAAAAGAAAACTTCTCGTCTTATAATAAAGTCCCCAACACTTATTCATGTACCCTACTGGTCTATCCTAACTCCCAAAATATTTTATTAAGAATCCCCAAGAATTATTTCACGATAAATTTAGTTTAACTAATTAAACAAGGTAAATAGGAGTCTGCCAGGAGGGGTCGATCGATCGAGGTCTGGGGCTCGATCGATCGAACCTTCGATCAATCGAAGCTCTAGGCTCGATCGATCGATTGATCAAGCAGGTCTGCGAAATCTGCAGAATTGCAGTTACGGGTTCTACCAATTTTCTTCATCCAAAACCATGTTTTTCCATTCTAAACGTCCCAAAAATCCTACTACTAACATTATATCAATATACCAGATGTTTTCAACGTAAAGCATGTGTATATCTAACATTAAACATGGATAATTAACCCAAAATCTCATCTAATCATCAAGAACCCTAGAGTTGTTCTTAATCATAGTTCTAATCTATTTTTACAAGAATTACCTTCTAATATATCATCAAAATTTCGTGGGTTATATTCCTCTACATGGCAAGAATTCCAGAATTTTCATATTAATCAATACTACATGCATTTTCCTAACACAAATTGGGTTTTCTTCCACATTTTCCATCTCTAATCATTCCTAAACTAATTTGTAGATTGCACTAATGAAAATATGCAAGAAAATACTTGCCTGGGATTTTCGACGTTCTGATTTGCAGATGATTTTGGTGTGGTTGCGTAGCCCGTTGCGCGATCTACGCGGTGGTGGTGGTTGTGGTGCAAACGGATGACTTTTGGGGCCTTGGGTTGCCTTGGAGCTTTCTCCTTCCCTCTCCTATGGCCGTCACTTGTGTTTTTGTTTTCTAACCCTAGCTGACTAACCTAAATGGCTGATATAGGTTGCTGAATTTCGTGGGTTTAATTACCCAATTATGTAAAATGACTAAAATGCCCTCCCGGGGTACTAATTAGGCCTAAAAACGCCCCGAGACCCAAACTACACCCTCGGGTACACTTTTCTGACTATCTCATCCCTTCCGGACGCGTTGGCACACTCAAAATGACCATACAGGCAACTTATAAAATATTCACTTTTTATTTATCAAATTTTAGTCCCGACGCGACAGGAGCACGTTCCGACTTAAATTTCCGAAATCGTCATTTAATTTACTCATGACATTCAATGTAACCAATATCATATATATTAATTTTCTCATTAGTAATATTCAACAAATTTTCCATAATTACTAACTCTCGTCACGTTAATAATTATAACATAATTAATTTCTGGATTTTTATTAAATAAATCATTCACGTTAAATTTAATAAATCCCCAAATTAATATAGCATAAAAATACGGGGTATTACATACTTCCTCCCTAATAACGGAATTTCGTCCCGAAATTCGGAAAATAAGGCATACCTGGTAAAAACAACTCTGGATATTTCTCGCGCATATCTGCCTCACGCTCCCAAGTGGATTCCTCCACATTATGATGCTCCCACTGGACTCGCACAAGTGGAACAATCTTCGACTCAATATCCTCTCACTATAGTCTAGAATAGCCACTGGTCTCTCCTCGTAAGAGCTATCAAGTTGTAAGTCGATCTCATCTATCGCAATGGGAGTATGGGCCATATCATCCCGAAGATATCGTCTCAACGACGAGATGTGGAATACATCGTGGATGCGATGTAAATGTTCTGGCAGTCCCAACCTGTATACAACCGTCCCAATCCTCTCGATGATGGGAAATGGTCCCACGTACCTCGGAGCCAACTTCCCCTTCTTCCCGAACCTCATTACTCCCTTCATAGGGGATATACGCAATAACACTTGGTCCCCCACACTAAACTCCCGGAAGAACCGTTTCGCATCGGCATAGCTCTTCTGCCTGTCCTGGGCTACCCAAATACGACTCTTGATTATCTCAATCCTCGCGGAGGTCTCCTGAATCACTTCTGGTCCTAGCAACTTGTTGTCCCCCACCTCGAGCCAACAAGTTGGAGAACGACAAGGCCTACCATACAAAGCCTCAAATGGAGCCATACCAATCATAAACTGATAAGAGTTATTATAAGCAAAATCTGCCAGTGGAAGATGTGGCTCCCAACCTCCTCCAAAATCGAGAACACACATGCGTAGCATATCCTCTAACATCTGATTAGTACGCTCTGTCTGTCTATCTGTCTATTGGTGGTAAGATGAACTCAACCTCAACTCAGTACCCATAACCTCCTGAAAGCTTTCCCAGAAACGTGACACAAAAATCTTGTCTCTATCTGACACAATATTTAGGGGTACCCCATGTAATCTGACAATCTCAGCGATGAACAACTGAGCATACTGGCCCGTGGTATAATCTGTCCGCACCGGCAGAAAATGAGCCATCTTGGTCAAACGGTCTACAATCACCCAGATAGAATCGTGGCCCCGCTGTGATGTAGGCAACCCTGTAATAAAATCCATGGAAATACTCTTCCACTTCCACGCGGGTACTTCTAATGGCTGAAGCAATCCTGACGGTTTCTGGTGGTCCAGCTTTACCAGCTGGCAGGTAGAACACTTGGACACAAACTCAGCAATGTCCTTCTTCATCCCACTCCACTAGTACTGTCGCCTCATGTCCTGGTACATCTTATCGCCTCCCGGATGTACCGCAAATCGGAACCCATGAGAATGAGTCATCACTGTATGACGTAATTCTGCTCCTTCTGGAACCCCCAATCTCCTATTATATCGCAGACCTCCATCGGAACTAACAGAATAGGACTCAGCGCCCTCGGCTAAAAGTCGCACAATCTGCTCTTCGCAAAATGGGTCTGTGGTCTGTGCCTGTATCACCCTCGTAACAATCTCGGGTGTGACTGACATCACGGATATGAAAGAACGTGCTACTGCGTCCTGGTGACCCAACTCCTTCCACTTTGCTTTCCAGACGTCCGCTACATCGTCTACCGGTCTACGACTCAATGCATCAGCAACTACGTTGGCCTTCCCCGGATGATACTATATTTTGAACTGATAGTCTTTCACAAATTCTAACCATCTGCGCTGACGCATATTCAGCTCTCGCTGAGTGAACAGATACTGCAGTGACTTGTGGTCTGTGAACAAACGAAATTTCTCTCCCAACAAATAGTGCCTCCATATCCTCAATGCAAAGATGACCGCTGCTAACTCCAGGTCGTGGGTGGGGTAATTCTTCTTATTCGGCTTAAGCTTGCGGGAAGCAAAAGCTATAGCCTTCTCCTCCTGCTGAAGTACTCCTCCAAGTCCACGTAAAGACGCATCGGTGTAAACCAGGTACTCCACACCCGGTTTCGGTAAAGCAAGGACTGGCGCTGAAGTAAGCTTGTCTTTCAGCTCGTCAAAATCCAATTCACAAGCGTCATCCCAAACATATGGTACCCCTTTGCGAGTCAGATTCGTCAATGGACCATCTATTTTGGAGAATCCCCGAATGAATATCCTGTAGTATCCGGATAACCCCAAGAAACTACGCACTTCCGTCGGTGTCGTGGGATGTCCCCACTCCCTCACCGCTGATACTTTACTCGGGTCAACTGCTATCCCCTGCTCAGAAACAATATGGCCCAAGAACAAAACCTCTCGCAACTAGAATCCACACTTCTCGTACTTAGCATACAGCTGATGCTCTCGTAGAGTTTGAAGAACATGCCTCAAGTGTTCGGCATGGTCCTCCTCGGAGTGTGAATATATTAAGATGTCATCTATGAAGACGATGACAAACTGATCCAAGAACTCTCTGAATACTCGGTTCATCAAGTCCATGAAAACGGCTGGAGCATTTGTGAGTCCAAACGGCATCACCCTGAACTCATAGGACCCATATCTTGACAAGAAGGCAGTCTTTGAAACATCCTGCTCTCTAATACGTAACTGATGGTACCCCGACCTCAGATTTATCTTCGAAAAGAAAGTTGCTCCACTCAACTGGTCGAACAGATCATCGATTCAAGGCAACGGATACTTATTCCGTATCGTTACCTTGTTCAACTCCTGGTAGTCCACACACAATCTCAGTGAACCATCTCTCTTCTTCACAAACAAGACTGGAGCGCCCCAAGGTGAGGTACTCCTACGAATGAAGCCCTGACCTAACAGCTGCTCTATCTGATCTCGTAGCTCTCGCATCTCTGCCGGAGCTATACGGTACGGTGTGCATGCTATAGGTCTCGTATCTGGCAATAAATCTATGACAAAGTCTATCTTATGACTGGGGGTTAGGCCTGGTATTTCCTGAAATAAATCGGAGTACTCACGAACTACTGGAATCGAGTCTAATGGAATCACAACCTCCTTAGAGGTATCCTCCTCTATATAATACAAATGAGCGGTCGAACCTCCCTCTGGGCGAGGCATCGCCACTACAAACATATCTTGCCCCGGAATGGCAAAAATAATGCTCCCACCGAAGTAATCAATCATGGCTCTATAAGCTGCGAGCCAATCCATACCGATAATAACATCATGCTCATGCATATCTAAGACTAACATGTCTGTAGGTAATACCAAACTACCAATCTCTACCCCCACTCCTCGCCATATAAAGAAGATAAGCGAACCATTCCCCAGTGGTGAGTCTACCTGCGTTACAGTGCTCTCTACTGTGGTTAATAACCCTAAGGTCTTCGCATAATATGTAGCTATAAAACAATGCGCTGTCCCAGTAACAAACAAAATTCGACCCAAAGTCCCAGGGATAGAAAACATACCCCAAATCGTGGGTGGTGCCTGTGGGGCGGCTTCCTGGTGGACATTATAGATATGACTGTACTGTAACTTCCCCTGCTGCACTGGAGCTACTCGAAAGGTTGGTAGGGATGGTACCTGAGCTGGTGCTGGGAGAGCGACTGAAAAAAGTGGCCCCTGTGGATCATTACGGGCACCCTGCTGTTGTGGGGCCCTACCTCCCTCCGGAGAATCCTAGCGCCTATGGCCGTGCTTACCACACCCAAAACATCGGCCTCCGAAGTTACTCCCCCTCCGACCCTGCTGCTGTCGGTTTCGGCCTTGCTGACTTGGGACTTTATTCCTCTTTCGAAACTGCTTCACTTTACCACGTTGTTGACTAGACTCACTTTTTCCTTGGTTTTGCTGGCCTTGAGGAGAAATTTGTGGAAAGATTATGTCTGGGTGAGGACAATCCATCCACTTGTGACCCGGCTGTACACATTTATAGCAGAGTTTCAAAATTCTTCGCTGGTCAGATTGTAGTTTATCCCCAGTCTGATTTGGACAAGATTTACGTTTTTGATTGCCCATTCCATAACCGAAACACCTCTTGGTGATTTCATCCTGAACCTGACTTCGTTGGCCCTGACACTTTTGTCCCTGTACATAAATCTCGTTACCTCTGAAACTGACTCAATCTTGATTGTTTTGTTATCGCAGATTCGGTGTCTTCGCACAATTCTCAACGTTAGTCACATGCATTTGGTTAATATCTCTAGGTCTTTTGCCTCCTTTAAGTTGTAGGCTATGTTCTTGGTATTATAGGACTGCAGTGGTAACTGCTTGTGCCACGATACCCGCTAACTCGGCGGTGGATATTCTCCCTGGGGATACCTAAGGTGTGAGTCGATCTTGCTCGTTGACTCCCTTAACCGTCTTAGCTAGTTCTTCTTGACGATCCATCTTGAAATTTAAGTAAATTTGGATGAGTTCATCATTCAAATAAACAAATCGCAGGAGTACGAATTTCCAATGTATAGAGGTAAACACAACATTCCTAGTATTAGGGCTCTATATCAAAGAAAGCAACGCTGGAAGCATAATAAGCCGCACAGATCCTAAAGGACACTAGAACCTGATGCTCTGATACCACCTGTGACACCCCGCCTAATTAAATACCGGACGATCACTCCTTTATTAAATTAAATCAAGGTAAACAGTTGGTTCATTCTCAGCATCACTGTCGATAAAAATACATTTTCCAATTTAACACCCTAAATAATTAAGCTAAGTGTCAAAACCATTTTCATACATACTTTCCAAATTTTATTTAAAGAAAAATATTTATTTTATTAACAACATTCAATAAGTAAGAATCAAACCATATTAAATTATGCAACATAAACCAAATAATATAATACATTCGTCAATCGAATGTCAACATACGAAAACTAAAGGCACAAATCTAAACTAAATAAATCTCATAGAATAATACTGGAAATAACTGAAATATAAATGTCCAATAACAATGGAATAATGGAAAGGGCTACACATGCCCAACTAAATGAAAGTACTAAGAGTGGATCCGAATGAACGAAGTCGTCTAATCAAGAGACCTGCAACTCCCACCTAAGCTGCAGCGCGTTCCTTCCAAGAGATCCTAATCAAGACACCCCTGTGGCTGGGCACCTGTAATACATACATATATATACAAGAGAGAGAGAGAGAGATAGTAACACGGGTCAGAGCCCAAAAGTGTGTTTGATTTAAAATACGTTTAGCAAGTATTTAAATTGATACAGGCCAATGCAACAACATATTAGTGCGACACTCTCTTGAGAAATTCTCACCTATCTTCTAATGTGCAATCCTATCGCACTAACCCTCCTAATGGTTTATCTCATCTTATAACACGCTATCTTTCCCCAATGATTTAACTTATCTTAGGTATCTCGTAGGATTCAAAATTTAACGATACAATTGTCTGAAAAGAATATTTCAATTAACAACCAAAGTTCTCATTTTAACTTTATTAGTCAATAAAGTTTTCTAGTGTCATATTATACTTTCTCAAAACAAGTATTTACAATTTGAGTCATCAACCATATCCTACATATCAATTCACAGTAGGTAGTTCCAAATTTCAGAATTCCATATATATATTAACTACTCGTATAATATATATATATATGTAATAACAGCACCCCAAATAAACTTTGGTGCGGGCATACTCTACTATCCAAAACCCCATATCACTCATTTTAAGGGGAATACAATTGGAATCACTCTCGAATTGTATTAACATAAATACACAAACAATATTGAGGCGAAGAATAGGTTCCAAGTCTCTAGGAGGATGACACATGCCTGCGTCTCTTAGGACCGTCTGAACTATCACATCGATAGCCTGTACCAAGGATATCTATCTTCTAGGGTACAAGTCAATATCCCCCATAAAGGTCCCATCGAGATAAGACTTGTCCCAGTGCAGTAACCTCAGGGATAGCAAGTAGCGTGGGCATGATTTTCACATGTATATAAGATATGTACACACAATCATATAAATATACCACTTTTATTATATTAATGTAGGTTTTTCTCGTCATCCATAATTACAACATTTATCCTTAATTTCACATTATTAGTATTACGTATAAGGTTTCACCTCTAACCTTAACTCGAAGGGTTTTCTCACTTATTACGTGACACACGTGGACTCTATCCTTCCAAGTAGAAACTTCAGTAGGTATACCTCTATCCACTATCGTAGCTATTCGCCGTAATCTCTCACTTTGAATACGTAGTTTCATCATTCATTATATAATCATCCCAAAAGCAAACTTCTCGTCTTATAATAAAGTCCCCAAAACTTATTCATGTACCCTACTGGTCTTTCCTAACTCCCAAAATATTTTATTAAGAATCCCCAAGAATTATTTCACGATAAATTTAGTTTAACTAATTAAACAAGGGAAATAGGAGTCTGCCAGGAGGGGTCGATCGATCGAGGTCTGGGGCTCGATCGATCGAACCTTCGAACGATCGAAGCTCTAGGCTCGATCGATCGATCAATCAAGCAGGTCTGCGAAATCTGCAGAATTGTAGTTACGGGTTCTACCTATTTTCTTCATCCAAAACCATGTTTTTCCATTCTAAACGTCCCAAAAATCCTACTACTAACATTATATCAATATACCAGATGTTTTCAACGTAAAGCATGTGTATATCTAACATTAAACATGGATAATTAACCCAAAATCTCATCTAATCATCAAGAACCCTAGAGTTGTTCTTAATCATGGTTCTAATCTGTTTTTACCAGAATTTCCTTCTAATATATCATCAAAATTTCATGGGTTATATTCCTCTACATGGCAGGGATTCCAGAATTTTCATATTAATCAATACTACATGCATTTTCCTAACACAAATTGGGTTCTCTTCCATATTTTACATCTCTAATCATTCCTAAACTAATATGAAGATTGCACTAACGAAAATACGCAAGAAAATACTTGCCTGGGATTTTTGACGTTCTGATTTGTAGATGATTTTGGTGTGGTTGCGTAGCCCGTTGCGCGATCTACGCGGTGGTGGTGGTTGTGGTGCAAACGGATGACTTTTGGGGACTTGGGTTGCCTTGGAGCTTTCTCCTTCCCTCTCCTACGGCCGTCACTTGTGTTTTTGTTTTCTAACCCTAGCTGACTAACCTAAATGGCTGATATAGGTTGTTGAATTTCGTGGGTTTAATTATCCAATTATGTAAAATGACTAAAATGCCCTCCCGGGGTACTAATTAGGCCTAAAAACGCCCCGAGACCCAAACTACACCCCCGGGTACACTTTTCTGACTATCTCGACCCTTCCGGACGCGTTGGCGCACTCAAAACGACCATACAGGCAACTTATGAAATATTCACCTTTTATTTATCAAATTTTAGTCCCGACGCGATACGAGCACGTTCCGACTTAAATTTCCGAAATCATCATTTAATTTACTCATGACATTCAATGTAACCAATATCATATATATTACTTTCCTCATTAGTAATATTCAACAAATTTTCCATAATTACTAACTCTCGTCACGTTAATAATTATAACATAATTAATTTCCGGATTTTTATTAAATAAATCATTCACGTTAAATTTAATAAATCCCCAAATTAATATAGCATAAAAATACGGGGTATTACAAATTGTTAAATGAATTGGAGTGTGCGATAGAGTCGGATATTACCATGGCCCCACCCATCGTTTCCACCGAGTGTGACGATGATGTGTCCACTTGTGACACAAATTTTGAGTGTGACCAATTATATCCTCCCGAGAATCTCGAAGTCGAGACCATTCCATGGTCCGGGCCCCAAGTCGACAATTGTGCTGACTTACCTTTATATAGTGAGACTGATCAAATCCCAGCATGTCCACATGAACCTACGATTGAGGTTCCTATTCCCATTCAGCTTTCCACTCACTTTCCCGTCGAATCCAAAAACATGCCCGAGTCTACTCCTATTGCCCCTACCACCTGTGTTCCTGAGGAACCACTTCATTTTAGGTTAGCTCCGGCTACGAGTGCTCACCATTTTCCCAAGATAGAATCTGTGATAGTTCCTAACTATCCGGATATGGATGATATCCCACCATGCATGCCTCCCGTTGATCCCGATATTTTTAGTGATTCCTATATCTCCGATTTTGGTGCCTCGTTTGAACCAACCACCACATTCCCAGATGCTACTCTTCTGGAGAAGTTTATCACTCTATCTTTAGAAACCACACTCCCTTGTGAGTATTCATTTACTCCTCCCAATGAGTGTGTGTCTCCCACGCTTGAGTTGGATCATCTTCCTCTACCGTTTATCCCACCCGACCCACCCATTATCATTTCCACCCCACCACCTGGTTTGGATCTTGATTTTGCACATTTCAAATTTCCATATACATTTTTAGATCCTCACCTGAAATCATCCCCCACCCACGAGAGTATTTATGGTGCTACTCTCAACTTCCGTGACATCGAGCTTGTTCCTCCATGCACACCACTCTCTTGTGGTGTTGATTTTTCTCAATAGCTCCCTGGCATGTCACGGAGCGACCATTATCATCGCCCATTTATAGAACGGTCGTGTGATTTTTATGAGGCCCATCCCATTCCACTTTCTACACCATATTGCCTCCCTCACCAATTAGAGCACCATTCTTATAGGGCCCTAGTTGCCCTCACCTTCCGGCTCAACAAAACACTTGACCGATACCTATTCACCCTCACCTTTACCCTAATACCCACCCGCCCTTGGTCCACCGATGGTTTGCATCGTGTGATGCACTTTTCCATACAAGTGCATTGACCCTTTTAGCCTCTATCCAGCAAGACTGACGATTCAGTCTTGTTTAGGGGTGATTCTCATCACCCCAATTTTTCTGCCGCCTTGCGCCATCATAGATCTTATCTTTAGGGTGAGAATGGTTCGGTCTGGCTGAAGACATTAAACTTAGCACTACCGGGAGGCAACTCGCGTTTCTTGTACTAGTGTCATCCGGTTTGGGGTGGTGTTTCACATCACCCAATGCTTTATCATGCTTATAGACTTGTACACATTTTTCTCTTATCACTTACTCAGGTTTATTCTTGGCTACATCTTTCCACTTCATTAGCGGTTCATTCTGGTAATGTCTTTCCTCCCTTATGCTCTTAATTTTAAAAATCATTTTACCTAACATCGAGGACGATGTTCCTTTTTGTTTGGGGGTGGAGAATTTTATCAAAATCGTGCCTCTTTTGAAAAAATTTGAATCTTAAACCTGATTTTTAAAATTTCTTGTAGTTTCTTTCATCTCACTCATTGATGTGAATTTTCAATCATCCATCTTTCAAAAGTCTAGGAATCAAGCTAGAGAATATTTTTTTTCTAAATGGCTTATGTAATACGTAACAAGGCATGTTGCACCATGAATTTCTAAACTCAACAAAATTTGCGCACTTATCACGTCATTACGTTTAGAGTTGAAGAGTACTATAATTCTAAAAAGAACCTTAAGGATCACTAGTAGAGACTTTACCTTGTGAGATTTGTGCCTTTCACCCTTTCAAAGTGTTTTACGCAATCTCTGAGTCACAAGTTGATTCAACTTCTTTGGGTCCGGACTTTAATTGTTGTATGATCTCATTATTCTTCATTTTTGGCTTGATCACTGAGAATGGCATTTTTTTCGAGTTGTAAGAAATGCGTGTCCTGAAATTTGTCCCGAACACTAAATTTTAATCCATACACCTACCACTTTCCCCCATATCACATTTCCATTCACTTCACCCATTATATTCCCATGCTCTTCCATATTCCCACATATTTTCCCACACCATCACCTATCATCTCCATATCATCTTCCATCATTTCAAATAAAAGAGTGTTGATTTCAAATGTAAATGTCTTCATTGTTGGTTTAAAAAGTGAGAGAAAAAGAAAAGAAAAAGAAAAAAGAAATAGAAAAATAGCAAATTATAGAAAAAAAAGGAAAAAAAGAGAAAAAAAAAGAAAAGAAAAAGAAAGAGAGTTGTAGTTGAAATAAAGACATTTGTGCCTAAAGTATAGAACACTCTTCTATCATACACATTCATCCATCATCCTTTATCATTCATATCACCATTATATCGTATATACCACATTCATCCATCACCATTCTATCATATCCTACCTCACACCATTCTACCTCATATCCCATCTATCTCATTTCATTTCCCCATATACATACATATTCCCCTAGGTGTTCGGGAAAATGAAAGTCGACGTGGTGAATAACTCGACATTCTCACTATAGTGATTAGCATTCTTTCATGAGATCATTTTCTTTCTAATTGTTCGTTCTTTCTTATGTGTGTGTGAGACGTTTGAACTTGCTTACATTTACTCACTTCCTCACACACAAGAGTGGTACACTTACCCATATCTCGAGAGTTCGTTTGAGAGAGATATATCCGTGAGATTTGAAGTTGAAGTGTTGATTCCGAAGAGGCAATCTAGGAATTACTCTTGTGATACTCGCCCGTTTTGACTGATTCACAATACACACGTTGAGTTCTAGGAAGGATGTGCCTTGAGTATTTACTTAGCTTAAACTTTTTACACATTCTAGCTTGTATTTCTGAATTCATTTGTCTTCTGATGGATTGTGCGATTATTCTACATCTAATAAGAGATTGACTGCCTTTCAATAAAAAATTTACAAATAAGAATTTTGTGGGTATATTCCCTGCAAACCTTCACGAGACCCAACTCGTCCTGTAGGGCAACCTATAGGTTTAAAGGCTTGTTGCACATGCTAAGTGCAATCACAAGTGCCCGCGAAGTGGTACACTTTTGGTTACTTATCATTCTCTTTCTCTCTATCTTATTGCTCGAGGACTAGCAACGCTCTGTTTGGGGGTGGTGTGATAAGCACCCAAAACTGTACAATTTATACCCCGAATAGATGTATTTTAGTTGCTAATTCTCGACAATATTGGTCTTATGTTCTTAAATATTTATTTTGTAGGCTGAATGCACATTGCGGTGTTCAAATACGTATAACAAGGCAATTGTGCATTTTATGGAGCTAAATACCCTTGTCCCGTATCCTAGCCTACCCAAACTGAGCCTAAACCGTGTGTGTGTTGAGTTTGTGACCTTTTATCAATTTTTAGAATTTTAGTTTGTGTCATTTTAATTTTAGGTTTATTTTAGAATTTTTAGATTTTATTTTCTATTTTTCTATTTTATTTTTGTTAATATAATTTTATTTTATATTGATTTTTATTAGTTTTTAGCCTTAGTTTTTATTTTATTTTATCTTATTTTATTAGGATTAGATTTTTTAGGATTTATTTATTTTTAGTTTATTTTGATTTTACATTTTCTTTTTAGGATCTTAGTTTAGTAGATTTCTATTTTTTATTTTCATTTCTTTTTAGTTTCAATTTTATTTGAGTCTTTATTTTATTTTAGAATTAGATTTTATTAGTTTTTTTTTATTTTATCAATTTTATTTTATTAGTGTTATTTTTTTAGGTGTCCTAATTAAACACACACACCCCACTTATCCTCACTCACACCTTTAAACCCCATACACAACACATACACACAAACTAACAACTCACCCACACCACTACTCCCTACACCTCACACACACACTAACCCCCCACACATCATCTTCTTCCCTACACCACCCTTTTCTCTCTCTATCCTCCATAACTAAAAACCCACCACCTCCATTCCCTCTCCTCAAACTCAACCATTGAAACACCAACCTCCTGTCATCACCACCGTCGTCCACATTTCCGACGACAAAATCGCCGCTCTCCAACTCCGGCCAGAACCCGCCGACGGCAACCCTTTCTCAGTGGCGACCCAACCCGTGTTCCGCTCGTCCAAACAAATCCCTTCCGATCGCAGCCACCCCCTACCTCCTGCCGGCGGCGAAACCGTCAGCGTCCCCCTCCGGCCAACCTAAAAAAAACAGCGACGCCCCAACTTTAAACCACCTTAGCCGGTACCCCCCAACCCGCCGGCGACATCCCTCAACTCCGGCGATAGATGTCCCCACTTACGATCTCTCTCTCTCTCTCTCATCGATCCACTTTTCAGCCCTTTGAACCCACATCTATCCAAGACAAACCCATGTCACCATTTAAACCACCTCCAACCCAAATACCCATTTTTCATGTAAGCCTTCCATGACTTATACCACCTTCTATTCCAAATGCAAACTAACAAAACCAAACAAAACAAATAACCCATGTGCCAAAATATAACCCAGTTATACCCTCTTTTTACCCAAATACCCCTAACTAACCTTTATCCTCTTTTTACCCAAACTACCCCCATGTGCACACAAATCATATTTTTATTCTCACCCAAATGACCTCACACCCCATGCTCCCCTCACCATTCTCATGCACACCCAAGCCAATTCCCAATTTAACCCCTTAGCTCCAATTGCATATAAAATAAGACCTCAAGGCCATTTGAACATCATCCGGAGCTTTTAGATAGGAATTTTAGAGAGAGAATTGTAGAGAGATAAACACCATTTGTATATGGTTTTATTTTATTCTTTTTATTTTTGTTAGATATTTGTGAGATTAAATATTGTAAGAGAGTTAATTGAGTGAATAATTAATTTCAAAGCATTTGGATGCTCAATTGGAGGGATTGTATGCTTCAATTTGGAAGAGTAGAGTTCAACTTTCTTAAAGAGATTTGGTTTGCTAGTTCTATTATCTTCTCTTTTATTTTAGTAGACTTGAATTTTAATTTGTCATGTTTAATATCATGTTAGGCTAAATCCCCTTTCAAGGGGTGGGGTAAAACCCTTATTTGATGTTATTTTATTTTAATTAGTTTAATTACTTGAAAAGTCCCTTTGAATGTTAATTTTGATCCCTCACCCTTAGATTTACGCCTCGAGAGAGGGTAAATGATTTTCGAGAGAAAATCGAAATTCTAGTGATAATACCCATTTTAGATTCGAACTAGAGATAGGGGTTTCTTAAGTGGGGTATTATTACTTGAACTTCAACTCTAAATTTATTTTATAAGATTGACATAAATTCTAATTGATCGCTCCTAGCAGGTGATTAATTAAAAGGAGTGTAGATCTATTTTTCTTGAGTTGTGGGGTGTTAAACTTAACTTTCTAAAAGATTACTACTATAATTACACTTGCAACGAGAGTTGGTTTGTAATTTTGATATTAATTTGGGAGAATTCAAATAATTAAATTAATTAATTAGAATAACTAAAATTTGTAGTGTAATCCCATTCCTTGATTGTTCTCACAATTATTTACCTCACTTTTACTTTTATTTTAGTTTAGAATTTAATTTTCATTTAGTTTAGTTTAGTTTAAACCTCACCTCACCCTATTGTTTTAATATTGAAAAAAGCTAAAAAAAATTAGAAAAAGTGAAAAAGCACAAAAAGAAAATAAAAAGTGAATTACAATTGAATTTGTCTCTAGCTTACTCCCTAGGAAGTGGATTGATACCCTTACTTACCTCTATACTTTAGATTGTTATATTTTGTAGGTATTTGAGGATTTTGACTAACTTGGCTTCAAACAACAACGACATATACCCCAAAAAGCAAAGTTATCATAATTGACATATTTTCGGAACAAAACTTGTTTGAGTCTTAGATAGATTTTTATCTTGTCACTATACCCACATAGTTTATAACGTATTGTTTAGAAAATGTTGCAGCTAAGCTTCAAAGATAGATCATGTCGTATTGTTTGTTAGTGCTCGTTTCACGTCTTTATATCACATTGCAATCCGAGATATTCTCAGGTATGAATGCCTAATGTTAATAGGACTCGAAAAATGTTTAAGGATGATATTTTGTTTATAAATTATTATAGAATGTCAAAAATGTTTTTAAATGGTTTTAACTTCGTGTGTTATGAGATAAAGACTTTTAGAGTCGTGTGAAATTCACCTTGGTTTTCGAGACTTCAACCGACATGTGATGTCGTTTGAACGACATTCTCAGTTGTTAGAACGACATATGCATATCGTTTGAATGACCTGCCGACTTAATATTTTTATTTAAGGCAATGTTTGCTCAAAATTTTAAGTTGTTCAGAAACAGAATTACGAACATAAAGTTTCATTTTTATGCATAATGTTTTCTAAGGTTTTCAAAGACTAAAACCATCATTAATGTTTAAAATATCCGAGCTTTCATATACAATTTCTATAGAGATCTTGTTTGCACCATCTGGAGTTTGTTCATCTCTATTGAACATTGTTCATTGGGTTTTGCGGTGAAGAAATGGTGAAGTCCGTGTTCTGAATCGCATACGCTTGCAAAGCTGCATCGGTGAACTCCTAGGCATTCGTGGACGCATGTGCTGTTGATGAGTATCATGGAAAGATTTCTGCGTGGGTACTGTGGAAGAGTGGTTAAAGTGAAGAAGAGCATCAAAGATTGTGAGGATCGAGTCGTTGTGTAAGTCTGTTTGTCTTCTTTTGTAAAACCGTATTATAGTGATTGTCTCGTTCGGATCGTTCAAGTTTTTTTCCCTAGTGGATTCTTCGTACATTCGACGTTGTGAACTGCACTTTATTTTACTTGCTTTAATCACCTAGATGCATGTTTAGGATTAAATAAGATAAAATTAAAGTTAATTGAAATTGGTTCACAAACTTGATGTGTGTTAAATTTGGAAAACGTTTCTTGAAAGAAAAATTATTTTGTCACCTTAAAATACACTTAGAAAAAGGGGCCTACAAATTCTTCTACGTGTTGGAGAAAAAGTATTATCACTAGGTGAGAAGAAAAATGGTGGAAAGTATTTTTACCTTTTCCTTTTAGTGTCTATTTTCTTGGACTGCACTAGAGCTAAAATTTTCAAAACCATCTTAAGAGTGAGTATATAAACCAGATACATCCAGCAAATGCTTCAAGCTACACCTGTACTGCAATGACATTGAAGAGAGATACAAGCCACTAATTCTTGGGCAAATAAGGCCCCCTTCATTATAAAAACTTGAAATATATTTTTGTTATTCAAGTAATTCTACTTGGGCTGAATGAATGGTGGGCTCAATGATGGAATGGTTAAAGACAAGAAGGAAAAGGAAAAAGTTAAAAGTTGAAACCACATGTGTAACAAAGAGTAATTCTAAGCCGACACGTGATTCATATACATCTTGGTAGACACACTGATATATTATTTCCACATTGGTTGGTATTTGGGGTTCACTGATTATCATTCAAAACATTGACTAGTGTGGAGTTTAAAAGAAAAAGAAGATTACGAGCTCCATTAAAAGTAAAAATTATTGAGTGCTGACACAACCACTATTGACCATGCATGATAACTAACACAAAGTTCCACAACCACTATATTATCGTATATTCTTATCATTTTATCTTGATTTTTAATTAGCATAACAAAAATTCTTATAGTTATTTGAACCGAATTTTACCTATAACATTTGAATGAGCAAGTTGGACCTCTTTTTCAAGGGGAACTATTTTTCAGAAGGCACCAATTAACTGACTACAGTGGGGGTAATTATTTATATTCCACAGTTAATTGATCAACAGTGTGAACTAAATCTGTTGCAATTGAATTATTCCCTCAATGAGGTCTTGATAGTCAATTTATATTACAACAGATTTGGTGAAGAGAGAAATACCCAACCTTCTTGCCAGTTTAAAGTCTCCACCTCCTACCCAAAAGAAAAAGACTGACACTAGAGGCTCTAAACACCCTTTAGTAATTGCGCTTTCTGTAATGAAGTTCCTAGAGCCTCAGTTCAAGAATTTAATAGGGGCTCAGTTACCCCCTTAGGGCTAACTGAGAAGAATCAGGCCGACGAGGGCCAGAGTGGTGCCCTTTTTGTGGCGGTTAATACATGCCTTACTAGAGGGCTAATTGGGGTAGGAGTCCTTCCAACTAAGTTATTGGAATGTGTCAACCATAACTTGGCTTTGGTAAGTAGTATCTACTATTTTCTTATTGATATACACCCATATTATTCCCTTATTGATGCTTATTGATGGTGGATTTTTTAGTTCCCGATTGATTATAATCAACTGTCTAGGAAGGACAACCAGCTGTGAGAGTCCTCTGTGGATATATAAACTGTATTCTTGGGCATGTGGAAGTCTCTAGAGGTGGTCAAGAAAGACCATGAAGGAGATAAGAAGAAGTGGGAGGATGCTGCCAAAAAGTTACAAGAGTTATCCTTGACATATTATAAAAACGAGTTTGTGTTAAAGTTCGAGAAAAAAATGCTCGGGAAGTGGCTGGCCTCCTAGAGCAAGAGAATAATATATTGAGGATTGAACCATAGTGCATCCAGAAAGCTGTTGATTCTAATCAGAGTGAAGGTGATGGAGTAGATAGAGAGATGGAAGAAATCTAAGGGGGTCAATCATCTAGGAATCTTATCGTTGCTTATCCATATATAAAAGAGGAGACAACGAAGAAGACCTTGGTCGACCAAGAAAGTCTGATAAAGAACCAGCCACTTACTATCAAAAGATTGAATAAAAAATTTGAATGCCTCACTTATCACTTTCATAAATGGCCCCGTACTATATGAATGAATGACTATAAAGAAGATCTACCCTTGGGCGAAGAATTGGAGCAAGCACGTAGAGAAGGCTATAAGTGGGGATGGATCAATGCTCTCACTGTAATGAAGGTGTCGAGGAAAACAGTATTTAGTAATGGCACGATCGTGGATGCTTAGACCGTCATACTCCTCCATTTTTGTTGGAAACTATTGTGACACCCCGCCTAATAAAATATTAGGTGATCAGTCCGATATTAAATTAAGCAGGAATCTCATTTGATTCATTCTTAGCATCATTGTTGAAAACTTTTTAAAGCTTACTAACCACATAGTATTTGAAAGATACAGTACCAAATTTTATCTTTCAATTAAACAGGATAAATAACTAGTTTGAAAACTAAAACAACATTCACAATATACTAGAGTCCAAACCATCGTGATATGTAAATGAATCAAAGTCATGCCAAATAAACTATCGGCAAAAAACAACTAAACCAATTAATAATCCAAGTCCAAGTTGCAAAGTAAAATTGATACAAAATTGAAACTATAATACCGACAACAGACCACATGTCCAAACATGATATACAAGAATGAGATCCTATGCTAGATCTGAATGAAAGAATCGGCTACTCAAAATCTTATCAGCATCCATAGTGCTACAACTTCGAGACCCTGGAATGAAACCATCAAGCATGACGTCATGGCTGGACACCTAAAAGGCTTTAAAAAATATTTTTTTAGCAAGAGTTAGTACTCGAAACATTTGAAAACATTTAGCAAGTAATTTATCACAATTAAAATCGGTTATTGATTACACATGTTAGTTTCACGCACACTCCCTTGAGTTTCCTCACCTCTCATCTAATGTCCACACCTAATGTTCTATACATAGCCCACCTAGCTATCATACTCAAGCTATCTCGACTAAAGTATATAACCGATCTTATCGAGTCTACTCTCTCGTACCGGCCATCCAGCATGCTTCATTATTAACATTTCTCGCACGTTAATCAGTTTTCATATAACATTCACATATGTTATGTTTAATCATCATAATTAAGTCTCACTACTTAATTCATATAGCATTTCACGTCTAATCATCATTCGACTTCCATAATTAAGTTTCACTACTTATATCATAAATCATTTCAAAGTTACCATTGAACTTTCGAAATTAATTTTCACTACTTAATATTATAGATATTCCCAATATATTTTATATCTTGAAATTAAGTTTCTCTCTACTTAATTTATCATTTAGATGTCTATCTATCTATCTATCTATCTATCTATCTATCTATCTATCTATCTATCTATCTATCTATCTATCTATCTATCTATCTATCTATCTATCTATCTATCTATCTATCTATCTATCTATCTATCTATCTATCTATCTATCTACATGTCTACTCTCGCACATAAGTAGAATATCATGAAGTATATATTTCACACACAATATATATTATAAGGATATTGGTCCGGATAATCATCGACCTCAATCATCCTATCATTTACATTGTTCCGGATATCCCTCGACCCCAAGGTAAATTTTATGCATATGTATATTGGTACGGATACTCCTCGACCCCAATATTTTTCGTCTTCAATTTGGTCAGAATACCCATTAACCCCGAATCGAGCTTCTATGTATTGATCCGGATAATTATCGATCCCAATACAAAATTAAGCAAACTTTATGTATATATATTTTGTACACAATATATTTTATAAACACATACCATATAATCACCTCCTTGTATCACATTTTAGGGGTTATTGGCTTGGAATCCTACCTCGATCACCAATGTGATTTGTATCTCTTGGCTCGGAATCCTACCTCGATCACCAATATATATATATATATATATATATATATATATATAGGTATTCACACAACCTAAGTATTAATATGCATCAATTGGTATTCACACAACCCGATAATTCATGTTAGTACGTAGTATATGTCTCTCGCATACTCGCTGTACTATTTACTTTACGATTTATCTCTCTATCGTATATATAAGAGTATTCAAACAACTCTAAGGGTCCAAGTTACCCTTTTACCAATTTCTGTAGTTAAGCCTAACTTACCCTACTAGTCTATACCTTAATTCATTTGATTTACGTAACTCTTTATCCGTCTCTCAGATTAATTACGAATTACTATAACTAATCCCATTCCCGTTTTAATTATCTCTCTAAGACGAAGTCGTACTCCCATTGTAGGCCGACTATAACATAGTAAGTCTCCCAATATTATTTTCACAAGTGCCAAAGGGTTTTCCACCACGTCCTTTTAGGAATACAAGAGAAAAAGATAAATTTCCAAAATTTCAAAGAATCGAACCGATCCGGCTTCCCAGGACCGGAACGGTGCATTTTTTTACAACTTTTGCTCTCTGTTTTGTAACAGAGTTTACACCATATGATTCACCCAAACCATATAATTCTTCACCAAATTCACATTCGATTATTCCTAATTATTTCTACATGAGTTAGGATGATTTCTAATATTTCAAACACATTAAAACTTCACCGAAATCAATCAAGAATGAGTCAACCCCCAAAACTCTTTTATAAATCTAGTTTTTTGTTCATCCATTTCATTCAATTTAAAATCCAGATTAAAATACGTAGTAACAATCAAAACTCCTTTGATTTATGATTCTCTACAGATGTAATCACAAACTACATGCAATTCTACCCAAACATATGATTAATTGATACTTTTCATCAAAGACTTTAAATTGAAACAATTACAATCATGAAATCCCTACACATGGGTATTATAACATCAATTCAATTTACAATAAACACTTGACTTAGATTAATTGATCTAATTTCTTAGTTCCTTATTGATAATTTATTCCTTCTCTCCCAATCTTTCTTTCCAATTTCCATGAGGTGCAAGAAACCCTTTACCACCTTCAAATCCTCTTTTTAGGCTTTGGGAAATGGTTCTCTCTTTTCTCTAATGACATGTATAATCTTTTGTGTTATGAGCCTTAACCCCAATATCTAAATATCATATACATGTCTCTAAATTTCGTAGGTCCCTTCACCTCTTTTTGAAAAATGACTGAAACACCCTTAATAGGTGCCAGCTTGGTCCAAAATTGACCCTGGACCTAAACTATACCCCCGGGTACCTTATTCCGACTATTTCGACCCATTCGAAATCATTCGTGACCTCTAAATTATCATCCGAGTCACTTGAAATATATTTTTCATTTCTCACCTCAAAATAGTCTACATGCACTCTCGATGATATAAAATAACATACGCACATATCACTCGCTATGCCGTATAACCAAAGCTAACAATTATTTACTATTCACACTTAGTAAATATCATAATGCAATATTAATCAGTATCTATCTCTTGATTAATATTTAATAGTCATAATTATTATCTGATCGCATTAAATTACTTCACTCGCTTAATTTAATTAAAACGTATTTTTCCTAATTAAGTCCTCAAACTAATTAAATAAAAATACACAGAAATACGGGGTTTTACATACTTCCCCCCCCCCCCCCCCCCCCCCCTTACAAAGGAATTTCTTCCTCAAAATTAGGGCAATATTGGTACTAAAACTTGGGATCTTTAACATCACTACATCCTCTAGTACCTAAATCAAATCATAATAACGTAAGGGTCACTCCACTCTACACCTGCTAGTGGTACCAACCTATCAAAGGCTTAATCACTATAGCCCAAGTTTGTCAAGTCTCTCTCAATTCACTACATACTGATACGCTGTATCAGTCATGTGATCTCAATACTGGCTCTTTCGTCACCATATTGCGAAAAGGTCGCACAACCCTAAAAGATAATTCCCCTTTATTCAAACAACTCAAAATTCCCTTAATGGGAGAAATCATGGTAACATCTGACCACTCATGTCAGTATTTAAAACTTCGGTTCATGGTCACGTAACCCTTACGACATTCCAAAGCCACCAAAAATATTTTGTGGTTCACTCCACTATTAACGACGAACTCCAAATCATGGTCAGTCCAAAAATCTAGTTATCCTCTCCCCTTTAATCAACCTGAGGGTGAACGTCAAGGCTTTCCACACAAAACCTTAATAGGTACCTCGTACCTGATAAACTGGTACAAGTTATTACACATAACTCTACCAACGGTAATTTCTCCCCTCATTTACCCTATAAGGCACCACCCGCAATACTTGCATTAGCCATCATAATAAACCACCTCCCGTCTAACCATCGGTCTATAGGTGATACAATATGCCCAAAATAAAACTTCATCCCCATTGCTTCCTGATAATCCCTATCAGAGGTGGGATTGCAGGATCTCATCATGATTCACAATAATATTGGGAGGCACTTTGCACCGGTGTAATCCTTCTTTTCAAGAAAGAATAATAATTACTTCATCTAAACTAATCCATTCCATACACTCAGAGGAATTCTTGACCTAGTCACGATATTAGCAGTCAATCATGAATTTTATCTGTCTACCTACCCATTCCATCACTGGCAATGTAGGCTTGTTACCAAATTCTGGTTGATCATCTCGAGCCAACCTTTTTCCATATAGGAGTGGTGCATCCGGAGACAATCTCACTACATCTCACCCAAGACCAATTCCAACTAATAATATCTCAGATTAAGTGGTACTGTATACTCCTTTTTTTTCCCCGGTATGCCAAAAGTCAAGGCTCGTACGCTTTTCACAAATGTCACACTTCTTGGCTATTTTTGCCTCATAGTCATCAACATTATATTTACGTGCAAGACACTCTCAAATTTCGACTGAGTAAGGCTCCACTCTATTTTCCCATAATAATTCGTCCTCCTATTTATCAAGAGATATCTTTTGAATGGCTTCCCACAACCGTTTAACCCATCTCGGTGTGCTACTCTCATTGAACACATATTTTTGGATTATCGTCATTCTCACATGACATTCAATACATCATACCATTTTAGCTTTATCTATAATTGCCCTCAGGCATATATTCCCCACATTGATTCCTACGTCCTCCATCGGTGCATATCTGCACAACACTGTAAACGTCACACACACTTTCCTTAAAAACTAGCCTCACATTCTCTACGTGGCTATAACTCATGGGTATTCTTAATCACCCCATAAATTGAAATTTATATCTCCTTAACATCTTTCCACCCTTTAGAGTGTTTTCTCTACACATCCATTGATTAACATTCGAAAATGATGCCCTAGCATCCATTAATGTCTCTCCACTCACGACGTTTATCAAAGTCCATGCGTATCTCATCACACAACAACATTTAAATAAGGAACTCCCCTAATACTCTATCACTCAGAATTAGTGGTAAAAAAATTTCCTAAACCTCAATCTCCTAATCGAAACTCTCGAAATCTTGTCCTCGGACATATAAATATAAATCTCAATTCCCACGTCTCTAAATGAGTGCTATAACAATGTGCTCTCCCTATCACCAAGTTCTGAATGGTATACATAATAATGAGCTAAATATCTCTGCTCAACAGTAAATCCAATATACCTCCATTCACATCAATAAAGTCCCTACACACTAGGATCAAATATCTTGAGACAACCCTACTCTCCGAAGTCTCTGTCATAATATAATATATATAAGAGCTCGACCCCCTTTCAGGTGAGGCCTCATCAAACAACACATCCTGCCCTGGAATATTAAACACGATGGCCTTGTTATCACAACCCTCTATCGTTCCACCCACATCGTTAATCAATCCATACCCAGGATAATATCACACTCGTATGATACATCCCTAGGACGAGTAATTCCAATATATATATACTCCCTGTGCCTGGACCATCTCTCCCTGCAGATAGTACTAAAGAGTGCCCCACTATACAAAGGGAACTATATACGCGGTACAGTACTATAAAAAATATACCCACTAAACTCATCTCACATGTGAATCTAATGCTAACAGAATACCGTGACTCACTTGTGGCACATAAAACTTACCCCACTCACTCAAGGATAAATCTCATACTTCCAATTATCAATAATGCTAGTGGCTCAAATGGTTTCTGGACATAACACTCTCTTCCCAACCTAAACAACACTTCTAAAATTTGTTGCCCCAGCTAGGCACCATACTCTTGTCCCTTTTTTTCACTTCGATCGAAATCATTTCATGCGGTCCTACTCCCCATATAAAAATCCTTTTCATATAATCCCTTATTCCCGGACATACTAACCCTATTAAGGTTGTCCTTATATCGAACCCTAGTAGCCTCGGCCCCAAGGTCCACCCTCATTATTCCCCTAGCTTCGCTATCCCTAAGGAACACACTACTGTCCTTACAAGTTCCAACTGAATCGACCCCCACTCAGTAGGAATTAAACTATTTGAATAATTTAAATGGGTCCCCTGATGGGTCTCCCACTTGCGGTGTTTCGTTAGAACCGTTACATCCAGTCTTACTCCATGAATAAAATCTTTAATTTTGTTATCTTCCTTCATAAGGAAGAATTTATATCAACACTGTTAAAAGTACAACATCATCACCATCTGCATCAATCGTCTAAGCAAAATTTTTCTCTAAGTGCTGGTGACCCCTCTCGTGAGTCCATTACTTACCTTAAAGGCTCTTTTATCCATTGTACCAAATATGGTTATTCACTACCACCATGAGAACACTTCTTCTACGAGTGATATGACAAATATAACACCCTACCGCGGAAGGAGTACAATGGGCATGTGCCGAAGCCTTTCCACCACAGCCTATCATAACCCAGGATGCAGACTTACCTTTTACACGCCTCACTAACCTACTGTCGCAGCCTCTCATACACAAGGTGTGAACCTTACTTGCTATAGGGTGAGACCCCTACTTTCTACAGGGTGAGGCCCCAGTCTGATCATATTAACTGGCCGTAGCCCCTTTCATCCACAGCAGCAATACAACATCTACACCTTCTACAAATATAGTTCCACACCTCGAGATAGAGGGGCCGAGTTCATTTCTAGTTCCAATACATGGGTCAGAGATCACGACACTCTCTAGTCCACTTGATCCAGCCTGGGGGCTAATCTCCGTCATCGTAGCCATCTCACCAACACTCTCGAAATCCTCATAGACACGTATTCTATTCTCTTATCTACATTGTATGCCTATTATGGCATTGTAAACAAGTACTATAAACATATATAATGAGAGTGTGGCACTAAAATGGACGTATGCTCATTTTATAGCCGAACCACTCTATATCTTGTCTTTGATCTATCTATCCTTGTTTTATCTGCTCATTATATATCTTACACTCGACTTGCTGATACGAGAACAATAAGTGGATGATTACTCGTATCATCAATCTGGCGTCGTGAGTGTGAAACGAGGTATTCAATCTTGTTTCTCTATATTTTGGGTTCTTAAACACCTTATTTTATTCATAGGGATCCTTTGGAACATTATATCATGGGAGGAGTTCAGTTACTGAACTCGTATTTTGTATACACATCCTTAAATGGGTATCGTACATATTCGGATCTATTTATGTGTCTCCTTTTTATGACCTTAGATCTAGTTTACCTACCCCTGTGATATCATCTCACCTAGATAATGTTGAAAAGAATGATTGGCTTTAGCCCCGTTAAGGTGGGTGACAAGGGAAGAGTTATATTTACTTGTTTTTACTGTTCGTTACCCCTAATTTAGGGATCATCGCTAGGATTGTGCCATTTTTTGCACCGAGAGGTTATTTTGCCCTAGATAGGCCCTAATAGGTATACTCTCCACGAGTTTCGTGTGAAGAACTCAGTTTCTGGGACTATTCCCTTCACTGCCTAAGATGGGATGCGACCAGGTGGTTCAACTACCCTCCTTATCGCAACCCCTAGTAGTGCAGTCTGAATACAACAACTTCAAATCATCGAGGGATGGACTCCAATAGTTTCAGGCTCAACCTTGGTAAAATTCATTCTAGGGCCACGATAGTACACATATGTTCCTAATGGGCCGTGACCTCAACAGTAAAACCCTGTAGCAATTCAAATGTTGCATCCCAACTTTATACTTTGTTTATTCAATATTCTGTGATTGCTCACTTCTACTAGTTTTGTCTCAGATTATATATATTTTTAAGGACGAACAAAGCATAAAATAGAGGGAGAGTCCAGCCAAAGCACAAAAATAAAGAATGATATTACTTAGCTGTACAACCACCTCAATCATCTGTATGACAGTCATGCCTCACTCCGGACTCAGGCCAACTTCTTGACCCAAAGAGTTCTCATGCTAGAGGCCGCGACACCAAGGGTTACTGCTATAACCATCACTGTCGCGACCATAGAGGCACCAGCCACAGAGGCATCCAACAAGAAACATAAGAGGAACGTGGGGAAAGCAGAAAAAGGTCTTGAGTCCTACACCCCATTGGCCTTTCTGATTGAAGGCATCTTTGAATTCACAAAACAGGAGAAGCTGTTGAAGTGTCCAGAGAAATTGAAATCTCCACCACACAAAAGGGAAAAAACCAAATGGTGCAAATTTCACTAGGACCGCGTCCACCACACTGAGTAGTGATATGCCTTGAAAAATGATATTAAAAGGCTTGCAAGGCAGGGAATCCTGTAGCGATTCCTCAAGGATGCTTAAGGGATGAGACCTAGTCTAATATGCCGCATACCTCTTATCTACCAATGTTTATGTTTTCCCTGATTATGCTTTTAGTGAAAAAATACCTTAAAATATTTTCATTCTGACTTTTGTAGATCCCCAACCAAGTCATGAATATATGAATGAATGGATATATGAAATGAGGCTAACTTTATAGTGCCATATTTTGATTTCTCGATTCCATTAAATGTTATCTTATAAAAGACCTTTTTATGTTAAACATATTCTGGATGGAGATAACGTATTATATCGGGAATAATTATATTGAATGGGCTTGCAATGCCCGCCATGACGCCAAGGTGTATGATGGCATATGCTAATTGAAAATGGTGAAAGCAGCTCTTAGAAGCGACTATCTAAATTGTCTCACAACGCTATTCACTATGCAAGGACATATTATTCATAAGGTCTGCAATCCTTCATTATCTGCTACCGTCAACTTCTGGGGTTTAAACTTCCCTCATTCATCTTTCAAGATGCGTATATTAGTTGTGGGTGGCTTAATAACATAACCCAACCTAGGAAGGTTTGATAATATTCCGTATTTTATCTTGGGGAAGCTTCATAATAGCTAACCCGAGGAGGCCTGATAATAACCCATAGGGGCTAAAGACTTAATTGTCTACAGATAATCCTATTATAGCTTGGGAAGGATATATATATATATATATATATATATATATATATATATATATATATATATATATATATATATATATATATATCCAAACATAGATTGGGGAAGCTTTATAATACCTAGCACGGGGGGCTTGATAATAACCCGATCAAAGCGACTAGGAGAAGCTACACACGTGGTTTTAGATTAAAGCGACTAAAGGAAAGCTACGAAATGCAATCAAAGTGACTGAAAGAAACTGCGAAAGTGGATTCATGCCAATTAAATCAACTAAGGGATGCTACGATATTGACTTGGATCTGGATCCAATTAAAGCTATAAAGGATAAATTTTTGCAACCCAATTCAAGAATCATGGAACATCAACTTGATGATCTCATATCTATAGAAGAGACTGTAGCCTGTGCTGTGCAACTATAGCCCTAATGACAGTAGTCCCAGATTTCCCTTGTCAAGATGAGAGGGAATGACATTCACTAAAGTTCGCATCATCTAGAGTTGGAAAGTGTCAAAATAAGGAGTTTGCAGTCGCAGCCTCATGTTCCATGTTTATATTAAAGGGAATATAGATGCAACCCATTAACAAGTGTACATTCAAGGAAACACAAGCAAACAACAAATTAAGCAAAGGTCATTCAAACATTCAAAAATGTTGCGGTTGGGTAGCAAAAACAGACGCAGCCTCTAAATGGCAACAAACTTGGAAAAGAAAAAAACATAAGAAAAGAAGTTAAGTCACAACCGCAAAGTCATTTTTCTTTAGCACCGCAACTTGGGGGATGATAGCCACATTGAGTGGAAAATTTTAAAAATCCAAAGGCAAAATTCAACAAGCCGCTCCTACTTAGAGGAACAATTTACAAAGGTGTTGTCGCGGCCTTATATCTATATTTCAGTTTAGTTATTGAAGAATCCTATTTGCAAGTCATTCAATCAAGTTAAGGAGACAACATTCATTCAACAATCAAAGTAAGTAGCAAAGAAATAAGCAAACCAAGAAGCTAAGAAAATGTACTGGTATTAATTAAGGCCGCAATCCTATGCTAAAGGGAGCGACATCATCTTAGTTTAGTGATCAGAGGCCATATAGCAACAACAATAAAAAAAAATTAAATGGATGCTACCTATATTGAGGCAAGTTTACAAAAAAGGATGCAACCCAAATGAATCAATAGTTCAAAGGCTACAAGGTTGTTAATAAAAGATACATATTACATCGTAAGGAAAAGAACAAAAAGGATGACTTAAGACATCGCGTCGTCTTCTTCCTCAACTTCATCATCATTAGCTGCGGTATCTGTAAAATCACCTTTTGTAAACTCTTCAGATATCTTTTCGACTCTTTCTTTCGCGACAACCCTTTCAGCCACGCATTAGACATGATTTGATCTTTGGACTTCGTGAAATTTTTTATGACCCTATGCCACAGTTCCTGGAAGATGCAGAGGTAGGCTTTGTTAATCGTGAGGAAGTATTCTTTTGAAGTTTTATATTCTGCGATAGACTTATCTGTGGCCTCAATCAAGACTACGGCATGATCCCCGTCTTTCTTCGCGATGGATGCGGCATGATCCAAGGCCTCCTGTATTCTCAATTTCTCTAGCTTGTTATATTTTCTTTGGATTAACTCGGTTTTTTTATTCAAGGCCGCAGAGCAACTTTAGCAGCTTGTGCCTTGACAACTTTTAAGTCCTCCACAACCTTTATAAGGTTATTCTCTGCAGCCTTTTGAGCCTTAGCCGCAGCATTAACTTGGGCATCGACGGTCATCTTATATGCCTCTAAGGCCGTGACATTTTATTTCTTACCAGCTTTAAATGAAGAACTTCTAGTTGTTTCAAGGTCAGTTTTGTGAACATACTCTGTAGCCTATTTGAGCATGTAGAGGGCTTCATATTTGGCGGTCTGCTATATGATAACCACTATGTACTAAAAGATATGTAAACGTGATTAGTACGAAGAAATATAACCAGAATTTAAGTTCAATTAAGAGCTTACCCTCAGTAGGTTGTGGAGACCATACTCCTGCAGATGTTCATCGTCTTCCTCTACAAGACGATCTAAATCAATTTTATCTACGACTTTCTTCATATTGTACACTACTTTGGAAGTCGTATCCCAGAAGGATTGAGGATTAGGGACACGCAGCTGAGGCCGTAGACGACCATTAGGCCCCACACTCGACCGACTTTCTGAAGGCGAAAGATTGGCATTAACAACCATTACTCTTCGCAGAGGAGGAGATGAAGGAGAAAATTAGATAGGACTATACTCACCCTGGTGGAGCATCTCTGTGGGAATCAGATTGGGTGCAACTAGTTGAGGGGCAATGTCATCATCAAAGACTTGCCTTGTTTTTTCATCAATATTGGCCATGGTGTCACCAATATTATCATCTCTTGCCGCATCCTCCAGTGATGGATTGGTTGCAGCACCCTAGCAGTAATATTTGGCTCAGGAATGCCAACCTTAGGATCCTCTACCACGGCATGCTTTGCTTTGGACCTTTTTCTTTTTCTCCTTTTCTTGGCAGCATTGTTGAGGATGGCAACATCCTCATCCATTTCAGCAAGTTAGGCAGCCAAGAGTGCCCGATCAATCTCTTCACCTGAGAGATAGAGTTCAATAGGGGCTGCAACAGAGACATACATTAAAAAAGAGGGGTTTAAAGTTACCTTCCGCGGCCATGGGAATGTGCTTGTTAGGAAAATATCCAAAGTGGTGGAAATTTGTTGAGGTGGCTAAGATGGAAAACCTCTTTGAATCGTTGCTAAGGTTGGTCGTGTCTTTAACTCTCTTTTTTGCTCTGCTGTTGAGTTTCATATTATCAAGGGCTGCAGCACAAGATAGATATCATTACATGCCACGACATAAAAATTGTAAGATTGGAAAAGTATAAGAGAATGCTGCAAAAAATAAGTACAAATATGAAATACGGAGCATGCCGCATCCAAAGCAACTACCTGGTCTTAAAGGTCGCCCCATTGTTGTGGCATCCTGTATAATCTCTCTCTCTCAGACTCCTCTAGATGGATTTCCCATTCCCCTCCAGAGATGTAAAAATATTTTCCTTTCCAGTTTTTCACACTGGAAGGTCTCTTAGTGAATAATACTCTTCATTCACTACACCAAAAACAACAATTTGGCATAGTTTTGAACTTTGCCAGAATCAGGTGTTCCAAAATGGCCATTTTTTCTGGCACAACTTAAAAGTGTGCTAGATTTGACCAAACCAGAACACTTCTGGCACACTTTAAAACTCTTCCAGAATTTGATATTTCTGGCACACTTTTGGCACACTTTATAACTGTTCCAGATCGAGTACATTTTGATACTCTTTTAGTACAGTTAAAAAGTGTGCCAAAAATTGATACACTTTTGGCACGGTTTTGAACTGTGCAAAATTTTTTGGATCAAAGAAAAAAAAAATAATTATTTGAAAACAAGAAAATTCATAAATTGTGAATCTCAAAAGTTGCTGATTAACTAATGTACATACAAACTTCAAAATATTACAAGTAATAATAGTTCATAGACAAAAAAAATTGGGCATAATTTCCTCTATTTTCTGGACATTCTAAAACCTGCTAATATAATACCTGCGTAATACAAAGCCCGCACGGCCATAAAAGCTAACAATAAAACTACAAAAGCCCGTATGGCTTAACGTGTAACGATATTAAGTAAATAATTCCCTTGTTGTAAACCATTGACTTCATGTGTTCCACGTGGATAAAATCTAACGATAAAATGTTATCCTGCAAAATAATAAGATACAAAAGGAGATAATATTAGTAACCGAGTAATTTAAAAAAAAATCTTATTCAAGATTAAAATTTTCATATACGAATTAAAATTATTATTGTATTCACAAATCAAAATTCTTGTGACTATGTGGTCAGCTCCTACGAGTTACATTTGTCCCATTCGAGGTGTTAGTGCCTCTTACGGGGACATTTGGGAAATGGTTTAAGTTTTCACTATTTAACGGCTTATTTTTAAGCCTAATTTAAATATTTTCAAATTATTGCCATATTCTCAACTTGAGAGACCCGTGACTACACGGTCAATTCCTACGAGTTACAGTAGTCCCGTGCGAGGTGTCGTGCCTCTTATGGGGCCGTTAGGGGTCAGGTTTGGGTTTTCACGCTTTAACGACTTATTTTTAAGCCTAATCTAAATATTTTTAAATTATCCTCATATTCTCAAATCGAGAGAACCGTGACTATACGGTCAGTTCCTACAAGTTTCTTTGGTCCCGTGCGAGGTGTTCGTGCCTCTTATAGGGTCATTTAGGTTTAGATTTTTGCCCTTTAACGGATTATTTTTAAGCCTAATCTAAATATTTTCAAATTATCATCATATTCTCAAACTGGTAGAATCGTGACTACGCGGCCAGTTCCTATAAGTTATATTGGTCTCGTGCGAGGTATCCGTGCCTCTTACGGGCCCGTTTAGAGGTTGGTTTGGGATTTCACCCTTTAACGACTTTTTTTTAAGATAAAGTCTATATATCTTCAAATTATCATCGTATTCTCAAACCATATGTCCTGTGACTACAAAGTTAATTCCTACAAGTTGTATTGGTCCCGTACGACGTGTTCGTGCCTCTTATGGGGCCGTTTGGGGGCTAGTTTGGGTTTTCACCCTTTAGCAGCATATTTTTAAGCCTAGTCTAAATATTTGCAAATTATCATCATATTCTCAAATCGAGAGAATCGTGATGATGCGATCAGTTCCTACAAGTTACATTAGTCCCGTACGAGGTGTTCTTGCCTCTTACAGAGCCGTTTAGGGGCTGGTTTGGGGTTTCACCCTTTAACGGCTTATTTTTAAACCTAATCTAGATATTTTTAAATTATTGTCATAATTTCAAATCGGTAGAACCGTAACTACGCGGTCAATTCCTACAAGGTACATTGGTCCCGTGTGAGGTGTTCGTGCTTCTTATGGGGACGTTTGGGGGCTGGTTTATGTTTTCACCCTTTAATGACTTGTTTTTAAGCCTAATCTAAATATTTTCAAATTATCATCCTATTCTCAAATAGGGAGAATCGTGACTATGCGGTCAGTTCCTACAAATTTCATTGGTTCCGTGCGAGGTGTTCGTGTCTCTTATGGGGCCGTTTAGGTATTGGTTTGGTTTTTCACTCTTTAACGACTTATTTTTAAGCCTAATCTAGATATTTTTATATTATCATCATATTCTCAAACCAGGAGAATCATGACTACGCGGTCAGTTCCTACAAGTTACATTGGTCATGCGAGATGTTCATGCCTCTTACGGGGCCATTTGGGAGCTGGTTTGGATTTTCACCCTTCATCGGCTTGTTTTTAAGCAAAAGTCTAGATATCTTCAAATTATCATCGTATTATCAATCCATATGTCCCGTGACCACACGGTCAGTTCCTACGAGTTACATTGGCCCCGTGCAAAGTGTTAGTGCCTTTTACGAGGCCGTTTGGAGGCTAATTTGGGTTTTCACCCTCAAATGACATAGTTTTAAGAATCATCTAAATTTTTTTAAATTATCATCATATTCTCAAACTGGGAGACCCGTGACTACACGGTCAGTTCCTACAACTTACATTGGGCCTGTGCGAGGTGTTCGTGCCTCTTATAGGGCCGTTTAGGAGCTGGTTTGGGTTTTAACCCTTTGACGACTTGTTTTTAAGCCTAATCTAAATATTTTTAAATTATCGTTGTAAGCACCCCATTCTGTTACCCCTAACTCTCCTTAGGTCCCTAGTACCTCCCTTCATCACTACAATCCCAGGTCATACCCCGAGTACTGACCTAGAAGCCATCGGGCACTCCTGGGCTCCATTTGACCAAAATTTCAAACTCTTCAACTCGACCAAGGCTTAATGAATCTTCTAAGGGCACCAAATTCTCATTCCAATGGTCCATCCTGTGCATGATTTCGACTTACCATTCGTATGAAGGCTACCCGACGATCCCGGGCTCTGTTTGACCTAAGTCAACTCTTCAGCTCAATCGAGACTGAATGAATCTTCGAAGGATACTGAAACCCCTTTCCAATGGTCTGCTCCGTGTGTGATTCTGACTTACCATGCGGACGAACGATCCGTTTAACTCCAAGAGGTCACCGAATACTTCCAGGGCCGGGTCGACCAAATTCAACTCCCAAACTGGGTCAAACTCTTTAGAATGTTGAAGTACATCTCCTAACCTTTCCAACAGTCCGCCCCATGCGTGATTCGGACTTACCATGCGGACGAATGATCCATTTGCGTCTGAATGATTCCCCGTCCAATGGATCGATAAATGATTTCGAGCCAAATTTGAACCAAAGTCAACTCTCGAACCCAAGATCGGTCCAAAGGGCTTTTAAAGGTCTCTGAATTACCTTTCCAATGGTCTACCCCGTGCATAATTCTGACCAACGGTTTGCCCTCGGCAACCAATTTTTTGAAAAGGCTTGAAACACAGTGCCAAATGGCAGGTTCCAGACCCCGCCTATTGGCAGGTGCCGATAGGCAGGACCAGGTCTATGCCGATCGGTAGTGACATAGGCCTATAAAAATAGGCCTTCACCTCATCTGGAAAGGGTGCCCAGATCTGATAAAAATCGCTCTCAACGAATCCCAAAAACTCTCTCGAAGACAGCGCGATTTCAATATCCAAATCCCTTTCTAACTTCTACTTTTCGCCATCCTTTTCATCAAACTTGGTGAATTAACCATTCGCCACCATCATCCAAGTGCAAGGGCTTCTCTCCAACATTCAAGATCAAGCTCAAGATCTTTAAGAAGGTCCAACTTTCTCAACTTTCTCTTCAAATTCTCTTAAATTCGCAATAACTTGTTTTATTATTTAGCACTTTTATTATCTCATCTCACACATCCTAATATACTTTTTATTTAGTATTATTGCACATCTCTTACTTTCATATAAATAAAACCCAAAAAATAAGAAAAAGTGAGTTTGCTCATAAATTCCAAATAAGGGATTCTCACACTTTTCTCACCACTAAAACACTTTTTCTACACACACACACACACACTCACAAATAAGAGGTCCCCCATTTGGATTTAAGGGATAAACGCCACCCTTCATTTTGTATGCGAACTATGTGGACTTTGATGCCTTTATAGGCTACGTAAGCGTCTCGGGGTAAAACCCGAGACTCGAGTCCTATTCTCACTTTCTCTCTCATTTTCTATCTTCTCTAAATCTAATTTTTTTATATTCTATATACTTGTTCTTAGTGACGTATTACTCCATATGCGTTATCGTTCCATTATAACGATCAACATAAGGGTCATCACATAAATCTTATTTTCTAATATTATTTTAATACCTTCCTACGGATGACTCGCTTTACCTCTCCCATGATACAAGTCGAGGATTCCTATCTCCACTATATATATACACATGCACACATATCAAGGGGAAAATAAAGGAAAATAACAAACATCCAAGAGAGATCGAAATGGAGGAATGGGTTCCTAACACCTTCCCATTTCGTAATTTAGCCTCCAAACCTTTCTCAAATCATTTTGGTTTCGTATGCATCAGTATGTCTTTGGATGCCGTCTTTCGGGATGGCTTCCCCTTTTGTCTTTTATCTGTTTTTAGTAAAATAGACTAGCGACTCTAAATCTCTCTACATTTTGCACCGCATCTCAAATGACGTCGGCCAAAGAGCTCCCGAGAGGGATGCGAGGGACCTGAGGATCCTCCTTAGTGTGCCCGCCTGCGGCGAGGATCGAGGATGGACACAGTGGCGAATCTGCTGGGGACTTGTATGCTTGGAGGGCTTGAATCTATTTACATGGATGTTATATTTCTTTATATTTCCCCCATATCTGCATGTTCCCCTTTTTTATGTGTATCCCATGCTTATGCTTCTATTCACTCACTTGAAGAAAATTCTCCATGTACACTTCACACCACGTGCACCTAGGATCACATATATCTACATGTTGCACGCATCACCCATCCATACTTGGTGTACCTTTGGTACTTATACTTTTCTCCTTGTTTAGCATAATCAAGGAAAATAATTATCATCATAAGATACTAATAAGAGAATCATGCATGATTCACATGACATCACCAAAGAGCATTGTTATTGACCAAATTTTACCCAGTAACTGGAGGGTCACTTCGTGATGGGTGCTGATCCGATATGGCGCAGTTAGCCTAAGAGATATGACTCTCACCTTCCAATGGCCAAGTACCTTCGACGTATATCAAATGATTCCCTCGCATCGTACCGCTTGACTGTAGTCATGACGGGAGGTATATCGCAGGGAATTCATTCACGTACACCGAGTATATCGAATTAGCTCTCACACGTATCGTCCCCATGAGGTATATAGTGTGGCAATTCACGTACACTGAGGTATATCAAATGGCTTGCCCACACGTATCAATTTCCCATAAGAGCAAGACTTATATCATGGAAGTCACGACAAAGGGGGGAACCCATTCCGATTCACCCAACCAACTACATACCCGCATATAGGTTTCAAACCTGGGACACGAACTTTAGATTATCGGTTTCAACTCGAAACTCTGCCGAAATTCTGGGTCGGCCTTCCGCCTAAATTTTTGCACAATTTTAAAACGAGACCCTATCCATTAGCTTGGTTATAGTCCAGCCGTAGCTTTGCATATATTAAAAACCCCACTTTTCTAGGCTCAGGTCTCGTCCGGTATTGCATTTAGGAGAATTAAATACAAGTGAGAACATAATAATCATAATAATCATGCTGAGTTCCGTCTCTAAAAACATTTCTCCCTTATTTATCAAAAATTCAAAAATAGTTTCTTCTCTTTTTCTAAAAAATAAATCCCATTCTACGCCTTCTCAGGGCAATCACAAGCCCTTGGCCTGGCTCCCTATTGGCTTCGATCTTCAGTCAAGTCACCCCAGAGTTTCGTCCATTCCTCTACTACTTCTTTCAAGTCCAGAATCCATCCACTTTCCATAAAGAATATAGATCAGGTACCAGTCATACAACCGGATCTGACAACAATCTTAGGTCAGCTCGTGTCCAAGATTGACAACCTCCAAACTGAGGTTCGAGAGATGCAATGAAACCAGGTTCCTATTCCCAAAGAGCCCTAGGCCCTATTCCCTAGTGCTATGGGTCCTCCCGAGCCTATCTGGGTTGCCAAAGAATATCAGCATGCTCCATGTGCCCCTCCTGTCAATGGGCCGCCGCCTGCCCGGCTTCTGATGCCAAACATTGCCTCGCCTATAGCTAACCTGCCTATGGTCGCTGATCTAAAAGAGGGGTTGAATAAAGTCAAAGAGGATCTCAAGATGCTCCCCAAGAAGTTCGACCAAGTCAGAATCTCTAGGAACTACGTAGACTACACCCACATGTCTCCTTATCCTAAAGCGAGATTACCCGAGAAGTTCAAGATGCCAAATATTGAGAAGTTCGGAGGGAGAGAACCCCCGATTGTTCATCTTTGTAGTTATCATCATTCCATGACTCTACTAGGGGCTTCCGAAGAAGTGATGGCCCAATTGTTTCAGCAAACTTTGAAGGATAGTGCCCTCCGATGGTTTTTATCTCTCGAGGAGTCCAGAATCTGTAGCTGGGAGGATATAGCCCGAGAATTCATGTTGCAGTATAAATATAACAAAGAGTTTGAGGTCGTCCGTCGTGATTTAGATCTGCTCAAACAAAACCTTGGGGAATCAGTCAGTAACTTCATAAGCCGGTGGAGGGAGCAAGCAGCCCCATGTCCAAGCGATGATTGAAGGACAATACTATCCCCACTTTCGAGCTCTCAGAGAAGCAGGAGTAGAAATCGAGGAAATCCTCGTTAAAACAGAGGTTGAACCAAAGAATGTGTCTGGACAGTTCACCCCTAGAAAGTATGACAAGCCTTCCAGTGCTATAATCTCAACCATCAATAACATCTCTCAACCAACCACATCATGGGCACCAGAAATCTGCCCTGCCCCCATACGAAGGGAATACACTGAGATCCATGCTCCCCTCTCCAAAGTTTACCAAGCGCTGTTAAGCCAAAACCTCATCAAACCCTTGGATCCCCGTCCATTACCAAATCCACTCCCAAGAAACTTTAAGGCCGATGCTCATTGCACCTTTCACCAAACTGCTAGCCATACCACCGACCAATGCTTTCACCTCCGAAACATAATCCAAGATCTCATTGACCGGGGTACCAACTCCCCACCAACCAATCCTAAGACAATCACTACTCACAACCTACTCCCAAATCATACCAATTCCATCTTCTTAAAAGAAAACCCAGATTTTGATCCCTCAACTCAAATCACACCCATATACTCTCCTAAACCTCTTCAAATTTGTCCATAATTCCTCCTACACCCTACTAGCCTCAATGATCAGGCACTGTCACTCCTTACCAGAGCATGCATCGTTGTCCGTACTTGTTCTGAAAATGGAAATATGGAATTGTCATAGGTGTTAAACCAACTCCTAAAGTTTGGGCTGAAATTGCCTTCATAGATGGTCATCGATTGCCAAAGGTTCATTACACTGTTCTTAGAAGCACGGAAATGGGCTCGAGATTCAGACAAGTGGGTGGTACCAATCGATGAAGTCAGCCTAGATGATGTTGTCCAGATTATGGCAGAATTATTCAGGCAAACCAACATCATTTGTAGTATCACCGGGTTACTTGACATTTTGAAGCTACAAGGGCGCTTGGTCCCTTCAACCATACATATCCCTACAGAATGGAAAGACCTGTATGAAGAAGCCATTGAAGTTGTGGAATGCATTGACTTTACATGGAAAGACAGAATTGTTACCACCGGATGGGGGGAAAATTCGAAGATTCGAGTGAAGAACAAGCTTCAGGAAGAACTGACCCAGTAGCCGACTTATGTGGGATGATATCATTTGAAGAAATCCTCGAAGAAATAAATAGGGTGACAGAACAACCTGAGATTGACGAGGAAACGGGATTCATGTTCTTCCTTTCTTTAGTAAATCACATGACTAGATCAGGGAGACATTATCAGGTTCCAAGCTCACTACCAGCAAATGACAAAGGGAAGGGCGTTAAAAATCTTCCTATGCGAGGGATGACCATCGAGGAGAGCAAGATCCTCAATTAACTGAAGAAAACTAAAGCTAACATCACTCTATGGGGGCTTTTCATGTCTTCCCAGCTGCACAGAAATTCTTTAATCAAGCTGCTCACTGGACCCATAGTTCCTCCTACTACCACACCAGAAGAAGCGGTAAATCTGGTCAGATTCTTGAGCTCTACCCGAATGCTATCATTTTCTGAAGAAGAAATCCTTAAAATTGGGCCAAATTACAATCATGCACTCAAAGAAAGCGACCTCGCTCCAACCTCTGCTGCTGTACGTGCCTACGATAATACCCGTCGGGAGGTGATGGGATTCATAAAACTTGTAATAGGGGTTGTCCCTATAAACCCTATCGTTGAATTCCAAGTCATAGACATCCCAGCTTGTTTCAACCTGTTGCTTGGACGACCCTGGCTCCACAGTATCAAGGGTGTGTCTTCCTCACTCCAGCAGAAATTAAAGTTCTTCATCGACGAGCGAGTCATCTGCATTTTGGGCGATGATGAAAATGTCGAGGGTGCAAGCACCAACAGTCCAATCCTTGAGATATAACACGGGTCAAATGATATGCTCCTATCAGGATTTCGAGTTGAGACACTCCTACTCCCGGTAAGGGACGATTTCAAAGAAAGGGTTTGTCCAGAATATGACCCTCATGGAAATTTCAATGTGATTCAAATGTTCAGAAACATGCACTTCATGCCCGGACTGGGGCTAGGGAAAAGTCAGCAAGGGATACTTGAGCCCATCGAACTGAAGAAAGATTTCCCTCCTTGTGTCTTGGGGTATCAACCATCAGAACAAGAACTCAGAATGATCCACCAGTTTCGACCAAAGAGAATATTAGACTTCATTCAAACTATCCCATGAGACTCCTTGAATGGACGATTCATCAAAGAAGGTGAAGACCTCCCCTTTTGAAGTTTTCCAGAACCATGGTACGACCACACAGTCAAGAAGATGAAGCTTGGAATGGAGATCTTTTTCTAAGATAGCTACCCATGGGCCGAGAGTTTCCAACACCGAGCACAATCGCTCAGCAAAGATACCGAAGAGACTGAGAAAAGTGATCGCTGGGGCTTGCACTCTGCATGGTTCATTCAGGAACTACATCAATGAATCCATCCCATCTGATTAAAGCTGCTGATACACCCCTCCTCAACTGGCATGCTATGCCAGTTCTACCTCTTGAAATCTCTCCTAACCCTAATGTTTACCCTATTTCTTCTTATGTTGTCTATCCTTGTTCAAATGTAATCGAGACCTCTTTTGATAAGGTTCTCAATGTTATTTTTCCTATCAATGAAATAAACGAAGATTTTGATTATCTTGCTGTGGCTTATATTAATTGTTCGGATTCTAATCAAACTTTTGATGATGATGATTTTGCAAATGAACAATTCTTAACTGAACTAAATAAGGTTAATAATAAACAATATAACCTCATTCAAGTTAATGAAGTGGAGACTGTTGTTATTAATCTCGGTTCTGGTATCCAACATAAAGGATAGGGGCTACCCTTTACGAGCATGAGCGTGCACAACTCGAAGAATTGCTAAAGGAACTCATGGATGTCTTCTCATGGTCCTATGATGATATGCCCGGTACTGATCCTGAAATAGCTCAGCACGAGATCCCCACTCTCCCAGATTACAACCCGGTTAAACAAAAATTGAGAAATCTCTACACCGAATGGTCATTCAAGTTCAAAGAAGAGGTGGTCAAACAGTTGAACGTGGTTTTCATTCGTGTGATCTAATACCCCACATGGCTAGCAAATATATTACCTGTGCTGAAATTAGGAGGGAAGGTTTGAATGCGTGTAGACTACCGAGATTTAAATAAAGCCTCTCCAAAGGATGATTATCCGCTACCCAATATCGACATGATCGTGGACAACACAACCAATCATGCTCTCAAGTCATTCATCGACGGGTTCGCCGGATACAACCAAATCAAGATGCATCCCGACCACCAAGAAAAAACTGCATTCATCACCCCATGGGGAGCCTTTTGCTACACTGTTATGCCATTTGGTCTCAAGAATGTTGGGGCTACCTACTAAAGGGATGACACAACCATCATGCACGATATGATTCATAAAGAAGTTGAGGTTTATGTGGATGATATGATTATCACGTCCGAAACTAGAGAAGGTCATGTTCCCGCTCTCTGAAAGTTCTTCGAACGATTGCGACGATATCATATGAGACTCAATCCACAGAAATGTGTCTTCGGCATTACAAAGGGAAAACTCTTGGGATTCATGGTCAGTGAGAAGGGGATAAAAGCAGATCCTGCAAAGCTGAAGGCCATACTTGAGATGCTACCGCCCCGAACAGAGAAATAAGTTCAAGGTTTTCTAGGGAAATTTCAATATATCAGCCGGTTCATCAGCCAACTAACCTCTATATGTGAACTGATCTTCAAGCTCCTCTGAAAGGATTCAACCAAGGTTTGGAACCAGGCCTGCCAATAAGCTTTTGAACGAATCAAACAATATTTGACCCAACCTCTAGTGCTCATGCCACCACAGCCTGGTCTCCCTTTGCTCCTATACCTAACCATTACCGACACTACAGCTGGGGCTTTGCTATCCCAATACCTTGAAGACTCTCGCAAAAAAAAGATCCATCTATTATGCTAGTCGCAAATTGGCCGGGTACGAGGTCAACTACACAGCTTTGGAAAAGGCATGTGCCGCACTTGTCTGGGTCACCCAAACAACACTACATGCTCACCTTCCCCATCAAACTTGTATCCCAAATGGATCTCATCAAATACCTTCTTGAGAAACCCGCCTTATCCAGTCGAATGGACCGGTGGTTGATGCTCCTAACCGAGTAAGATATCATGTACAACACGCAGAAAGCCATTAAAGGAAGAGCCATCTTTGACTAACTCGCTAATCACACCGTAGAAGAAGCAGATATATGGATCTCCGAATTCCTGGATGAAAACATCATCTACACCGCTCAAGACAACCTTCGATGGAAAATGTTCTTTGACGGTGCTGCTAACAAAAAGGGATATGGCGTTGGGATACTTCTGATCATCCCTGATGACTCCCAAACTCCCATCGCCATAAAATTGGATTTCCCTTGCACCAATAACATGACGAAATACGAGGCATGCACAGTAGGCCTCAAAGTTTCTCTCAGTAAAGGTATTCAATACCTTGATGTCTACGGGGATTCTGCCCTCATCATCGATCAAGTGCTTAGAAAGTGGAAAGTCAAGGATGAAAAGCTCCAACCCTTTCATGCCCACTTAGAAGAGTTAGCCTCCTAATTCCAAGATATCACCTTCCATTACCTACCTCGAGCAAAGAATAGCCTATCCGATGCTCTCGCTACCTTGGCCTCCATGATTGACATGCCCGAAGGAATAACAATGACCCCCTTCCTAGTTCAAAAGCAATACAAACCAACCCACTGCTACCATATTGAGCTTGCCTCCACCGAAGATCCCAAACTAGTCGATTGCCGGTATTATGATATCTGGTGCCTTCTCAAACATGGTAGGTATCTCGAGGATTCCAATAAGAAAGACCGAACGACCCTCCGAAGACTGGCCGCCCAGTACATCATCTATCATAAAGCTCTACTCAAGAGGAACTTCGATGGAACTCATCTACACTGTATCGCATGGGCTGAGATTCAGAAAATAATGTAGAAGATCCACAACGAGGAATGCGGGCCCCAGATGAATGGTCACATGCTTTCCAAGAAGATCATCCGACAGAGCTACTACTGGACCACTAGGGCCCAAGATTGCACCACCTATGTCCGGAGATGCCTCAAATGCCAACAGTTCTCCAATCTTCAACTCCTGCCTCCGCGAGAATTATACAACATGACCTCTCCCTAGCCGTTCTCCACTTGGGGTTTCGACATCATAAGGAAGGTTACACCAAAGGATTCAAACGGACATGATATCGTCCTAGTTGCCATTGATTACTTCACCAAATAGGTCAAAGATGAGTCATATGCAGTATTTAACACCAAGAAAGTGGCCAAATTCCTCAAGAAAATATCATCTTTCGATATGGGGTCCCGCACGAGCTAGTGTCAGATAACGGGTAGAAATTCGAAGCAGAAGTCATAGAAGTAGTCAACGAGTATGGGATTCAGAGACATAAATCTTCTCCCTCCCGACCTCAGACCAATGGTGCAGTTGAAGACGCCAATAAGAACCTCAAAGCCGTAATCAGCAAGATGACCGAAAGTTATAGGGATTGGGCCGATCGGATCCCGTACACCCTCTGGGGCTATCGAACCTTAATCTAAATCTCTACTTGGGTTACCCCTTACTCTTTGGTGTACAGCATGGAAGCAGTCCTACCCGTGGAGCTAAAAATACCCTCGCTACGCGTCATGCTCGAAAAAAAAGTTAGTGAAGAGGACTGGTGCCAAAGCCATCTCGATGAGCTGACCCTCCTAGATGAAAGGAAATTGAAAGCTCTTTACCACATACAGGGGTACCATCGCCGAATAGCGCGATCATTCAACAAAAGAGTTAAATACCACGGTGTCCGGGAAGGAGATTTAGCCCTCAAGGAGATAATAAAACCCATCTGGGACCTAGAGGGAAATTCAAGCCCAATTGGAGCGGCCCCTATATTGTGAAGAAAATCTTATCCGGCGGTTCTGCCATGTTCATTGACCTAGATGGGGAGGAGATGGATCGTCTAGTCAACCTGAACCGTCTCAAGAAATTCTACCCCTAGTCTGAAATCTCAATGAGCTACGACTCTTCTCATCTCCCTTGTATTGTAAAAAAAAAACTATCTCTCCATTTCCCTCTACCCAGAACTATGTGGGCCTGATCCTCTGCAAAAAAAACATTTTTCAAGAAAATAAAAAAAAAATCAAAATTCAAAGGTACGTAGGCAGCTCATACATCCTACATGAGCACGACCCTTTCTTTTTCACAAAATACTATTCTTTTCTTATCTCCGAGAACGGCAGTTCATTCTAACAAATAATTGAACTAAATAATTATGTATGCCTTAGCGATCAGTATAGATAATTCAAAATTACAAAATTCATCGAAAGACACAGATGGATGATCATAAACTTTCTTATTTCATTAATAAGAAATTACATCACAGATTACATAAGAAAAGGAACGGATAACTCCTTTTCCCATACTTCCATAAAAAGCCAAATGAAATCCCCATATCTATTCCCTAATACACAAATAAACTCTCCAAGAGTCCTACCCACAGCTACTAGAGGAGCCTGCACCCTCATGATCTACATCCTGGGTTCCCCAAATTTTCCCTGCCTAAACAGAGTCCTGTAAAAACTCCATGGACCGATAAGCTCGAACTAGCTTCGAAAAGACCGCACCACGACCTTCCATGGTGTTAAATAAAATAAACCACCTTTGTCCAGTCTCCACTACCAACATCTTGCTGACTACTCTCCTTCACAACCACTTCATATAATCCCCAGGGATATGCCAAATTTTCTCGAAAAACTGAGAGGGACGGGTCGACGGACGCTGATTCTCCCACTGAGATCCAAGCAACAAACGCAGGCACTCGGTCAAAACGTCCACCGAAAAGAAATTTGAGGTCCGAGGTGGCACGTCCTGTGCCCAGCCAAATTGGCACAGAAGACGCCAAGGGAAATAAAAAGAGGTCTGTCTGAGACCAACCAGCCGCACATATGAGTACTCTCCTAGCTCCAGAACAGGCTGCAACTGCCCCCACCAAGGCACTGACCAATACAGATTCCGGGCCCCATTCTCCACAAACCAGTTTTCCCATCTCTCAATATCCAAGCCAACAATTAAGAAGTAATGCGAAAAGAAGTTAGGTACATCCGACAAAGGATACTCTGGAGGGGCCACCAAGCGGAGTCTTTAAGACAACCACATGAACAGCATCATAGGGCTACCCCTCAAAAAGTCATAATGACCTTCTCTCCAAGCATACAGGCCATTCAGGGTCTCCGCCAGTATCACCGCCACAAGATTGCGATGGTATGACATCCATGAGGTAATGGCTACAAGTTATGGGTCCACCAGCAGTTTCTTAGTCACTAACAATAATTTTGAAACCAGGCCCAGAGCAACGACTCCAGCATAGACAGCATCACCTACTTCCCGCAAATGCACAGACTGCAGCACCGCCTGGAGGGAGATCATTCCTCCAGCAACCAGTAATCTGGCCGCCGAAGGCGAAATATGAAGAATCCCGACCAACAAATCCCTGGTAGAATGGGAAAATTCAGGCAAAGGCGCGATAACACTAGATTTATATCCAGCATGGCAGAAAATTCCTCGTAGGTAGCACAAACTTCATCCAACCCAAAGCGAAATACATGGTCTTCGGGGTACCAAAATGTATCGCCGCCATCAGCATGTTCCACTTAATAGGCCGATTACACCACAAGGAGACTCGACGCATGTTGAACGCATCATAGTTGACATTATAAGAGCACATTGCTTCCAAGGCATCGAGGTAGTTAGCAAACTCAATGCTACTAGGGAGAGCCATCTTGCAATGCTAAGAGATAGTGGAAAAGTAAGTAAAAATGTGAAGGTGTGATGAAAACACTCCACCCTTACCCCTTTTTATACTTGAGAACCCTCACAAGAGACATAATCCCTACATAAATCGAAGGGAATCCTACCCCACAAAATATAAAAGGTTGAAGAGGGTACCACTCAAAGCTTTGAATTGATGGGACTGGACTGAACTGCCGATAGGTAGGACAAGGTGCTTGCCGATCAGCAACCCCCCATTTTTAGAAATTTCCCTTTTTCCTCTTTTGTCAAATTAAAAAACTCAAATAAATTGATATTCTCAATAGAATTTCAAAATCCCTTTTTCTCCTTATATAATTTCCCCTTTTAATTAAAAACTTTCCCACAAAAATTCAAAAAATACTCCTTTTTACGGTCTAAGCAGCAAAGTAAAAAGTGCATGTGCATGTATTCATTCATCATTAATAAAAGATTATAAAAAAATCCATTGCATTGCATCTATTTGTTTTCTGTGTTACATCAATTTTGCAGGAAATAAAAAGAAAAAGCAAAAACAACGGGACTCAGCCCGAACCCACACACTCTCTCTCTCTCACCTACCTTTCTCTCTAAGAACTTACACCCCTACGACGTGCTCTCTTTCCCCTACGACGAGACGATGCACCATCACTACTCGAGCCAGAGTCTTCTCCGGACGAAGCAGATGACACCAAGCAAGCAGGAACAGGAACTGCATCCCGAATATGGGAAGTCACCGAAGATATCCAGTCTCTGATGTCTCTTAGCCAGGTGGTCGACACTCGAACTTACTGCAAGAAAAGGCAAAATTAGTATCAAAGCAGGGATGGACAAAATAGAAAAGAAAGAAAGAGAAGAACAAAAAGGTATATTACAGGTCGGAGCACCTCCTCTGTCAAACCCAACTCCTCCGGATCCATCGCATGAGGACAGTGCAATCGCATGAAAGGAGTGTGCAATCGCATGAAAGGAACCTACGAGGTTGCCGCCGCCGCAGATGCCGTCGGACCAGTGCCACTGTGGGAAGATTCCACCGCCCGACTCGAAACCCGTAGGAAGAAAAGGAAGGGCATCATATATGTTGGGCGCCATCAATCATCTCATCATAAAGTTCATATAGTCATACGGCGCAGCCGTATTAGTGTACAACAAGTAGGACTCATCGATCATCGCCGCGATCCTCACATACTTGGAAAGAAGTCTCTCCCACCTCATAGACGAAGGAGGCTATGCAGGTGGCACCACCACCTCCTCCTCAGTAATCTGGCGAATCACCCTCTCCCCGAGATACCAGGAATGGACAAACTCATACGCCAGCAAATACCACATCTATGCGTTCACCCCGGTCACCCCCGTATACCGAATGGCTATCCCCCAGGGATAAAAGGTCTCCTAAAAATATCCAAGCAGGCATAAATTAATACAAGATCAGAAAGTGCAAAAACCAACATTGAAATGGAAAGAGTCTTACCCTACCACTAGTCAGGTCATTCAAAACCTAACGCATCGCCTCCAGAGAGAGAGATCCCTTCGACTGCCGATTGTCATTACGCCATCAATACAATCGGCAAGAGTCCCCAATAGTGTCATCCTTCAGAGAAATCAGCGGGGTATTGTACCCAATCACCTCATAAAACCACGTATGTCAAAGATAAGAATTCATAAACAAAAAGAGACGCATAAGGAAAATGCGAATGCATGAAAGTAAAATGAGAATGCATGAAAAGAAATGCCCAAACTGAAGAATACCTTAAGAAGGTATGTGGCTCCAGTAAAGGTCTGCCAGCAGCACCGGCTAAATGAATCCAGAGAAGAGTAAAGGGTCGCCAAAGTTAGACTCCCCCAATCATAGATTGGGATGTTTGAAAACATCCTCAGGTTCGGCAATAACCATAAATGGATGACGTTGTCGCTCGACGCCACCATGAAACCTCCTAACACCAGAAAAATAAATAACCAGGCCATCTACCTCACTTGCAGGCCATCCTTCACATCAATCACCCTGCCCAATAGAACATCCTTTAGTAGGGACAGCCGGATAGAATCCCTAGAAACTATCCTCCCTACATCACCAAGTGCCGCACGCACTACCTCCGGTCTCACCCGTAAAGAGCGATCCACCTCTACCTGCTCTCCATCACAATCTAGCCCTAATAGCTGCTGTACATCTATGGGAGTCACAGTCATATCCCCGAAACCAAAATGGAAGGTGTGAGTAGTATCCCACCACCTCTCTCCCAAAGCGCACAGGACCGCTGTCGAACGAGGCGTCTCATCCAGCGCAGATGCCAACCTCCCAAAACTCGCTGATGATATCACCCAACACACCACAGGTGGGAGATGTTCCTAGACATCCTTGAGCCCCGTCGTCCAGCGGGCAAGCATGCTCTTCAAAGAAATATCAGACTGGCAAAAATGAAAAAATCTCATTAGAAGTCAAGAAAGAAAGAAAAATCACCAAAAAGAAAGGAATGCCAAAGGTCGGGTTACTTACATAACCGCCAGGATTCACTCTCAAAGAGCGATGATGCGACGGCTCCCGCAGCAAAGTCCGCTCATCCGAAATAGGCTCAAACACATCAAAGGAGTTCTCAGTCCCCAAAGAAAGAGGCGCCCTGGCCATCCACTCCATATTCGCCCAGTCATTAACGGTCAACCACTCCCTGTGGATAGCAGTGCTCACAAAAGTGACCATTTCTTGAAGATCGGAATGCTAAAATGATTTTCATAGGAATCGCAGAAAGAGAGAAAGCAAAGAAGTTGTGAAAAAATGAAGGGATTCGCCCCCTTTATATAGGATGCCAAATGCCATGCCAATCGGCACTAACCCCAACCATACCGATCGGCACAGACTCCTTACCTTCCCAGGCAGTACAAAGGTAAGGAGTCTGTGCCACACCCAAATGGCACCCCCCTTAAATTTCGTACAAAAATTCCCAGAAAATACTAAAAAGCCCCAAAAAATCCTCGAAAAATCCCTAAAAATCTCAGTAAGGATTCAGAACATTTTCACCAATAAAATTTTGCAATCCCTCAAGCGGAACCCCTCTTTCCCAGTGAAATCCTCAAAAACCAAGTGAATCTCCTCCCGAAAAAGCCCCGGATGATCTCTAAGGATCGCCTGATCACTTCCCCAGCGGAGTTTTTACAGCACCAAAATTGGTTGTTCCCCCCTCTGAGGCCTCCTAAAGATACAAAAGCTGCCCCAGTTATCAGCTCCCCAGCTCAGATCAAAATCACAAGGCACTTTCTCCAGTAGAATTAAAATCCAATATTTATCCACTCTTAGGTCAGAATTGACTTCGGTCTTGGATCATAACCTGAGTTAGGTAAGAATTGACCTCGGTCTTCGATCGTCACCTGAGTTAGGTCAGAATTGACCTCGGTCCTCGGTCGTCACCACTCTTAGGTCAGAATTGACCTCGATCTTGGATCGTCACCTGAGTTAGGTTAGAATTGACATCGGTCCTTGGTCATCACCACTCTTAGGTCAAAATTGACCTCGATCTTGGATCGTCACCTGAGTTAGGTCAGAATTGACCTCGGTCCTCGATCATCACCACTCTTAGGTTAAAATTGACCTCGATCGTGGATCGTCACCTGAGTTAGGTCAGAATTGACCTCGGTCCCCGGTCGTCACCACTCTTAGATCATAATTGACATTTGACTTAGATTATCACCTGAGTTAGGTCAAAATTGACCTCGATCCTCGGTCGTCACCACTCTTAGGTCAGAATTGACCTCGATCTTTGATCGTCACCTGAGTTAGGCCAGAATTGACCTCGATCCTCGATCGTCACCACTCTTAGGTCAGAACTGACCTCGATCTTGGATCATCACCTGAGTTAGGTCAGAATTGACCTCGGTCTTCACCACTCTTAGGTCATAATTGACCTTGATCTTGGATCATCACCTGAGTTAGGTCAGAATTGACCTTGGTCCTCGGTCGTCACCACTCTTAAATCAGAATTGACCTCAGTCTTGGATCGTCACCTGAGTTAGGTCAGAATTGACTTCAGTCCTCAGTCGTCACCACTCTTAGGTCAGAATTGACCTCGATTATTAGATCTTCACCCTAAGCCCACATAATTGGCTTTGACCCGCAAAATTGATCACCCTCATCACTTAAGCTCGCAGACTTAGCTTTGACCCACAGAATTAGTCATCCCCCAGCATCACTTTAGGTCCTCAGAATCAACCTAAACCTTTGATCATCATTCAAACCATCCCCATCACACCCCTCAGGTCCTCATAATCGGCCTTGACCCTCTGAATCGGTCATACTCCCTTAAAAGCATCATGTGGTGTCTATTCGATGGCTATCATTTGTTCCAAACTCACCCATCGAGGGTCTCTGTAGACACCCCATTATGTTACCCCTTAACTCTCCTTAGGTCCCTAGTACCTTCCTTCATCAGTACAAACCTAGGTCATACCCCGTGTACTAACCTCAAAGCCATCGGGCACTCCCGAGCTCCATTTAACCAAAAAGTCAAACTCTTCAGCTCGACCAAGGCTAAATGAATCTTTAAAGGGAACTGAATTCCCTTCCCAATAGTCCATCACGTGGGTGATTCCGACTTACCATGTGGATGAACGATCCATTTGCGTTCGAAACTTGAACTAGAGGCCACCAGGTGCTCCCGGGATCTGTTTAACCTAAGTCAACTCTTCAAATCGATCGAGACTGAATGAATCTTCGAAGGGAACTGAAACTCCTTTTTAATGGTCCGCTCCATGCGTGATTCTGACTTACCATGAGGACAAACGATCTGTTTGACTCCAAGAGGTCACCTAATGCTTACAGGGTACAGTTGGCCAAAGTCGACTCTTCATACCGGGTTAAACTCTTTGGAATGTCGAATAACATCTCCTAACGTTTCCAACGGTCCATCCCGTGCACGATTCAGACTTACCATGCGGACGAACGATCCGTTTGCGTCCGGACGATTCCCCGTCCAATGGACCGACAAATACTTTCGAGCCATATTTGACCCAAGGTCAACTCCCGAACCCAGGAGTGGTCCAAAGGACTTTCAAGGGTCTCTAAATTACCTTTCCAACAGTTTTCCTCATGCACGATTCGGACCAACGATTTTCCCTCGGCAGCAAATTTGCCAAAAAGGCCTAAATTACAGTGCCAAATGGCAGGTTCCAGACCCTGCCTGTCGGTAGTTACCGATAGGCAGGACCAGGTCTATGATGATCGGAAGTGACCTAGGCCTATAAAAAGAGGCCTTCACCTCATTTGCAAAGGGATCCCAGATCTGATAAAAATCGCTCTCAGCGAATCCCAAAGACTCTCTCGAAGACAACACGATTTCAACATCCAAATCCCTTTCTAACTTCCACTTTTCACCATAATTTTCATCAAACTTGGTGAATTATCCATTCTCCATCATCATCCAAGTGCAAGGGTTTCTCTCCAACATTCAAGATCAAGCTCAAGATCTTCAAGAAGGTCCAACGTTCTCAACTTTCTCTTCAAATTCTCTTAAATTCGCAATAACTTGTTTTATTATTTAGCACTTTTATTATCTCATCTCACATATCCTAATATACTTTTTATTTAGTATTATTGCACATATCTTACTTTCATATAAATAAAAGCCAAAAAACAAGAAAAATAGTGTTTGCTCATAAATTCCAAATAAGGGATTGTCATACTTTTCTCACACTTTTCTCATCACTAAAACACTTTTTCTACACACACACACACACTAACAAATAAGAGGTCCCCCATTTGGATTTATGGGATAAACCCCACCCCTCATTTCGTATGCGAACTATGTGGACTTTGATGCCTTTATAGGCTACGTCGGCGTCTCGGGGTAAAACCCGAGACTCGAGTCCTATTCTCACTTTCTCTCTCATTTTCTATCTTCTCTAAATCCAATTTTCTTATATTCTATATACTTGTTCGTAGTTATGTATTACTCCATATGCATTATCGTTCCATTATAGTGATCAACGTAAGGATTCCCATTTCGTATGCCTTTATTTCTCCCATGATACAAGTTAAGGATTCCTATCTGCACTATATATATACACAAGTACACATATCACGGGGAAAATAACAAACATCCATGAGAGATCGAAAGGGCTGAATGGGTGTCTAACAACCTTCCCATTTCGTAACTTAGCCTCCGAACCCTTCTCGAATCATTTTGGTTTTGTATGCACCAATATGTCTTTGGATGCCGTCCTTTGGGATGGATTTCCCTTTTCTCTTTTGTCTGTTTTGAGTAAAATATACTGGCGACTCTAAATCTCTCTACATTTTTACACCTCATCTCAAACGATGCCAACCAAAGTTCTCCCGAGAGGGATGCACGAGACCCGAGGATCCTCCTTCGAGCGCCCGCACGTGGCGAGGATTAGGGATGGCCATAGTGGTGACTCTTCTGGGGACTTGTATGCTTTGATGGCTTGACTCTATTTACATAGATGTTATATTTGTTTATATTTCCCCCATATCTGCATCTTCCCTTTTTTCATGTGTATCCCATGCTTATGCTTCTGTTTACTCACTTGTAAAAAATTATCCATGTACACTTCACACCACGTGCACCTAGGATAACATATATCTACATGTTTCACGCATCACCCATCCATACTTGGTGTACCTTTGGTACTTGTACTTTGCTCCCTATTTAGCATAATCAAGAAAAGCATTCTCATCATAAGATACTAATAAGAGAATCATGTATGATTCACACAACATCACCAAAGAGAATTGTTATTGACCAAATTTTACCCAGTAACTGGAGGGTCACTTCGTGATGGATGATGGTCCGACAGGGTGCATTTATCCTAAGAGATATAACTCTCACCTTCCATTGGCCAAGTACCTTTAACGTATATCGAACGGTTCCCCCACATCGTATCGCTTGACCGAAGTCATGATGGGAGACGGGAGGTAAATCGCAGGGAATTCGTTCATGTACGCCGAGTATATTGAATTCGCTCTCACACATACCATCCCTATGAGGTATTTAGTGAGGAAATTCACGTACACTCGGGTATATCAAATGGCTTGTCCACACGTACCGATTGCCCATAAGAGCAAGAATTATATCGTGGAAGTCACGATAAAGGGGGGAACCCATTCCAATTCACCCAACCAACTGCATACCCGCATATAGGTGTCAAACCTAGGACACGTACTTTAGATTACCGGGTTCAACCTGAAACTCTGCCAAATTTTTGGGTCGGCCTGCCGCCTAAATTTTTGCACATTTTTAAAATGGGACCCTGTCCGCTAGCCTGGTTACAAGTCCAGCTGTTGCTTTATATATATTAAAAACCCCACTTTTCTTGGCTCAAGTCCCGTCCATCATTGCATTTAGGAGAATTAAATACAAGTGAGAACATAATAATCGTAATAATCATGCTGAGTTCCATCTCCAAAAACATTTCTCCATTCTTTATCAAAAATCCAAAAATAGTTTCTTCTCTTTTTCTCAAAAATAAATCCCATTCTACGCCTTCTCAGGTCAATCACAAGCCCTTGACCTGGCTTCCTATTGGCTTCGATCTTCAGTCAAGTCACCCCAGAGTTTCGTCCATTCCTCTACTACTTCATCCGAGTATGGAATTTATCCACTTTCTATGGAGAATACCGATCAAGTACCAGTCGTACAGCCGGATCTAACGGTAGTCCTAGCTTAGCTCGTATCCAAGATTGACAACCTCCAAACTGAGGTTCGAGAGATGCAACGAAACTAGGTTCCTATTCCTCAAGAGCCCAAGGCCCTATTCCCTCATACTATGGGTACGCCCGAGCCTATCTGGGTTCCCTAATAATATTATCATGCTCCATGTGCCCCTACTGTCAATGGGCCACCGCCTACCCGGCTTCCGATGCCAAACATTGCCCAGCCTATGGCTAATCTGCCTATGGTCGCTGATCCAAAAGAGGAGGAGTTAAATAAAGTCAAAGAGGATCTCAAGATGCTCACTAAGAATTTCGACCAAGTCAGAATCTCTGGGAATTACATAGACTACACCCACATGTCTCCTTATCCTAAAGCGAGGTTACTCGAGAAGTTCAAGATGCCAAATATCGAGAAGTTCGGAGGGAGCGGACCCCCGATTGTTCATCTTCGCAGTTATTCAATGACTCTACTAGGGGCTTCTGAAGAAGTGATGGCCCAATTATTTTAGCAAACTTTGAAGGATAGTGCCCTCCGATGGTTTTTATCTCTCGAGGAATCCAGAACCCGTTGTTGGGCAGATATAACCCGAGAATTCATATCGCAGTACAAATATAATGAAGAGATTGAGGTCACCCGTCGTGATTTATAGATGCTCAAATAGAACCTTGGGGAATCAGTTAGTAACCCGGTTGGGGGCTGGTTTGGGTTTTCACGCTTTAATGGCTTATTTTTAAAGCCTAATCTAGATATTTTAAAATTATCATCATATTCTCAAATCGAGAGACACGTGACTACATAATCAGTCCCTACGAGTTACATTGGTCTCGCACGAGGTGTTCATTCTTCTTACGGGACCATTTGGGGACTGGTTTGGGTTTTCACTAATTAATGGCTTATTTTTAAGTCTAATCTAGATATTTTTAAATTATCATCATATTTTCAAACTAGGAGACCGGGACTATGCGATCAGTCCCTATAGGTTACATTGATCCCGTGGGAGGTGTTCATGCCTCTTACACGCCCGTTTGGGGGCTGGTTTGGATATCACCCTTTAATGGCTCGTTTTTAAGGCCTAATCTAGATATTTTTAAACTATCATCATATTCTCAAATTGGGAGACACGTGACTGCGTGATCAGTACTTACAAGTTACATTGGTCTCGCACGAGGTGTTCATGCTTCTTACGGGACCATTTGGGGACTATCTTCGGTTTTCACTCATTAACGTCTTATTTTTTAAGTCTAATATAGATATTTTCAAATTATCATCATATTCTCAAACTGGAAGACCCGAGACTACGCGATCAGTACCTACAAGTTACATTGGTCCCGTGCGAGTTGTTCATACCTCTTACGGGGCCTTTTGGGGGGATGGTTTAGGTTTTCATCCTTTAACGGCATGTTTTTAAACCCTAATATTGATATTTTCAAATTACCATCATATTCTCAAATCAGGAGACCCGTGACTATGTTGTTAATCCCTACGAGTTACATTGGTCCCATGCGAGGTGTTCATGCTTCATATGGGACCGTTTGGGGACTGGTTTGGGTTTTCACTCTTTAATAGATTATTTTTAAGTCTAATCTATATATTTTCAAATTATCTTCATATTCTCAAACCAGGAGACCCGGGACTATGCGGTCAATCCCTACAAGTTACATTGGTCCCGTGCGAGGTGTTCATGCTTCTTACGGGACCGTTTGGGGACTGGTTTGGGTTTTGACAATGTAATGGCTCGTTCGTAAGTCTAATGTAGATGTTTTCAAATTATCTTCATATTCTCAAACCGGGAGACCAGGGACTACGCGGTCAGTCCTTACGAGTTATATTCGTCTCCTGCGAGGTGTTCATGCTTCTTACGGGACCGTTTGGGGGCTGGTTTTGGATTTTACCCTTTAACGGCTTGGTTTTAAGCCTCTAGATATTTTCAAATTATTGCCATATTCTCAAATCGGGATACTCGTGACTACGCGATCAGTCCCTAAAAGTTACATTGGTCTCGTGCGAGGTGTTCATGCGTCTTACAGGGACGTTTGTGGGTTGGTTTGGGTTTTCACCCTTTAACAACTTATTTTTAAGCCTAATAGGAGTATTATTGCTTGTGGGGTATAATTAAAACAATAATTGAGATTAAAACAATAATGTAATAACACTGTTTATTGCTTTTAAATTGAATATAGCGCGAATAAATGGAGGGGGTCACATAAGCATCATTTCACATCACTAACTTATTTCTCCTTTCACATAATCTCACTTAGTTTTACTTATTTTTAAAAAGGAAAGGAAGACTAAAAATTAAGGGATGAGTATAATTTGTTACCATATATATATGTAGAAAAAAATGTTTAGGTCTAGTGTGGTAGATATGTGTGGGAATTAAGAACAAACCTGAGCTCCAAACAAGGAGACAAAGATGAGACCCATCCATGAATGCAAGCTATAGAAATTATCCACAACCCCATCTTTTCTTTGAAACTTTGTCCATATCCCAAAATTCCTGCAAGCCAAAGCCACCCCTTGCAGACACGGGGGCACTAATTTCTTCAAATTTCTCGAACCCGACAACCGTCTTTGCACCAATATTACTGAAACACCCACCAAGAAAATAAGTTATTTAACTGACCAAAACCCACATTCTTACATTACTTTTTTGATCCGAGAAAACATTGGTCGTTTCTTTATTTATATCACCTTCTCCACTAGATAAGAATGTGGAGAGAGATGCCTTATTTACCCTGGAGAGAGATGCCTTAATTACTATGGAGAGAGATGCCAAGAAATATTCTCTTATTTAATCAGCATCATTTTCAGGGGTAACTAGATAATCTATGTATGATAAAAACCACAATATATCACGGCCTTCTAATTTTGTAAATAGAAGTAGGGAATCATATATATTAATCAATAATTAAAAGAGCTACAATTATGACATTAAAGAACATTCTTGGTGAACGGAGATCCAGTTTGAAGCATAACAGTGGAAGTAAAAACTTAAATTACAAGAAATTTGAGATAAAGGTATATATTTCATTTGGTAAGCATGACGCGATAGACAATACCAAAGTTTCTATTGAAACTCGAAATCTACCATGTATTAAATCACCTGCTCCACCTCCCATGACGATTCCATTAAGAATTGAAACCTTCAATTTTCAATCACTATTAGGACCATTTTACACTTAAAATGATGAAAATAAATACAAACTTGGCTGGTAATTTCATTAATACAACTATACAGAAGAAAAAAAGTAACATTTACAAAATACATACACCTATTTCTATAATAAGTCACATGGGGTTTGCAGTATGTTGCCATCATATAGTTCAAGATTAATTCATTCGAGAAAATTTTTGCACCTAACTTCTAATTACCTGATGCAAACCGATAAGACACAAGGTACCATTAACCATGCTAGTACTATCTCCGTTCTTGTACATGAAAGTACCTTAGGTTTGGAAAAATTTCAACATCTTCCAGATGGAAGATGGTTGACAGGTTTCTCAAGTTTAAATGAAAATTAACTGAATATATTATGAACAGAAAATATAAAAGGAAGATACTGCTAGAAAAATGGAAATTAGCAGTGTTTGAAAATAAATTATAAACAGGAAGAAATATTTAAATTAAAAAATAAATATAAAAAGTAAGGTCAGATTAGAGGTGAAAATTTTGTCAATGGAGATGAGGAAAATATAGGAGAAAAAGGGAAATGGGTACCTTCACTAATATCACGGACCACGGCTGCAACATCACCACCAGTGTAGAAAGCTCTTCCTTTTACCTAAAATTATGAAACTTTTTTTATGAGAACATATTATTTAGTAATGACCAAAGCAAGATATATAGTAAAAGTGGACCAGCAGCCTACCGTGCAACAAAAGAGAAAGGAGATAAAATAGAAACAATATGTTCTTAATAGTAAAAAGGAAAAACAATAATAGGGAAACACTAAAACATCTCCCCATCTTCACCGCAGTATTATAGCAACATATTTCATCCAAAATAGTAGAAAAATCAGCTCCCTTTTTTCTAGAGAATAAGCCGAGTCATACATGATGATTAATAGTTAGAGGCCTTTGAAAAAATTTGACATTGAAGCCCATAAAGAGCCTGTAAATGTGACCCTATCCCTTATATCTTCCTTGAAGATTGTTTTTCCTCCATAATTCTATCATATTCGAAGACAGCTACTGTGTTTTTTTCTTTTTTAAATGAACTATTGTTCAATATTTTTCAACTTCGAAATCAAACAAAACATAATCAAAACAATGTGAACCCACCTCCACACTCTTAACTGATAAGACGATCAGTAAGATTGAAGTGCTTAAGAATTGTTATAGCATGCAAAGGCTTAACTCCAGAATTCCTAGCCATGTTAGGAAGAATAATAACGCTGAGGCAGCTAGGATTGCACCACCTGAAGGCCGTAACTTCGAGAAACGATAAAATTTCATCATGCTCTGCTGATGCACATGTGACCAACTTCATAGATTCTATTCGGATATGATCTTCCACAATCCCCGTGCTATTTTTAACAACGAATAAACTTTTATGCATGTCATTTAAACACATAAATCGTATAAACATTATGACAAAGAAAGGTATGATCAAGATAAAATTTCCAACATGTTCAAGTTCAAAATTTCCACTAATCCCGATAACAAATGAAGCACCCAAACATGTTCAAGTTCACATATAAAACTGGCCTCTTTAATAAAAGAAACACCCCAAACATTTTCAAGTTCGCATTCAACATTAATGTCTATAACAAATCATCTCGACTATATCCCCCAAAAATGAACTCAGCCAACTTTATATGAAAAGAGATAATAAATTAACATTATTATAGCCCAGGTACATGGACCTATCTTTGATTATACTCAAGTTATATATTAGTAAAAAGTTATATAGAATTTATATAGCAATAAACTCAAGCTATATAGAGGAGAAACACACTCTTCAAACATTGAGGATGGGGGAGAACCAGCATATTATCAAAAGTAATACACATATGCCATCGAGACCTCTCATACACATCACTCTCCTGCTGAGAAAAGCTCAACCCAAGAATAAAAGAGGAATGGTTGATCATCATTGAAAGCATACAAACATCCTCCCCCACTAAGAAGGAAAGTCATCCATGGAAATTCCCCGACATATTGTCTAGAAAATAGGTGAGGGCGATTAGTCATAAAGCCTAACCATGGGTGATGAACAAGAACTCTACCCTGAACATTACTGCTCTATTAACCAACACATGAAATCTTTGGAGAGGGTCAACGATGCTAAACGAGGGTTAAGTCATTCATAATGAGCCTTCATAATGCTAGGCACGTAAAATCCATCTATGAATATGCCAGAGTTGTTCCCCATACCCATAGTTATTAAGGTCCATCCAAAGCAACACATCAATCTGAGAATAAACATAATAAGAATAACCAAGGCTAAAAAGATCATCTTCACTCCCACGTAGTGAGAATAAATCAACAACACCACTACGACTCCACTTACTAACACCACTACTTAACTCGAACCCAGCCTATGCACCCCTTGGATGAAAAAGAAACCTAGAGATAAAAAACTCCTTAGCCTCACTGTGTTTAAATCGAGTAGTTCAATTGTTATCGCTGAATACATCGATGAAATGATATAGAATGCACAAGTTAGCCCTTATTAATCCTCCAGAAGAATGTGTTGTCGATCGAAAGAAGGAACAGGGCAATACGAATGTGGGCCACAGAGGAGGCCTTATTCGTCACGTCATCAGCGGATGTATGGAGTACAGACAACTTCATCCTTATACTCCTCTTTCATATCACCGATCATCTTAGTGCCCTCACTCCTCCGCACGACCATCATACATGTGATCCCATTAGACCCTCAAAAACCTATGAAAAATGTCATTTCCACCAAACAACACAACACCAACCCACAATATGGCATAGGAGCACGCTAAAATAAATAAAGCCATGCCTAAGAAAATCATGAAATTTATATCGGGAAGAAAAAAAGGAAAAAAGTTGTATTTTATACGAGAAAAATGTGCTCTCAACTATTCTTAATACATTTCATCATATGATTCCAATTGTAAAAGGCACCGTATGTTATAATATATTGGTAGAAGGAGCGATTTACCTTGTGAAATGCCTCAAAATGTAAATCATTGGTTGGTGAATGGTGCAGAAAATCGTCCTTCCCACGGACACCACATTTTTCACCATAAGTGTGATAATTAACAGTCGTCCTTCCCACATCCACCACATTTTTCACCGTAAGCATGACAATCGCATCTATTCTGGCATGTAAACCGGAGGTAGTGAATTATCACCATGTAAATCTGGCATCATAATGGAGGTAGTAAATTATCAAGTTAAAAAGGCATGGGGTATAGAAAATGCATAGGTAGTAAAAAAAATGCATAGGTAGTTCAAAACAAATGCATTGGTAGTCCAAAACAAAATTAGTTTCCATTTAATTCTAATGGCATCATTGCATGAATTAATCAACCTAAGCCCATGAAACTAAAATTCCATTCAATTAAAAATAGATCGCAATTGATAAAATCCATTTATACCTAAAATAGAAGCAAATACAAAATTCTCTTACTGTAATTTCAAAAATCATGAAATGAAAAGAATGAGATTCTATCAATTGCTAGTCTATCAATAAATTAGAATATAAAAGTAAGAAAATCACAATGAAATTATATAGATTATAATAGAATATTATTGCAATTTGAGGTCAATCTGCAAAACAAATGAGAAACAAAATGTATGATTAGATGGTCAAATAACGTAAAACTCACAGAATATTATAGAAGGTAAGAAAATTACAATGAAACAATCTCACCAAAGAATATACCCAATTTTAAGAAAATCTAAGATCCAAAAGAGCTACAAAATAGGGTTCGAATCTAGAGTGAAAGTGGAACGACTTATAAAAATTTGATTAGATGTAATATAAATTGAAACCTACATCACCTCCTCATCGGATAATCTTCTCAAACACCATATGGGAATTAGATCTGTAAATACAACTAAAAAAATATTAGTGTTTCAAACAAAAAAATAAAAAGGGGGAAATAAATACACCAAAACACAACATGGTTTGACTACCCTCATCAATCTTTCTATTTGCTAAGATTCAATGTGTACACAACATGGTTTGGTTCTAGGATCACGTATAAAATCATGGATTGGAAAGAAGTAAAAAAAACTACGGTCCATAATACAAACCCTATTAAATCCGTAAGAAGCCAAAAATTACTAAAACCCATAACACAAACCTTATAAATCCCAATTAGGAACTAAAATAATAAAAAAAAAAAAGTCCTACATTAAACAAAAATCCTACTTTAAACTAACACAAACATAGTGAAATCATAAACCAATAAACAAAAGTACTACATTTAAACAAAAGAAATTGAAATCGAAAACCTCCCCAAGAAACCATTAATCCCAATCTGAAATTGCACATTCAAAATTACAACTTTTAAACCCAAGAAACCATAAATCTCTAATCTGGAATCATAAAACCACCATGTATTGAGCACAGACTATGTAAAACCAAAATAATAATCACAAAAAACTAACCCAGGATAGGATGAGCGGATCAGCAGGATACTCTGAGTGGGTGAAATTGTAAACCAACAAAGTTAGTATTATAATTTTTTTGACCATTTTATATTTTAGTAAAGTGTACTCAATATTGGTACACTTTAAAGCAGTGCCAAATTTTGGCACTATTTTAAAGTGTGCCAAATTGTCATTAAACTGTGCCAAAATTTGGCACATTTTTAAACTGTGCCAGATTTTTAATATCAGGGTGTGCCAAATTGTTATTTTGGGTGTAGTGATTATTACGAAGAGCAAAGTAGTAATACCAAGCAAACTTAATGGAGTTCTCATTTGGTCTATAAAAGTGTAATAACTCCACGGGAGTTATATCCGTGCTGAACTTTTCCTACCAATGTATCAACGAGGAAAGTATATCCCTCAAGCCATTTTGGTCGAGTTGGGTTGGTGACAAGTTTATAGCACCAAATATTATCCTGAGAGGAACTGTCACAGGTACCTTTAGCCCACAGACGAAGGCATGCAAAGGAAACCAAATTCCATCATTGGAGACCGTGGAACACGATCTCTGCTCTGCGAAATGAGTTGAGAAAATTACCCCATTAGGAAATTTGAATGCTGCGGCCACCTGATTGACCCATTCTTCAGTCATAATACTATGAACATTTAAGGTTGAAGGAGACCTTTCAGCATTGTTTGATGGACCAGTTAACTCATCTCTAGCCTTAGAGGGTCCAACCGCTTCAACCCTAACTTTAGTAGGGTGGGTTCTAGAATTTGTATCCTCCATTGATGTAGCCTCACAAGAGTCCCTACAATTGGGGGACTTCGCAGAGTCAAAATCTAGAACTACACAATTTGGGAAATCTTTGAGCTGGCAAGGCCTTATTATATTTAAAGGGCGCATAGAACGAAGTCAGGGGGAGAGACTCCAAAATGTTTGTTCCAAAAGTTCTTGAGAAATTTGTTAGGGTCCCAACTCATATGGCTGCAGCAAGACCTTAAAAGAAGAAAGAGACCACAATTACGTGCCGCAACTAATCTGGTCAGAGAAGCCTCTTAGAGACCGCGATAGGGTACAATAAAATAGAAATATTAGAAGCTTAAATATAAGTCTTAGCAAATTTAGATAACTACACTTAGTGTTGGGCTCTGGTATCCTAAGAACCCAATTTCTGTCGCGGCATAATGTTTTGGGGGAAGGAGACATTGGTTATATTCTTACACGACGCAGTCCTTGGATTTATTAAGAAAGGGTTACAGACACTAGCCCAAGCCAAAACCCTAAGTAAAAGGTAATATCTAATAAATAAGTATTGCCACATGCCGCAACATGATATGCTGAAGGCCGCAGCCAGATATGCCACATGTCGCAGTCAAAGTCTTAAATAGGTTAACATTTAAGGATGCCTAACAGATTGAAGCCCTAGAATTTAAAGGGTTGGTTCAAGAAAAGTGGTATGTTTTGAATGCCTATACTACTCTAAAACTAGCAAATACGATCCAAGTACATTTCATGGGTCTGTTTTGCATTCTATTTCTACAAATTGGGAATTCAAAAATCCTAAAGATCTAAGCCTAGCTAACAACATTTTCCCCTTGGGCCAACAATGGAAGATTAAGGGTTTGTTTCATCAATTGAATATTAGTTCAAGCACGAAATCATATTCTATTATGATTCAAGAAATTAGAAGAACTCAAATATCACTTACCAATTGCAATTTATTATGGAATTAAGAAAATATTGATTCAAAGTCTGGAAAGGTTGTTCATTACGGTTCAACAAAGAATGGATTCGATAGGTAATCAGTTTATTTTCCAATAGAAATTAAGAACAAGAAATCTAGTTATAGAAAGATTCAAGAGGTTTTTGGTAGAAAAATTAATTGGAAATTGGTGGAAACTTCCCTGCGCCACCTCAAAACCACCACACGCTACCTTGAAAAGTCGTCAGAAAAATCAAGACAAGGAGTTGACAGAGGTTGACTTTCGATTTTCTCTCAGAGAATTTGAAAATGAAACAAAGACTACGATCGAATCCATTTATATAAGAGGGCGCGGGAAGACAAAACGTCATTTTGGAAACTACAGTAGAGAAGACACACCACGGTAGTCTAATAAAAAGATATAACACCAAATTACCCCTTGGCACTACGTCTTAGGGGCTTATTAATATGACAAATATAGCATTCTGCTGTGGAAGGAGTACAATGGGCATGTGACGAAGGCTTTTCACCACATCCCATCATAACCCAAGCTGCAGACATACCTTTTATATGTCTCACTGGCCCACTGCTGCAGCCTCTCATACACAGGGTGCGGCCCATACTTGCTACAGGGTGTGTCCCCAATCTAATCATATTAACTGCCCGCAGCCCCTTTCACCCACAATAGTAATACAACATCTACATCTTCTATAAATAGAGGTCCACACCTCATGATAGAGGAGTCAGGTTCATTTCTATTACCAATATATAGGTCAGAGATCACAACACTCTCTAGTCCACTCGGTCCAGCTTGGGGGCTACTCTCCGGCATCGCAACCATCTCATCGGCACTCTTGAAATCCTCATAGACATGTATTTTCTTCTATCATCTACATTGTACGCCTATTATGGCAATGTAAACAAGTACTACAAACGTATATAATGAGAGTGTGGCATCGAAGTGGGCGTAGGCTCATTTTTATAGCCGAACCACTCTATATCTCGTCTTTTATTTCTCTTTACTTTCTTTATCTGCTCATTACATATCTTACACTTGACTTGTTGGTACGAGAACGGCAAGTGGATGATTTCTCGTATCATCAATGATCCAAGTGAAATTTTAACCCAATTCACTTCCGACTATATGTATTACTTCCCTCTATATGCCAAAGCCTCTGGGTATACTACATCCATAGGCTACATGCATAATCTCCGCATATAATAAAATTCCAACGGGTGGTCCTCTTCAAAGACCCTCTGACTCTCTCCCATCCTAACCACCCCTTACTATAACAGTACAATAATATACATGCCTCACTCTAGCAGTCCTTACAGCTCCATCATCCTGAGCAACATTAGGGGTGACCTCTTCCACGATCATCAACCCCAAAATATTCTTCAACTCTAACTGATCCCCACCTCCTGATGACTTTCCAACGGCCCTCACTGGTCGTCTTTTGGGAAATCGTCATACGAATCACACCCGTCTGCAAAAAAGATTCACTAATATATATACACTACAGTAGGAGAAAGTAAGCCACGTACGTAAAGCAATACAACAATCCTACGAGAGGGCTCTATATCAATCAAACAATACGCTGTAAATGTAGTAAGCCATACAGATCCTAAGGACACTAGATCTTGATGCTCTGATAACATCTGTGACACGCCGCCTAATAATATACTGGGTGATCAGTCCTATATCAAACTAAACAGGAATCTCATCTGGTTCATTCTTAGCATCACTGTCGAAAACTTTTTAAAACTTACTAACCATCTAGTATACAAAAGACACGGTACCAAATTTTATCTTTCAATTAAACAGGATAAATAACAAGTTCAAAAACTAAAATAACATTCACAATATACTAGAGTAAAAACCATCATGATATGTAAATGAATCGAAGCCATGCCAAATAAGCTATCGAACAAAAACAACTAAACAAAGTAATAATCTAAATCAAAGTTGCAAAGTAAAACTGATATAAAATTGAAACTATAATACCGACAACGGACCACATGTCTAAACATGATATACAAGAGTGAGATCCTATGCTAGATCTGAATGAAAGAATCGGCTACCCATAATCCAATAAGCATCTACAATGCTACAACTCCGAGACCTTGGAATGAAACCATCAATCATGGCGTACCTGTGGCTGGACACCTAAAAGGATTTAAAAAATATTTTTGCAGCAAGAGTTAGTACTCAAAATATATTGAAAACATTTAGCAAGTAATTTTTCACAATTAAAATCAGTTATTGATTACACATGTTAGGTTCGCGCACACTCCCTTGAGTTTCCTCACCTCTCATCTAATGTGCACACCTAACGTTCTATACTTAGCCCACCTAACTATCATACCCAAGCTATATTGACTAAAGTATATGACCGATCTTATCGAGTCTACTCTCCCGTACCGCCCATCCAGCACGCTTCATTATTAATATTTATCGCACGTTAATCAATTTTCATATAACATTTACTTATGTTATGTTATGTTTAATCATCATAATTAAGTCTCACTACTTAATTGTTATATCATTCCACGTCTAATCATCATCCCACTTCCATAACTAAGTTTCACTACTTATATCATAAATCATTTCAAAGTTACCATTCAACTTCCAAAATTAAGTTTGACAACTTAATTTATTATAGATATTCCTAGTCTATTTTATATCTTGTAATTAAGTTTCTCTGTACTTAATTTATCATTTAGATATATATCTATCTATATATCATCTACATGTCTACTCTCGCACATAAGTAGAATATCATGAAGTATATATTTCACACACAATATATACTATAAGGATATTGGTCCGGATAATCATCGACCCCAATCATCCCATCATTTACATTGGTCTGGATATCCCGCAACCCCAAGGTAAAATTTTTGCCTATGTATATTGGTTCGAGTCTCCTCGACCCCAATATTTTTAATCTTCGATTTGGTCCAGATACCTATTGACCCTAAATCGAGCTTCCATGTATTAGTCCGGATAATCGTCAACCCCAATACAAAATTAAAAACACTTTATGTATATATATTTTGCACATAATATATACTACAAATACATACCATATAATTGTGACAACCCGCTATCCGGAATAAAGGGTGGCCAGCCCTATACCCCGATAAAATAGGAAATCATTGATAAATATCATTCTCAGCATCACAACAATAAGCAAAGTATAAGGAATAACCACACTATATTCCAGAAAACGGGTAATCAAAAACTTTGATTTGAAAAAAAAAGAAAACATTTTTCAACAACCCATAATAGAAATAGAGGGTGGAAACCCCGACAAGCGTAAATAAGAAACCCAAAAGATACAAAGGACCGAATGAAACATCGGTAAATAACAACCAAACAACATACAATTAGTACCAAGTGTTACATAATAGGTCAATTATACAATTACAATGGTTTGGGCAACAAGCCCGAATAAACTGAACATAACTAGAAATATAAATGGAGGCGACTACACAAAACTCCCGTGAAACCCGCACGATGTCACGGCTCCTCAAAACATAAGGAAGGAAGGATCATTGCTGGCGACCGTGCGACGGAACACCTGAACGGATTACATATATATATATAGATACAACAAGAAAAGAAAACCGGTCAGGGCCGGGTATATGTGATCAATAGATAAATGACAGGTATGACAATGATGCACAATAATCAAGGATGATAGTCTAGCATGGTAACATCATATAAGGAACTAAAACTGATAAAGGACTATATAGAGTGAGATTCATGTTAAAACAGAATTAAAAGTACTTGTGAGCCTTTATCATCATTCATCATATTTCAATTTCAATCTTCTTTTCCCTTCCTTATCAGGAATATAATTATCATCATGTGCTCTATATGGCACTAATCTCAATAGCATGCTCTTTGCGGCATAAATTTGGTCTTTATGGCATTCATATTCCACCGAGTCCAACTCGATAATTAGAATAGTCATAAATATAAATATAACAATTCTAAGACCCCCCGTCCGGGTTTCCCCACTGTGCGCGTCCCTAAATAACCATCATCTTCCAGGGCCTAACATAAGACAACCTGGGATCCTATCGAAATCGTCGAGAAGCGGCCATATGCCTGCGGGGTAGTCAAGACCACACCCAGAATCTCCTACCCATCGCAGAAAAATAAAACAAGCGCTCATATGGCCTAGGACTATATCCACCCTGCATTCATTAGCCAGGGGGCTTCACCTCTCGCACGGACTTCCCTTAAGATGGTATTTAGAGAGGTGTGTAACATCCATTTTATTAATTCCCATTACATGATTTAGTAAATTATCATTTACCTTATCAACTTTCCATTTTAATAATTTATAAGCTAAATCGGGACTATACGTATTACGTACCGACATAACATCCTCGATAAGAAATTCAAACTCCAAAGTTATTCACAAAGCCTCTTTTAGGCTTTAATATAAACCCTCAAGTCAAATCTAACTCGAGTTGAATTCTAAAGTCTCCAAATTGACCTTAATATATTCTAGACCCTTATAAAACTACAAGACGAAAGTGATGCTCAAGCATCACTTTAAATTCCCCCCTTGAATGAATCCTAGATGAACCCCTTCGAGTCTAGGATGTCGACCCAACTCAACTAGTACTCTAAACCCTATATTTACTTCATTTAAGAAGGTCCCTAATCACTAATCCTAAAGAAAAGGGGTTAAAAATGAAAAAGAAAAATTTGAAAAAGTGCAGGGCTACCGAATCGATTGGCCCCCTTGGCCGAATCGATTCGGCCAGAAAATTTGAGTTTCTGAAAAGTAGCCGAATTGATTCGGATGGAAACCGAATCGATTCAGTCAGAAGGTTTGGGTTTCTGCATAACTGCCGAATCGATTCGGATCAATTCCGAATCGATTCGGTTCATAAGACCTGGGCACTGGACTTAACCGAATCGATTCGCCAAGGGGGCCGAATCGATTCGGGCCTGCGATTTTGCCAAGAATTGGCTATGGAGTCTTGGACTCCATTTTCTACCCCAACTCAAATTTCTTCAAACCAAACTTATATACCAACACTAAAATAACATCAATGATACTATTGATCATCTAAAACCTCATGAATCATCTTTGAGTGAATCAAAACCCAAAAATACATAAGAAAACCCTAAGTTTGCTAAACTAAAATCAATACACCATTACCACAACAAATCATCTATCTCAAGACACAAATATCAAGTAAAAACTTGCCTTGATTCAGCAAATTTGCAGATTTCTAGGTGTAGAAGCAAAATCCTTCTCAATCTCCAAATCTCCAAAGCTTTCTTTCTACTCTTCTCTTTCTCTCTTTGGTTTTGGAAGGAAAATTTGGGTAATTAGAAGACTTAATAGGCTTAAGTCGTGGCTTAAGGCAAATGTCCCACTTAATTAACTAATAGTGCGATAAAATAATACGCTACTGTATAATTAAGGCACAACCAGTCAAAAATGCCCAAAACTACAAAATACAATATGGTACATTATTTGACTATTTCGCACATTCCGGAATCAACTGCAACCTCCAAATTATCATTTGGACATTTTAAAATTCAATTTAGGTTCCGGTCTCATAATTAGGCCAAATATCATTTTAAATACAGATGATATTAATAAGCATGACATAGCAATAATTCCCATGATTATGATATGTATGCAACCTCATAATAAATATCGACTTTCTACATTGAATTAACATTCAAATCATAACCCAACGCTTGACTCCAATTACTATACTAAGTAATTACTATAAAACACGGTCTCATAAGCGAGGGTTATTACAATAATCACCTCCCTCTATCACATTTTAGGGATTATTGGCTTGGAATCCTACCTCGATCACTAATTGTGATTTATATCTCTTGGCTCGGAATCATACCTCGATCACCAATATATATATATATAGTATACTTTAGGTATTCATATAATATAAGTAGTACTATGCATCAATAGGTATTCATGCACTCGATAATACATGTTAGTGCATAGTATATATCTCTCGCATACTTATCGTACTATTTAATTTATGATTTATCTCTCTATCGTATATATAGGAGTATCCACACAACTCTAGGGGTCCAAGTTACCCCTTTACCAATTTCAGTAGTTAAGCCTAACTTATCCTACTAGTCTTTACCTTAATTCATTTGATTTCTGTAATTCTTTATCCGTCTCTCAGATTAATTACGAATTACTATAACCAATCCCATTCCCGTCTTAATTCTCTCTAAGACGAAGTCGTACTTCCATCGTAGGCCGACTATAACATAATAAGTCTCCCAATATTATTTTCACAAGTGCCTAAGGATTTTCCACCTTGTACATTTAGGAATACAGGAGAAAAAGGGAAATTTCAAAAATTTTAGAGAACCGAACCAATCTGGCTTCATAGGACCGGACATATCCATTTTTTTTGCAACTTCTGCTCTCTGTTTTGCAATAGAGTTTACACCTTATGATTCACCCAAACCACATTATTCTTCACCAAATTCACATACGATTATTCCTAACTATTTCTACATGAGTTAGGATGATTTTTATGTTTCAAACACATTACAACTTCGCCGAAATCAATCAAGAATGAATCAACCCCCAAAACTCTTTAATAAATCTAGTTTTGTGTTCATCCATTTCATTCAATTTAAAATCCGTAGTAATAATAAAATCTCATTTGATTTATGATTCTCTTCATATCTGAACACAAACTACATGCAATTCTACCCAAACATTTGATGAATTGATATTTTTCATCGAAGACTTTAAATAGAAACAATTACAATCATGAAATCCCTACACATGGGTATTATAACGTCAATTCGATTTGTAATCAATACTTTCGTTAGATTGATTAATCTGATTTCTTGGTTCCTTTTTGATGATTGATTGCTTCTCTCCTAATCTTTCTTTCCAATTGCCTTGAGGTGTAGGAAACCCTTCACTACCTTCAAAATCCTCTTCTTAGGCTTTGGGAAATGGTTCTCTCTTTTCTCTAATGACCTCTCTAATCTTTTGTGTTATGAGACCTTATCCAAATCTCTAAATATTAGATATATGGCTCTAAATTTCCTAGGCCCCTTCACCTTTTTTTTTAAAAATGATCGAAACACCCTTAATAGGTGCCGATTTGGTCCAAAATTGACCCGGGACCCAAACTATACCCCCAGGTACCCTATTCTGACCCATCCGGATTCATTCATGACCTTTAAATTGTCAGCTGAGTCACTTAAAATATGTTTCTCATTTCTCACCTCAAAATAGTCAACACGCGACTCCTGGCGAGATAAAATAAAATACGCACATATCACTCGCTATGCCGTATAAACAAAATTATCAATTATTTACCATTCACACTTAGTAAGTATCATAATGCAATCTTGGTTCAGTATCTATCTCTCGATTAATATTTAATAGTCACAATTATTATCTAATTGCATTAAATTACTTCGCTCGCGTAATTTAATTAAAACGTATTTTTCCTAATTAATTCCTCAAATTAATTAAATAAAAATACACAAAAATACGGGGTATTACAACTATATGGATACCTACAGATGCAATCCCCATTATCCTGGTTAGGAAATACCTAGGGGATTATGGTCTACCTGGAGACGATGTGTTTATATGACCCGTGCACTTAGTGGATAAGCCCAGTTCTAGTAGTCAATCCAAACTTAGAGAATTGAGATCTACAGTTCTTCCCTCGGCATTAGATGCTCCTCTTGTTGGAATAGAGAAATCCCTTGGAAAATGCCCATTAGATTAAGCAGATTATGTTTTTTTATTATATCCTTGTAATAGTGCATGATGGACATTTTCTTGAAAGGATGTAAAGATAATGAACTATTTGAATAAAAACTTTGCCTTTAATAAAACTTGGAATGCTTTGTTGTATGATTATGGCTTACAAGTATTTTAGTCTTACGATTAGATGGTCGACATTAAGATGACTAATCTTCCTTATTGGTTATCAGTTCGGATGAACACATGATATCCTTAATTAGGTTCTTCTAAACTGATTTCATTTGTGGTCACTCAAACGGATCTTATCGTTTTGACTAAGGGATCATCGTTAGTTACCATTGGTGACCAAACGCTATACAAATTTTTCTTAATTCGGTTTGGTAAAACTTCTTCTTGTTGACACTGAGGAGTTATACATAAAGTTTTAAGTTTGGAACTTCTCGTTCGTAACTTGTTGAAGATAAAGTCATACACGAAGTTTTTTATTTGAATTTTTGGGACTAGTAGTAAGTGATTAGTTAGTCACTAGAACAGTGACTAGTTTTTTTCTTTATTGTTTGAGATTGTACATCTCCCACTCTCGAAAAAATGAAAATAAAACATGAAAAGGGAACTAACTTTTGATGAAATGGGCGTTCTTTGTTGAAAGCTAAAAAATGAGTTACAGAAATAGTAAAAGATTAGATTTCAAATAATTACTAATATTATTTCCTTAAGTTTTCAGTATTCCATGGGGTCATGATTTGTTCTCTTCCAGGGTTTCCCAACGATAAGTACCCGGTCGGATAACCGCAGAAATGCGGTAAGGACCCTACCAATTTTGCCTCTAATTTATTTTCTTTCTGGAGAACTTTCTTTAACATGTAGTCCCCCTCCTTAAGGCTTCTCTGCTTGACCCTCCATTTGTAGAACATAGAAGTTCCCTTCTGGTATGCTTCCACGCAGAGTGATATATTTTCTCCGACTTACTCAATTAAATCTAAGTCCAACCTTTGCATTAGGTCACTTTTGTGGGAATTAAAGTTGAGTACTCTGTGACTGGACAAACCAATCTCTGTTGGGACCACCGTTTCTATCCCAAATGCCAATATGTATAGGGTCTCGCTTGTAGATATCCTCGATGTGGTCCTATTGGCCCAGGGTACACTTTACATCTCATTGATCCAACTTCCTTTGGCATCATCCAACCTTTTATTTAGTCCATCGAGTAGAGATTTTTTGGTGACCTCTATTTGTCCATTGCACTGAGGGTGTTCGAGAGTGGAAGGGAACTTTTGGATCTTAAATCAAATACAATAATTTTCAAATTCATGGTTGTCAAAATGTGTGCCGTGGTCAGTGATAAAGGCATACAACATACTATACCGGCATATGATGTTTTTCTATATAAACTGGAAGACTTTTTCATAGGGCATGTCTACCAGAGGCTCAACTTCCCATTTGGTGAAATAGTCTATGGCAATGACTAAGTATTTGAACCTTCCTCTCATCCTCGGTAGTGGGCCAACCAAGTCAATCCCCCGCATAGTAAAAGGCCATGGGGTTGTGATCATCATGAGCACAGCTCTAGGTGTCCTGTGGATGACATTAAACTTTGACATTTATCATAATGTCTTGCATAAATAACACAATTTGGTTTCATGGTTAGACAATGACACCCTTGCATGGTGACTCTCCTGATCAATGATCTTCCTACTGAATGGGCCCACAAGATCCTTCTTGTATTTCTTTAATGAAATTTTATACGTCAGCGGGATGTACATATCTGAGTAACGAGATAATGAATCCTCTTTTATACATAATTCCTCATTCCATAACATAACTGGTTGTTTTGTACATTAGTTTCCATAATTCCTATGGGTCGACTGACATGATACCTCTCTCAATGTACTCCTTGATTCGATCCATCCATGAGGGACCCAAATATAGCGCGATCAAGTTAATGCTTTCTCCATCATTGCTTCTGTGCATGAGAATTTCTACGGAATGGTCCTCCTTAATTCAGTTTGGTTCACGGAAGTAAGACGAGTGGTCTCATTTTCTTGGGTGTTGTCAATTCTTGAAATCCTTATCATTTTGACTGCATGGAACTTGGATTTTTTTCTTATGATCTGTCCAAGTACCTTGTCATAAATTCTCCTTTGACCCCGTATACTCCTAACACCTGATTGATAATCAATTAAGAGTCGTTATGAGCCACTACATGCTCGATGCCCAGAAAGAGAGCTATTTCAAACCATGAGATCATTATCTCATATAACGCTTCATTGTTGGAAGCTTTGAACTGGAACTTGGGTACATATTCCACATGTATATCATCTAGGGTGTTAATTATCAGCCCAAGCCCGCTTCCAAAGCACATGATGATCCATCCATATACATCTTCTAGACTGGTAGTTCTTCCTTAAAATCCCCATCAACTAGGATCCCATAATTGAATATTTTATGACTTTGCTCCAGGGAGTATGCCGTAATATGTCATTTAGTTGATGTTTCTGGTATGTCTTCCTCTTGGTTGGTTATATCAGTCGTGGAGCTATCTTCTGAAGAAGTCTTCTCGAGTGTTTGAATTTTTGAGCTCCCTTTCTGATAAGTCTACTCGATCGAATTTTATATTGAGCTCTCTTCCATAGAAGTTCGCTTGGCAGGTTTTTCTTCATAGGTGAACTTCTCTATAATATCTACTACTATTTATCCTTTCACTATTGTTCTAGACTCATAATATATATCATACTCCCCATGTTCCACAACCCACTACATTAATCTTCCTAACTTTTTATCCTATGAATGGCTTGGCACAAGGGCAAGTCCATGTAGACCACATTAGTATGGGTTTGGAAGTATGGCTTCATCCTTCATGAGGCTTCAACGAGGGCTAAGGCTAGATTTTTTAGACATGGGTAGAGAATTTATGCTCCTAAAAAGACTTTATTGGTGTATTAGATCGATCTTTACACTCTATTCTCTTAGGATGAGTGTCGAGCTAACTGTCGACTGAGATACTACCAGATATAGGCATAACTTCTCTCCCATGAGTGGTCTTGAAAGTAATGCATGAGACACAAAGTATTTTAACTCTAAAAAGGAATTCTCACGTTCCTCATTCCACTCAAAAGTCTTCCTTGTCACCTTAAAGAAGGGTAGGTACCTATTAGTATAGCTCGGGAAACATGACTGTTGAGGGCTGCTACTCTTCCAGTTAACATTTGCATGTCCTTCTTATTTATAGCATATTGTATATTTATCCACCCTTGGATTTTGTTAGGATTACTCTCAATGCCTCTCTAATTTACTATGAATCCACTTGGTTTGGTTGAGTTTCATTTGGTTCTTCTCTAACCGGTCGAATGCCCAAATTAGATATTTGATGTATTCGGCTGTTTTCTTCCTCTTGATGAGCATGTCATCAACATATACCTCCATATTTTGTCTGATATGCTCTTCGAGACCTTGTTCACTAGTTTTTTGTATGTTTCTCCAGCATTTTTTGTCCTAAAAGGCATAATATTGCAGCAGTAGGTGCCTCGGCTAGTGATGAATGAGGTCTTCTCCTTATCATTCGATTTAATTTTGATTTGATTTTACCTTGAGTAAGCTTCCACGAAATGAATAGTTTATATCTTGCAGTGGCATCGACCAGCTGATCAATCCTTAGCAAGGGTAAATGTTCCTTTAGATACGCCTTGTTGAGATCTATAAAGGCAATACACATGCACCCTTTATTGTTCTTCTTTTTAACCATAGCCACATTGGCCAGCCAATAAGGATATTTGATGTCTTGAATGAAACTTGCCTTTTGTATCTTTTCCACCTCATCTTAGATAGCCATATTCTTTTTGGGGCTTAAGACGCGTCTCTTCTGGTTGATGGGCTTTACATTTTGACAATGTTTAGCTCATTGCATAAGAAGTCTGAGTCAATCCCTAGCATATCCTTATGTCTCCAAGAGAACACATTTTTTCACTGTTTGAGGAAGTTTTTAACTCCTGCTTGAGGTATGGATCCATAGATGAGCCGATCTGTGTTGTTCTTTCTGGGTGTTCTTCGTCAAGGACTATAGTCTCCACTGCCTCTACAACTTGTACTTTGACCAAGTCAGCCTCCTCGCAAGGATCTATGGTCTCTATTTGGTAAGTGGAAATTAATTTCTTCACTTCTTCTTGGTCGACAAAAGTGTAATTGCATTCACTAGCTTCAATCTTATTTCTAGTAACAAAACCAACCCCATAATGTATGGGTAATTTTAGGCAATGGTGTAGAGTGGATGGTACAAGTGCAAACTTTTCCGATCTACCCTATTAAAGATGATGTTATTTGCTAATTTCTTATCTAAGATGAAGAAACAAATCCTCTCAGTTTAGCAGATCGTCCAAGCTCCAATTGTGACTTTTAGTTTGATAGTCCCCAAAGGATACACTTTTTTCTAGGCAAACCAATAAGGGGCCTGTGATATGGCTCCAATTTGCTATCTCATATTCCTAGTCCTTTGAAGTAGTTATAAAATAAGACATCTGTAGAGCTGCCATCGTCCCTAGTATCCTAGTAACTCTTCCTTCATTCACCATCATCATGATAACTATAGGATCATCGTGAGGATATAGTAATCCAGATAGGTCATCTTTGGAGAATCCTCTCATCAACTTGTATTTGTTCACTTTCTTTGGGAGACTATTAACATCGGCAAACATGTTGATTTGTTGAATGTAGGAGCATGCTTTGGCTTAATTTAGGTATGCTTTTCTCTCATTATTTCGTCACTTCCGCTAGCGTCGCCACCTACAATGAACTGACAACCAAAACAAATCATCTTTTTGGTCTTTTTGATAGATCCTAATTGTCCTCGGCATCATCATCTCTACCTCTTTTCTTATCGTCTCCTCCGTTATAGGGAGAGTTCGATCATCTTCGGGTTTATCGCTCTTTTGACCCGCCTACTCTATCAACAAATTTGGAGGGTTTATCCCTTAAAATAAGACTTTCTATCTAATTCTTCAAGTCTATAAAATAATTTATGTTATACCCGTAGTCTTTATGGAATTTATAATATTCGAATTTATCTCTCCGATTTATGGGAGATTTCAGCTTTTTGGGCCATTTCAAATCTCTACTTCCTCAAATTTCCTCCAGGATATGGGGTACACTAACAATAAGAGGAGTATATTCATCTTACTTGTTGGGTTTTTTGACCTTCTTATCTTTCTACTCTTTCTTCTCAAGGCCCTTGTTGCTGTCGGCCTTAGAGTTATGGGATTATTTCGCAACCATAGCCTCCTTAGCATTCATAATTTTTCTTGCTTTATTTATCAATTCAGTCATGGTATTGGGGGGATCTATAACTAGGGCATAATATAGCTTCTTAAGGAGTAAACCTCTCATCAATGCAGTGATCACTATTTTTTTCTCGTAATCCATAACTTCTAGTTTTTTTCTATTAAAGAGAATGATATATTCATGCGTAGTCTCTCTTGGTCGCTAGTGAACACTCACCAAATGATCTACCTTATTGATTGGTTTGGCTCCAAAGTAAAATTTATTGATAAACATATCAGTAAGCTGTTGAAAGTTGAAGATCTGTCCATGAGGCAAGTTGTTATACTAAATCTATGTTAAACAAGTAATAGTGCTAGAGAATGCCCTCCAACGCATCTTGTTTGGGATTGAGTAGATGTCAATATCAGCTTGATGTTGTTCCATATGAAGTATAAGATCAATTTTCCATCATGCTTTGTAGTGACCATAGGTGGTTTGAACTTGGTAAATGTAGGAAAGTTTATAATTGTTGGGAAAAAAGGTGATCCCTTCACTAAACTCATGTGCAAGGGTTTTTTGAATTTTGCTATTTCTCCCAAATGATCTTACAATCGCTGAATAAAACCTTTTCAAGGATGCTCATGTCAATCGATTTTTATTGGAACAATATTATCCGCTCATCCATGAGTTTGTGATGAGCTATCTTCTGGAAAAAGTCTGCTTAGCACATACGGATCTTTGCATGCTAGTTCTTGACCTGATAAATCCTTATAGACGATCTTATGATTTTGAGGGTTCTATTTTATTATGAGCTTTAGCAATTTAGTGACCTAAATGATTAAAGGCTAGGCATCTGCTTAGCCTGTCTATGGTGCTCGATCTCTCTTAAGAGAGTAAATGTCCATCGTAGTAATCGGTAGATTTGATTGATGAGGTCTGGCAAGGGTAGTAAGGTCGGTCATTGGTTGATTTAGAGTACTTAGATCTGCTCCTTTCCTGTCTAGGTTTCCTATCTCCGAAGGGTGTTAGAGGCAGTAGGGCCAACTACGGGCCTTTTTTGGAGCGTTTGTCTTAGCTATTTCGCTATCTCTTGCATGGCTATTTAACCCTTGGCTATGTTCATCAGAATTCCTTATAGATCCCGTATACTAAGAGGGGCAGAAGCCATCGTCGGCGATGTGGCTACCCTCTGTATTGTCTTCCATTTTTCAGTACCTTATAGAAAGTGACTAAAAAATTTGTTGCTTCATGGAAAATATGTAGAAAATAACATTAGCTTATCACTTCCCATAAACAACACCAATTTGTTGGTGTCTAAAATTGGTTTTCTGATACGAATGAGTCTTAGCTTAATAAAACCAATTATTATCACCTACAGATAAAATAAGAAATCTATAAAATAAAGAGGGGTGAGAAATAAAGAAAAAGTCACATGGTTCTTATATGGTTCAACTCGATAAGGTGCCTACATCCATGGGTACAATGTCACTAGGTATACGGGTTTTAGTACATGCCTCTCAAGAGCTCTATAAGGTTTTGGGTAACTATTTTCAGTTGCCTTTAGGTGAGATAGGTAGTGGAATATTTATAATAATAGGAAGATAAAGAGGTGGAATACGTTTATACAATAGGTATTTACACCTTTTACATTACAATCAGCAGCTGAACATTATCCACGTGCATGTACATGGTGACTGTTGAGCGTTTCAGTTATGTCTGTTCACATTCTTGGAGGTGGTCGACCAGCATGCCGACCAGTGAGATAATAATGCTGACTATGTTTGCCTGTTGTTTCTGGACTGACTGAGTATGATGATAGGTGTATCTTTTTATTGGTCCACTTGGTCATGTTATTTTACTTTACAATAATAACAATCCTTGTGGAAAAATACATTACATTCATTTATAGAAACATCATATTTCATTATGGGCTCCCTGATACGTTGATATTAGATAATGGGAAATAATTCAAGAATAAGTCCCTAGAAGCCTAGTGCAGAAAGGTCGCCATCAAACAGTTCTACTCTGTGTCGAGTTGACCACAAGCTAACGGATATACAAAGCAGACTAATAGGATGGTATTGGATTATAATTAAGAAAAATATAGAAGTTTCTAAGGGAAGATAGGTTGACAAGCTACATAGCATTCTTTGGGAATACAGGACTATCGATAGAACCCCAATAGGGGAAACACCTTTCATGATAGCCTATCGTTCAAAAGCTGTGATTCTTATAAAGATTATGTTTTTAAGCCACAGGGTTCAAACCTACGACCTTGAGGAAAATCTGGAGGAAAATCTGGTTGGACTTAGACCTCATTGAAGAAAGGAGAGAAGACGTAGCCACTAGGCAATCGACCTATCAACTGAGAGCTACTAAATTCTACAACAAAATGGTTAAGTATCGGCCCATCACAATCGGAGACCTCGTACTAAAGAAGGTCATCCAAATAACCAACAAGCTCCATCCTATTCGGGATAGACCTTACAAAGTAACAAAGGAGGTCGTCCCGGGTACATACCAGCTAGAAAACCTTGATTGAGAGCCATTTTCCAACCCTTGGAATGCGGATCATTTGAAAAAGTACTACCAATAGCTAGTTCATTTGTTGTAACTGAAAGGAAATTTTTTCTCTTGTATGATCAGAAAATGTTGAAATGTTAAAATATAATGAATTGTTATCTCATATCTTTTAAAGGAATTACATAGTTGTTAAATATCATCAAATATGGTAAAATAATTAAATCTCTCTCAGCGGTATGAGAGTGTCTTAGGATTCTTGGCTCCAAGGCACCACTCTGCATAAACCCCGAGAGGTGGGAGGTTCTTAAGATAATTTTAGTATGGTGAGGCCCTTAAACATCATTTAAGTATGGTGAATAGTTAAATCTCTCTCTCTCTCTCTCTCTCTCTCGGAGGTATGAGAGTCCCTCGGGAGTCTCCGCTCCTAGGCACCATTCTATATAAACCCCAAGAGGTGGGAAATACTTAAAATTCATTTAGCATGGTGAAATTTTCTAACAGATGTTAAAAGAGAGAGGCCTACTTTATGAATGGTTTGTGGTGAAGACATTACTTGGACATTCATTCAACATAAACAATATTATAAAACCAACAGGCATACATTACATTTAGATTTCACAAAAAAATCATATTTCATTTAAAAACTACAAAATATGGTGTTCTAAGACAAAATGGTCACAAAAATTGGGCTTAAAAGACAAAAAACTCTAGCCTAAAATAGAAATTAAAGCACTGGCCACAAGAGTTTCAGTAACAGTCGGCTCGGTTGGGTTCTCATCAGTGTTAGCAATGGTCCCCTCTTGGTCGCCCACCATCTAGGTCCCATCCTGATCGATGTTCATTATAGTTTTAGCCTCATCCACTGTAGGTTTAACAGCATCAACCTCATCTTGAACCTCTTGAAGAGAAACAACACTTACAGGTCGATGCAGCTAAAAGAGGAGACGATTTCAGAAAAAAGAGGGCCATTGGAAACAAGGTAGCTAAACTAGTTGGCCATCCATCGACACACTGTCTTATACACCTTCTTCATATACTAGTTGGCGTAGCAAAAAAACTCTTCTGACTCCTTAAAGTAAGAAACAACTTTCTCGGAGGTCACTAGGATCTTTTCATCCCCTTCTTCCCTTTGTATATTGAGATCATTATTAAGAGCCTCTATCTTCACATTATGGTCCTTTTTCAGGGTATACAGGCGCTCTTTATAATGGTCCCGCATTTCCTGGACCATAGAGTCGTACTCGGACTTTTGATCTTTTAACTTCAACCTTAGCTCATTAAACTGAGCCTTGGCATCCTTGGGCTCAGACTCCACCACCCATTGCTGGATGTTCGAAAGGGTGATGACAGCCTATAAAAACACAAAACAAAGGAGATAGTACGAGAAGATATAAAATTTTAAAAATTTGAGGAAGATAAAATAATGTAGTTGATATTTACCTGGGTATCCCTATGGAGAGAGAAGTTAAAAACTCAAGAGGGGTCTTGAGCATCAAAATAATGGTTGTCACATTAAGGGACAATCGATGTTATAACCTCTTGAGCTTTCAGGTGACTCCCAAGAAGAGGGTTAACATTAAATCCTAACTGGGCCAAACATGCTGCCACATAAGTATCGTCCCTGATAGGAAGGAAGGGTTTAACGAACTGCCTCGACGTCTTCTCTTTCCTCTTCTTTTGTTGTAATGGATAAGGAGGAACAAAGGACCCACCAACGAGATCCTTTCTTTTTTAGACCCCTCGATAAATGGGGGCTTCCTATAATGGACCTTTGCCTCTGAGTCACCTATGAAGCTTTCCTTGGGATACAACCAAGAAAGTTCAATGACATCGATGATGCCATTTACTAGATCTCGTCAGACATACGAGCATGACGATCTGTAAAAAGAAAAAAAATAAGAGTAATATCTGCATATTATGAGTCAAAATAATTTAAAATGACAATACAGTTATGAAAAGTTAAAGATCTACTTACAAAGTGATTCCAGGGAGTCCAACCCCATGCTAGAATATTGCAAGAGTTCAGGATCATCAAATTTTCAAAAATGATTTGGTCTTCCTCCTGAGATGGTTAATAGAATCTCTCATCTCATCACTAAGATTGGGGTCTAATTTAGCCGAGACTTAGATACGATCCTATTTATGAGGCACTCTTGGCTCAGGAGCAACATATGACTCCCCCTAACCAAACTTTCAATCCCTCAAAATTAATAAATAGCATCGTGATTGGAAGTTTGGTTAATGTGAAGGAGCTTCCGGTCAAGGATAGTGTCAAGGATTCGCTCTCGTAATAACCAACGTATGACATGCTTAGAAGACGTTAACTTGTAGATCTATGTCCCAGATAACTCTCTAAAGATGAGCCTACCTGAAAAGGATCCTCCGGGACTTTGGCGTCAGTTGGGAAGGGGCAACGCTGATAGAAGTAAGGATCACCCTGATGGACGAGTGAAAAGGAAGGCAGAAGCTAACCATCAACATCTACTCATAAACAGATACTTCTCCTTCATTTCTGAGGTCAAAGGGACGCTCATCTTCAGTCGAAACTCTCATGATGATAGAGGACTTAATCCCATAAATATGCCTCCAAACCACTAGATTAGTCTCACAGACGTCACTGGGAATGGTCAAGGATACACTTGTTTATAAAGGTCATATTCATCCTCAATGGAAGGGGACTTTCCACGAGGGTCATGCTGTCTTAACTGAGCCGAAGTCATAATCGAGATAGTAATAGCCATAGGAGGGGGTGGAGTCACAGTATTAGCAACCTCAACTTCAGACTCGCCGTTCAAGATATCATGGACTTAAGGATTAGGGTCCCCTAGTTGACGAGAAGATGTAATGGAACGACTTTGATCACTTGACACGACCATCTCATCCTCACTAGCATGGGATGCTAGGACCCTCTTTGCCACTTTAAAGGAGTCAACCCTAGTATCCAATCGGTCATCACAAAGACCTAGATGCCCAGAAAGGCTATACCCTTAAAACATGAGGTAGACATAGCATCACTGCTAATAGAGATGACAACAGGGATAACCATGGTCTTATCTTGAGTAGGAGCAAGGAAGGTTGTTCTATAACTAATGGAGATGGTGTCAGTGGAACCTAAGGCATACATAGGTGTGACTTATCATCGACCTTTTTAATCTCTCATCTTATGCACTCACACAAATGGGGAAACTCTTCACCTAAATCGTAAAACCTATAATACATGAACAAAGGTAAAGAAAACTTAGTAAGGGAACTACTGAAGATCAAATCAGGTAAATGAAATGTGTTTTGAATGATATTTCCTAGAAGCACCAAGAATAACCTCGGTTAGCTCCAATCGAAAAATGCTTTGGAAAATGAAAGCAACCAAGTGTTGGTGGTAAAAACCTATCGTAAATGACCTAAACCTTGGTCCTAACCTCTATTTCACACTGAACCACCACCAAGTGAGTAAAAACCATTACAATTAAGATGTTGAGAGAGGGAAAGGGATTTCATCGGAGATGAGAAATTCTAGAGAGAGAAAGGAAGTTATTGGATATGGAAACATGTTATAGAAAAAGTGAAGAAACGAAGAGTAAAAAGGGCATTTACTCCCTAAAAATGTGCGCATGCTTCCTAAAAAGGCTATCATTAGGACACGCCCCCCAATGGGACATTTGGTTGGGTGCATGACCTAGAGGGTCATGCCAACACTGGTTAAGTTGTTCAATGAAATGTCAAGTGTCTTACTTCTCAAGTGAGAAGTGACACCTCTACCAAAGAACAATATAATTATTGTCTCTCTACTAACCATAAGACGACCTCAGATACAGGCTAAGAAACATAGGTCCAGGACGAGATAAGATAACACAATTATCTAAACCTCAATATCCCACTAATATTGAAGACTATGGTCTAAGGGTTATTGATACAAATAAGTATGGTCTCGTTCCAATAGTACCCACCATGGTAGAGTCTCCGTCCATATATACCTACAGAGTCATCACCTTTCAGAAGCTCTCATCTATCGTCTTTTCCTACATGGTCTCGGCCTCAGAGACTAATCGCGGTGGCAAGGAAATCATATCATCCAATGACAAATAGTCTTGGTCATCTGCAGTGTCCGCCTCAGACAGTACCCAAAGGTTGCACCAATAGCACCATCCCTATTAGTCTAAGGTACCCCGTTAGTCTCACCTTGAGTTAGCTATAGAGGAATGAAGCTCCAACATTATCGACTAGCTGAGACACTCTACCTCAGACATCTCGTGCAAGCATGGAAATCATGACAAAGATATTGCTGACATATCCAACTAAAGATCAACCAATATATAGGAAGAATATTCTCCATCATGACTTCTACATCATTCTTTACAGGTGTCACGCGCTTATTAGTTTATCTCATATTCACGTATGCAGTGCATGCTTGGGGGTGACACTACACACCCCCAAATCTATAAAAAAAACACCTTGTGTCTCCTTATTTAAGGATCACAAATCAGAAACCCTAATGTTATATATTGAATTTGTAGAGAGAGAGAAGCTTATATACACCTCTCATGGCATTTTTCCCTACATTATAGTGAAATCATTCCCAAATTTTGCACAGTGGATGTAGGCTAAGGATGAACAACTTATATGCTCATATTTATCCATTTTCTCTCACCTCTTAAATTATTTTACATATGTTTTTATCTTCCCCAATGTTAAGCAAACTCCAAAACAGGTTGAAACCTAAAGTATGAATCATCGCATCATCATTATGCGAAAGGAGTGTGAAAAGAATTCTATTTTAAAATGGGAGTTCAACAGATGTACTATTTTATAACTACTTTAAAAGGATGAAGCTATAAAAAAAATATACAAGCCGATCATCGTCCAGTGATCAAATTTTTAGGCGAGAATGTATACTCAAGGGGCACAATCAAGACGAAGGTTATTATTGGAACATGGACGACATGTAGGACAAAGTCGATGATATTCTTCGTCCTTGGAAAGAATGTCTTATCAGAATATAACATCATTTTTCAGCAGAGTGGGTGTGAAGAAATTCAAGGTTATCAGCTCAACTGTTCATCAATGTCACCAATTTTGGTTTGGAGGTGGTGAAAGGAAACCAAGTGGAAGCACGTGAATGCTACTACACTTTGACTGATGAAAAGGAAAGAAAAAAGTTGGCTCAAACTTATCAGACTAAGACACTAAATCCTCAAGATGAAGATAAGTTGGTAACAGTAAAAGCTATTGAGCAGATATAGCTAGTAATTCTGGACGATGAGCATCCTAAAAGGACAACACAGGTCGGCTCATCCCTGGATCCCGTCCTCAAGAAGAAATTGGTTGATTTTCAATGGACTAGGAAGAAATTTTTTTCTTAGAGCCATGAAAACATGCCTGGAATCGATCCAACCATTATTGGTCACGAGCTCAATATAGCGAAGGAAGAAAAGCTATTAAAACTAAAGCGACGAGTATTTTCTGAGGGGAAGAACATGGCTATTCATGAAAAAGTGGCCAACTAAGCTGAAGAAGGCCAATTTTATTAAAGATGTGAAGTATACCGATTGGTTAGAAAACATAGTGATGGTACCAAAGATGAGTGGCAATTGGAGGATGTGTGTGCACTTCACATATATGAATAACGCGTGCCCCAAGGTTTTTTATCCGTTGCCTCGAATTAATCAACGTATGGGTGTAACACTTGAGAAAGATTCATTGCACTTTATAGATGCTTATTCTAGTTATAACTAGATTAAAATAAAGATGGACAGAGAGAAAACCTCCTTCATCACCAGTAGATGTACTTTTTGTTATAATGATATGTCCTTTGGGTTGAAGAAAGAAAGGGCCACGTATCAAAATCTGGTTAACAAAGTGTTAGAGAAGTAGAGAGGGAAGAATATGGAAGTTTAGATATATGGCATGCAAAAAAAATGTGAACTTAGACTACCACATCCAAGACCTCGGCTAAACCTTCGACGAGTTGGAAATATATTAGATGAAGTTAAATTAAACCAAATTTGTGATTGGAGTAAAGGTTGAGGCCTCCATTTTTTGAAGGTTATTAAAAACACTTTTTAATGGATTGAGGAGTGATAAGCTGCCTTCCTAGAGGTAAAGAAGTACCTAGGGTCAGCCCCATTGCTGTCAAGGCCAATTCTAAGGGAAAAACTATAGTTGTAATTGGTTAGGTCAGAATCATCAGTTAGATCAACTATGATCAAAATTGATGTAGGAGTGCAAAAAATAGTGTACTCCATGAGCAAAGCTTACACCGATGTAGAAGTAAGACACTCCAGAATGGAGAAATTATCTCTAGCTCTAGCGGTATCAAGAAAGATAAAATAATATTTCCAAGCACGCTCTATAGTGGTCTCCATGGATCTTCCACTTCGAGAAACCATCCACAAACCTGAGAAGCTTGGCAGGTTGATGGAATATGCAATAGAGCTTGGTGAATATGATGTTATATATGAGCCAAGGACTATAATAAAGGCCAAACCATAACATATTTTATTGCAAAATTCACCTATGAGGATAAAGAACCAATCGAGAAAGCTACTAAAGTGCCAGTCAACCTCGCCCAAGGACCAATAAAGTCCTCATTTGAGAAAAACAAGACAGGTTGGGGTGGTGAGTTTTTAAAAACACTCTTTAAAGACGGTTTCTTAGTACAATGAGACTTTTAAAAAGATCTCCCTGTATGGAAGTTATTCATGGATGGATCGTTATGTTCAAATAGATGGATTGATAATCAACGCACTTAATGCAAATGATATAAAATATTCTCTCCAATTCAAATTCGAAGCATAATACGAGGCTGTGATTTCTATATTAGAGTTGGTTGTATTAATAGGGGCAATGGGATAATAACCCACAGTAATTCATAGTTAGTGGTGAATTAGGTTTTGGGATAATGTGATGTAAGAGATGCGAACATGCCAAAGGACCTAGAAAGGGTGAAATTACTGCTTCCAAAGGCAAAAGAACTTAAAATGATAAGAATATCCATAATTAAGAATGCCAGGGAAAACGCATTAGCTCATATTACATCAATCACCAGGATCGAGCTGAGGAGAGTGCCTGTAGATATACTGTTACAAAGCAGCATTGGCGTAGAGAAAGTCAATTTGTTGGAGCTGACCATTATCCCATCATGGATGGACCTGATTAGAAGATACTTAGAGTAAGGTACTCTGCCATTCTAACAGAAGGAACTTAGAAGACTACATTACAAGGCGGTTAGATTTTTCTTGAAAAATAGAGTGCAATACAAAATAGGTATTAATATTTAAATAATGAGGTGTATTCAGCCTATAGAGGTACCAAACTTGGTCAAAAAAATATACGAAGGATCATATGGTGCCCACACTGCAGGTCGAACCCTAGTAAAAAAAATAGAAGTCTAAGGATATTATTTTCCTATAATGAAAAAGCACTGTGAAGAGTACACATAAAAATGTAACAATAACCCTTAAAGGTGCTTGGCATGGTCCCTATCGCGTAGCCAAAGTTATTGTAAATTGCAGATTTTATTGTGATTGTCCGATAATATGTGAGTTAGATCTCCTTCCTTAAAGGTGCTTGGCTTAACTCTTTTGTTATTACATTAAGAAGGTGCTTTGCATGGATCCTACCATGTAGCCAAAGTTATATGACCTGGTACTTATCGGAAATAGCCCTTAGAACTCTGGGCATATTAATAAGTATTATCACCATAAAAGTCTTTTAGTTGGAAAGAAAGATTAATTTAATAGAAAGTTAAACATCTTGTATGAACATAAGTCATTATTGAGAATGCCGATTAACCCAATTTTAGTTTCATGGTTATCGAGTTCCTCTTGGTTTCATTTAAATCTCAATTCAAGAGATAGGCAAGAGAATTATGTAAAGAACGTGTCGTGTTCTATATCGATTTAAACAAATGCACAAATTCCAACCACGAACTTATTTAATTATAGTCAATTTTTTTAATAAAATAAAATCAGCCCTTAACCAGACATCTACATACGCATGTGTCAAACCATCATAAACACAAATATGCTAACTCACAGATTTCAGAAAAAATCCCCTCAGGGTAAAATCTTTTATTTCACTATGAATTAAATCCCAATTTACAATCACAATGAAATATGCAATAGGTTTACCTCAACAAACCTACATAGACGTGCAGCCTAGAGTCAGCAATGGATTCCATCTAGTGAACCCACATGAACCAAAATTCGGTTTTCAGCAAAGAAATGACCTCAGTCTTCAACTAGTACCATCAAATTCACCTAAATCAACAATATAAATTTCCCGCAAAATATGTCTTGGGTTCCACAAAATAATTCACATAAAAGTATTTGGGATTCTGTGAATTGAAAAAAAAAATCTTTGAACCCTTAAATGGGAGAAGAAAACTTTCTGCCTAAAGCAGTTATCGAAACAAAGTTAAAGACTTTTCTCTCAAAAAGTGTTCTGATAAAAACAAATGACTTCTCCATTTTTTTAATACACAACTGAACGCCCATTATATAAAAATCACTGAGGGGGTGGCATGTTAGCTTAAAAAGCAACGTCACTTGAACAATTGTTGATATCGTTCGAACGGAAACGATCGCTCGAACGAAAGATGATCTCGTTCGAACGAGATGACATGTCATTTTCACGACATTAATCTTGTTTGAACGATCAGAACATCAATACCGAGGTTCTTCATTAGACTTAGAAAAAATTCTAAAAAACTTTAAACCTTCGAGATCAGTAAACATTTTTAACAAAAAATTTTATAAAAAATATTTTTAAAAAACTAACTTTATAAAACCCATTTATAAAACTTTTAAAAACCATTTTTAAAAAAAAAAATATTCTAACCTTATAAAAAATATCCCAACACTTTTAATATGAAATGTAAATGGAACTTGAACATATTTTTACCAAAATCAACTCGTCGGGTCTTGAATGTTGGAGTCCACTTGAAATTCGGATTCATCATTTATAGATGTAAACTTCCTCACTTCTTCAACGACTTGTAGTGGTATACAACATACTTAATCATGATGGACATTTGTGAAATCATGTCCTTACAGATTCAACAGAAGATATTTTATGTTCAGAACTCATTGTGTTATAATCCAAACTCATCACAGATGTTTTTGAGGATAATAAAAGCTCATGTCAGCTTAGGCTAACCCAATTAACCAAAGCACATCTTTAACTACATAAAATCTTTTAAGGTTAGGTCAGCTTAGGACGACCCAAATAACCAAAGCACGTCTTTAACTACATAAAATATTTCAAGGTTAGGTCGGCTTAGGCCTAACCAATTGACCAAAGCATATCTTTGACTGAAAAAAAACCTTTGGAACAGGGTTTTCAGGAACTCCGAGAACTTGCAAACATACCTTTCCTGCTAGACGACTAAAAAATTCATCCTTAGGGAACTAGTAAGCCTAAACTATGATAACAAGATGCGAAAACACAGTTGAAAGGCTAAGAAATACTAGCAAGAACCAAAAAAAACATATATTAAAAAGAAGATTGACTGGATCCAACCATGTAGTATAAAGATCAAATGATGAACAATATAAATAAGAAAAAAGTTATTTTCATTGATGCTCACTAATGGGATTTTACAAAAAGAAAAAATTTAAAAATGCAAACTGGATCCACTCACAGATAGTTCATATCAAACTATTGGTCTAATGTTTAAAGTCATCACAAAGAATTACAATTTTTTAGAAAAAGCAGAAATGACAACGAGCTAAGCATCACTATCCCTGGGGGTTAACTCATTGGATACAGCTGAAGGGAGCTTCTCAGCTTTAATGAGGTCGTCCTCAGACGACGAACCTCCATTTTCTTTACTTGCATACTTTATCTCTTATTCCCTATCTTTAGCCTCGTCATCATCTCTTTCCCAAGACATGACATCCTCAGTAATATTAGGATAGTGCTTAGCTACCTTATTTTTAAGCTCATTACACTACACCAAATCTGCCCATTTGTCAAGGTCATTGATCTTGACAAATTCACCTTGTCAAGGTAAATGACCGTGACATTTCGAGGCGAGACAACTTTTTTTGTCACGGTCGTGTCACGGTCATTGACCTTGACACAAAACTCACATTTTGTGTCACGGTCGTGTCAAGGTCAATGACCGTGACACGTTTGTCACGGTTCTAAACCGTGACATAACCGTGACCCCAATTGTCACGGTCATTGACCGTGACACGTCCGTGACAACTTTTGTCGCGGACTTGTCACGGTCAATGACCGTGACAATTCTGGGCAGAATTTAAAAAAAATCTGCTGGGCAGTATGGCCACCGCCACTGCCCAACAGTATATTTTTACCTGTTATAGCAACGTTGTACCTGTTCCAAACATCATATATCCAACACAAACTAAAGATAATGCAAATATATATTCATGACGATATAATCCAAATATTCAAAGTAAAAACAATATACATGACGATATAATCCAAATTTAATTAAAATGGACAAACTTAAAAATAATGTTACTACATGTCTTGGATAAAACTGAGGAGGTGAGTAGGCCACACGACATACGAATTGACGCACCCACTAATATACGTCGTGCCGCATTGTTCGCGCAACCACAATAGGGAGTTCTCCTTCCCGTGTATGACATGCGTGACGAACACCCTGGACTCCATCTCTTGAAGCACACGTCCATGGACTATTCAACCCTCGACGATATTCGGGTCCCTCAACCCCCGCCCTATCCGCTGGCCATCAAATACGTCCAATATGAACATGCTCGGCTAACCAATTGCCGACAATGGTCTATTGGAGGGCGTCAAATAGGGAAGTGGATCGTCGAAGTACGAACGTGTCGGTGATGAAGCAGCGAGGTCCACATCCTCGTCATCCTGCGCCTCATCCTCCCGTACCTCCTCCTCCACCTCCTTCTCCTTCCCTTTCCCTTTCCCTTTACGGTCTCCACCCAACGTACGCTTCATGAATGCGTACATATCTTGGACCGTCACCTCCAAACGGGACAGCTTTGCGTCGTGTGAATCCACCGTTCGAGACAACCCGGTGTCGCTCGTCTCCAATCCGATGATCCTAGATTTGGCCACCCGCGAGCTCACTCCCCTTGTCCTCCCTTTGCGATCAGAGCCAAGCACTTGGCTGAGTGCGCCTGTGGACAAAGATGCCTTGTCGGCATCAAACTGCGACTCATGCACTTCCTTAAGCTTTGCCTGAAACGACAAAAAGCACATGATTAGTAAAATAAGTAAACTAAAAAATTATAACGTAATTAACAATAATTAAACTGTCGGATTACTTACAATCGTGGCCGCGACGCTCGAGGACACCTCCTTGTCCTTCCCCTTCTTCGTCCGAAGAGCCACATAAGTATCGAGCCTATGTGGCTTACCCCCTGGCCCACTCCCTACCCCCTGAAATAAAATAGAGTAAAGTAAAATTAGTATCGGCCCCGTAAAGTAAAATAATATCCAATAATATATTTCTGTAGTTATAGATAAATTAAATCTTACCTGCATCCTATGCACCACCTCAGCGTAAGAGGTCCGGCCGGAGTAGTGCACGTCCGTCTTTTTAGCCTGATTTTCCCTCCCCGATTGGCGAGATGCCAATTGTCGATCCTCGATCTCATTGTCAATGAACTTTTTCCATTGTGCCAATGAGATCGGCTCCTTGGGCGGGACGGATCCGCGCCATTGTAAAATGGACTCTCGTGTTTTTCCAAAGTACCGTGTCCGCATATTTTTCTTCCACGTCTTGTGTTGCTCCCTCAACTGCTCCAAGACGGAATCGCGTAGCTTTGGATCCAAGTTGAATTGTTCCTGTCCAACAAATACAATGTTAGTTGCGAATAAATATAAATATAAATATAAATTGAAATATTCATATAAATATTACTTGTAGTGCCGCCCAAACAGCTAACTTGAGCTCATACGGCACCTCTTTCCAACTCATAAACCCCGGGCCGATGACCGTCCAATAAATAATTTGGATTGTGATACCCCTTGATAGACTTATATGTTTTATTTACCCGACCGATGAACTATTTTATAATCCTATAGAATTAAGTTTTAGAATCAAGGAATTGATCAGATATTCATTAAAATCGGTTAGTAGAAAATTTATTTAACCAAGAGGGTATCGAAAACATAACGTGGGGAATCATAATATACCGTAATCAACTTTAATAATAAGAACACATTCTTTCGAGTGATTTATAAATAATTAAATTTGAGTGCAATCATGATTATTTAGTGGAATGAATCGTGATTAAATAAATAAAGGATATAAATTAGACGGTTATAAATTGGGATTTCCTAGTATTTACTTTGAATCCAGTTTATTTATTTATCTTTGGCCCCTAGTATAGTCATTGCCCAAGTAGTAGGAGCGAAACTCTATAAAACCCTAGTTTAGCTAAAGCCCGTGAATTATCCCTCCCCCACCACACACCACCACACACACACACCACCCCACCCCTGCCCCCCTCCACCACCCCCTCCCCCACCACACACCACCACACACACACACACACCCCACCCCACCCCCTACAAGTCTAAGGATGTTCTTGATTAAACATGGGAAATCTCATATCGTTTGCAAAAATTTCATAGATTCTTAATCCCTAGGGTTATGGATATTAAATTTCTTTCACAATTATTTCTTCGATTGCGATGGGTGAAGTTCAATTTTTTGCCGGACATCGTGAGGAAAGTCCCCATTTATGGAGTTGTTTTGGTTTTCCCAGGCCTGCTTTTTATGATGAACAACCACAAACATTCATTAGGGTTAAAAATTTGTAATGGGAATTGATTTTGGGTCAGTTACAAGCATTATAGAGTAGTTCAAACCCAAAATCCCATGAATCCTCCCATTTTTACCAAAATAAAAAGCAGTGCCAAATCTAACAGGTGCCGAATATATTTGGGCCTTTTTCGAATTGATTCAAACCAAGGAAGTAAGAAAGATGGGACAAAGTGAAATGATTCGAATTTGAATCGAATCGACTTGCGCCTTTAAGTCATTAAATTTGACTCTCTTAAGTTACCCCTCCCCATCATTTTTACAACGTTTCTCCCATACTCTCCCCAAAATCTCGGGACTTCCTTAAGTTCTAGCATTACAAAACCTTATTTCTCCCCCCAAATAATTTAAAATATCCATCTAATAACTTATAGGTATGAATCATCCTTTTGTTTTTTCATTAGTGATTTATGGTGTTTATGTGTTCTTGCTAGGGTGAATAATTGTTTGCGTGTTTATTGATTCAACTTGGATATTAGTGTTAAAAATGCTTAATTCATGCTTTTATTTCCTTCAAATACAACACAACACACACCCCACCCCCTGCCCCCCTCCACCACCCCCTCCCCCACCACACACCACACACACACACACACCCCACCCCCTCCACCACCCACCACCACACACACACACACCCCACCCCACCCCACCCCATGCCCCCCTCCACCACCCCCTCCCCCAAAACACACCACCACCACACACACACACACACCACACCCCACCCCACCCCCTGCCCCCTCCACCACCCCCTCCCCCACCACACACCACCACACACACACACACCCCATCCCACCCCACCCCCTGCCCCCCTCCACCACCCCCTCCCCCACCCTGCCCCACCCCGCCCCACCCCCCACACACGCACACACATATATATATACACATACACACATAAATATACACACAAATATATATATAAATGGAAGAGAGAGAGAGAGAGAGAGCAGCGTCGAGAGAGAGAGGGAGGGAACGGTGGGAGGGAAAAAAGAAGGGGGAAAGGATTTTTGCTGGAAAAGTTGTCACGGTCGTGTCAAGGTCATTGACCGTGACAAGAATTGTCATGGTCAATGACCGTGACAAGACCGTGACAATTAAATTTATCACGGACTTGTCACGGTCAATGACCGTGATAATTAGTTGTCACGGTCGTGTCAAGGTCAATGACCGTGACATAAAACGCTTGTTTTTTTGTCACGGTCAATGATCTTGACAAGGCTGGCCGGCTGAAAGGTAACAATTTGCCCATTTTGGTGTAGTGTTATAGCCCATGAGGAAAGCCATGGTAGTGTTGATGGTGTACTCTTTAGAGGATTTGAAGGCCTTTATATCATTTTCCCCAGCCATGAAAGCATTAACCAAAGTAGTATCAAGTTGAACCTTTACACCAACGAGCTCATCTTTAGCAGCATTCAATGCTAATTGCAGTCGCCTAATATCTTCTTCATCTATATGAGTTTTTCCAACTTATCCACCATCTGATCTTCAACCTCTTAGAGTTTTTCATAGGAATTTCCCTTAGCATACTGATCCTTATATAAATTAGCTTCAAGGATTTTGATTTTATCTTCTAGACCATCCTTAGCAGTTTTCACCTCATTATAAGAGTTCATAGAAGGTAGAGGTTTCTCCCTCAGCATAGTTGTGGCTTGCATAAGAAGAGGCATAGAAAAATAGAAAACTAGCTAAAAGAAATGAGATCAATTTAGAGGAAAAAATGGAAACAAAATGTTCAACTCACCACAAATGTCTTCAAGTAGGCAAAGTTTTAAAGGTTGTCTACATCAAGGGTCCTTATGAACTAGAAGTCAGTAGCATAACCCATACATCTAAGAACATCAGACAAGTTTCCTGAATTCAAAAGTTTAAAATTTTTATACCCAAATAGTTTATCCTTGGAAATTCAATAATCAAGCTCATAGGTCTTAATATGACCACAAGGAGATGAAGAGTCTACCCCCTTGCACAATCAATGAGAAGGTCAACCATCGATCATAATCTTTTCCTCAGTAGTAGATTGGGGAAGTTTGGGATCCATAGCTGATAAATATCTAGATGCCTCTTTTTTCTAGCCTATCTCTCCTTAGTCATTTTTCCTTTGACCTTGTCAACAACTGGCCTTCTCTAGACCTCCTTTGAAGCCAATTTTATTGCTTTAGCATTAGTGAGTCGGATCTCTCGTCATTATTTTTATTGTATGGGCCTCTACATTTGTGTGAAAATTTCTCACCTTATTTGACCTCCTGATCGGCCTCTTCATAATTCCCTTCATCCTAGGAAATCTCCACCTCTTCTTCCATCTTTTACTCATAATTTTTCTCATCACCATCAGCTGGCTTTGGTGGCCTATATGTTTCAAGATCAATAGTGTTGATACTCAAGTAGCTCTTCATGATAAAAAAAAATGAGTATACATCCTAAAAAAACTAAGGGTTCGAGGTGCAGACTTTCATAATCCCTTTTACCAGGTTCTTGTCCATATATGGGGTTTTCTTGAAATTTGAGTAGGCAAAACCAGTCCCTAGAAATGTTGACCCCCCTTTTTGGATCATTAGAGAAGAAATCCCATGCACTAGCTATATAAAATAACTTGGTTTTTTAATTATGGTTTCTACTTTGAGTGACTTGAATTATTTTGGTGTTCGAGCTTAGGGGAGAAAATAATAATATCAAGGGGTTTTAACATTATTCTTCAAACTATATAAAAACCTGAATATATCCCCATTAATGTCAAACCCTCCATATTATTTGTAATAAATCATAGAGAAAACTATGGACATATACGCATTCGGTGGGAGATGTGTACGGGACACTCCATACCCCTTTAAGCTGGATCTCATAGTGGATGGAGGGGAACATGAACTACAACTTAGAATTCCCAAAGGGTAAAGAAAACCTCATTGGAATTTTTCCTATCGTTAGCCCTGTCCTCTGTGTTAGGTATCCTAATTATCACATCGTCCGGTATTGAACATAGAATCCTAATGTTAGATAGATCATCTGTTCGGATATCACCTATGAACAATCTTGCATCAGAGCTAGAAGGATTTTAAAAGGTCGTCGAAACCTCTTCGAGGTCCACCTCCTCAGCAGTTAAGGGAACATTAACAGGCAAAGTGGAAGGCAAATGATTATCCATCAAATCCCTCTCTCTTCATAGTTTAGGGGATCGAATAAAGTTATGTTGCTAGTGTCAGTGTAGTTTTTTTCCTCTAACTCTATGGTTTATGCTGTTAAAGATATTTGAGGTGTGATATTCTGATGTGCTCTACACTATAATTGGGGGTTGATGCAGAAGAAGAACCAATTTTAGGGATGAGTTTTGGGTCTATTGGATTATCCTTAGGTCCAAGGACCTAGAGTGGAGTCGAAAACCTATAGGTAAAAGCTTATGGGAAGGCCTTATTCAAATCATCAATGTATTTCCAGATTATCAAAGCCTCACTCCAACAAGGCACACTCACACCCAAAGAAACTCTCACAAAACCTTAGAAACGAAAAAAATAGTGGAGTTCACCCAACTTAAAGAAAACACAAACCCAAGCGAGAAAATAATAAATAATCGAAGAAAAAAAAAGGAGTAATTAAAGCGCGAGGGATACCTAATGTTATAAAAGAACCAAAAGATGAGTTACAGAACCTCCAAGCTACTTGGAAATAGAGGGCTCATAATCTTTCCCTCTTTATAAATCTTGGGCGTAAAGAATTTTAAAAGGCTAAAAGCTAGCTCGATTCGCTTTTATAAGGGAAAAATTGTGTGTGTCAAATGCGCCTATCGAAGACCCACCATATTTTTGACACATGACACATTAAGTTAACTGGAAATTTACTCAAGGAGCTCACAATCCCTTCTTCTTTTTTGCATGAGAAGATTAACAGTAGGCCTCTAAACCATGAAATGAAAACACATAATCACTTGGAAGAAACTTCACTCACTTATTTTCTCCACACCTCTCCTAAGGATTAAGATCTACAGAAGACCTTCAGTCATCTACAGTCGTGAATAAAGTCTTATCGGATTTTATTATACCATATTTATAGATAATCTCATGACTTGAAGAGAATTGAGTAAAGCCATTCAACCGTATGGGAAATCTCTTCCTCAGTCAAGCATACTTACCAAAGGATAAACTCCCTCAACATAGCCGATCATCCATAAGCAATGTGGTTACACTCTGTTGCATATAAACAGGTGGGATCATTACTAGCAAGGCTAACTAATATAATGAAACTTTTATGACACTGTTAAAGCTGATAAGTACCATGGGACTAACATATAAAAAGACATTCATGCATGGATACATCTTCAAGTCATTCTACATCTTGTCTCAAATCCATTAAAAATGTGTTCCTATCTAACCTATAAGGGCAGGACATGTGTAAAGCATATTATCTTATCCTGACATACCTTCCCTCATACTCATTCGTTATAAAGAGATATATTCCCTACTTGGATCTGAATCGACGGAGGGATATTCAGACTTTTAGACTGTCAAATCACAAAGAGAAGGTATTGATGGAATTATGCTACCATTGGGCCTCTGGTCACCGAAAACGATAGTGTAGAAAGCTATTATGTGAATGTAGGTTCCTACTTGATGGTTGAAACATGTAACTCTTGATGTGATTCCTCTTATTATCATTTTTGTCTTTCCATATTTGCATTTTACTTATTGTTTACTGTTTATTATCTATGATTGGATCTCAAATTTCTAAAATGAACTATGAAACCAATTTTAGACAATAATAGTGAGTTTAATAGGGGTTGATGAAATTTTCTAGTCAGATTTGGATCGACTTTATAGCGGGTGATTTTGGTCAAACTGTTTTCTTCTTTTTCTTCTCATTCTCTCTCTACTTCCTTTGTTCAGACAAATAACGAATGTTTCCAATTACTGTGAGGGAGAAAAAGAGTGGAGGGAGAGTAAACTATCTTTTGCTTTAAACCCACGTACTGACCCGTCGATGACCCATCGATGACTTACTAGAATGAATTGAATAACCCGATCTGAACCACAAAGGTAAATATGGATATGTACAGTTTGTGGTGATAGGTAGTTTGAACCTTCTAAAACCATTTTGCCTAGACTAGATAAAGTAAAGTGAATGAAACCGAGTAATGTTCCTTTGAGTTTTTGAAAAAGTGGAAGATTACTATTGAAAAATATCTTTTTAGCTGAATGGGAAAAAATATTGCAGAGTGGAACACACTTAATGGTAATAGCTTTTGCCAACAGATTTTGACTTATAGTAAACACAAAGGTCCGCTAAACTTCCTCATTTTTTCACTTTTTCATTAAGAATATCTTTCTAACATCCTAAAAGATGATGAAGATTAAATTTATGTGGTAATTTTTTATTTTTATTTTTCTTTGGCATAATAATATTATATACTATTGTTTGCCACCATCACTGTAATGTCACACTTATCTATTTTTGATGGAATAAAGAACAATTCTCTTCCATTCTTTTTTATATGTAATTATCTTCCTTTTATAAACTTAATCTTCAACATTTTCTCACTTCCCTATCTCAGAAAATAGGCAAGGATGGTTGAAATTCACCTCTAAGTTATTGTAGAGGGACTATTTCAGTAGGCATGTTCACTAATTTAAGAAGAGATCATCCATGTATGGGATATCAAGGAACATTTAACGAAGATCCATGAATCCTTAACCATGATTTGAGTTGTGTTACATGATGTTTATAGAAGACAAGTGAGGAATGAGGCAATCAAGCTATGGTTGAAGAAGCTTAAAGATGTATCTTATGATGGTGTTGATGTGTTAAATGAGATTGATTATGAAATTCTTCGATGTAAGGTGGAGATTAAAAATGAAATGGAGTGAAAGGGATTTTTCTTTTTATCTTGTAACCCCATTTCATTTCATCTTGTCACGGCTTGTAAAGTCACGGAAATTAATACATCCTTGAAAAATATTAACGAAGAAACGAGTCATTTTGGACTCCAAAAGGGAAGTATAAACATGTATCCTTCACAAGTCACTTTCAATCGAGAGAGTGACTCCCTCTTTGACAATTTAGGAGAAAAGTAAAGATGAAGCACAAAAAATAGTGGAAATGTTGGTTGGTGTTGGTGATCAGGAATTTCATTCTGTCATTACTATAGTGTGAATGGGTGGCCTTAGGAAGACAACTTTGACTAAGCTAATACACAACGATGAAAGGATAAGGAGACATTTCTATGTGAGAATTTGAGTATGTGTATCTGATTATTTTGATACCAAAAACCTTCGAATAGATATCCAAATATATCTTAAAGAAAATAATTACGAGGTGAAAATCAAGGAGTTTATACTTCAAGACCTTCAGAAGGCATTGGGAAGTAAGAAATATCATATGATAGTTGATGATATTTGGAATAAAAATCTCGTGGGAGGATTTTAAGTGTTGTTTATTAAGAGATAGTAACACAAAGGGAAACAATATTGTTGTTACCACCCAAAATTTTGAATGTACGATCAATAAAAAATTATAGGCCCATATTCAAACAAAAAGCATTTGCATCTGGAGGAGAACCAATGACACTAGAATTGGAGGGCATAGGGTTTTGGATTGCGAAAAAGTGTCAAGGTGTGATCTTGGTAGCAATGGTGTTAGAGGGAATGATGTTTGGTTAGAAAGGGATGTATGAGTGGTTGGAAGTTCAAAAGAGTCGATTTTTGGATTTACATATAGATGAGAATAAGGTTCTTGATATACTAAAGTTGAGTTTCGATAATCTACCTTCACCATCTTTAAATCAATTTTTTGCATACAGTTCAATATTTCATAAGGATTGTGCGATACGAAAAACAAAACTAAACCAACTTTGGATGACTGTAGGTAGGGCTGTAAACAGATATTCGAAATTCCGTATCCATTCGATATCTGAATCCGAAATTTTGAATATTTATCCGAAAAAATGCAAACAGATACGATTATGGATACTCTATAAAATATTCGAGAAAACGGATACGAATACGGATATTACTAGTATCAAATACGGATAATCCGTATCCGATGCGGAGTAACCATTTTACCAGATATCCCTTTTACCAAATATTCTTATCCGTCAAATATATGTGTAAAATATTAGTAATAATATAAGTATTAGTATTACTAATAAAATAATATTAAAAAACCTTAATCATTTATTCCCTAAAACAAAACAAACACATACTCCACTCAAAACAAAAACATCCTAAAGTTATTATTTTATTGGGTATATTATAAAATGCCATGTATTATTATTTTATTGGGTATATTATCACGGAGTTACACTAATGTTACAATACACCCTATCACACACAACATAAACCCACTAAAGAACATATACTCCACTTAAAATAAAATAAAAACTAATTTCATTTCATTTCTTTTTCATAAAAAACAAGAGAAAAGAAACCCTAATTTCACTCCACAAAAAAACCTCATTCCTCCATATCCCCCTCCACCGTATCAGCCCGCCGCTGCTCATCAACCCCGCCACCGTTATCTTCAACCCCTCCACTGCGCATCAACTCTATCGCTCCGCCGTTACACATCCCCTCCTCCTGCAACAGAAAGTCAGCAAGAACAGATACATACAAAATAAAAATATAAATATATAACTGTATTTATATTGTGTTCATGTGGTTGTTCATTAGTTTCCTTAATTATAAATAAATGTAGGAGATAAACAAAAAATAAAGAGTTTGTTTTGATTATGATGAGAACTGAAGTTAACAACATGTATATTATATACAAAATAAAAATGTATACTTATTAAAATAAAAACATCAATATATTTTTAAGACAACCTCATGGTCCTTTTATTCTTAAAAATATATTGTTATGGAATGTCATAGTAGATAATCAATATAATAAAATTTTAATAAACTATATTTGATTTATGGACCTTTAAGACATATCCATGAGATTTATGTCGTAATAGATATAAACTATATTTGATTGTTTTTTTAACATTTCATAACTGTTTTGGTTATGGGAGTTGTGTGCATGGGTTGGTTTTTGTGTATGAATAAATACATTAGTTATGGTACACCCTAAGGTGGCACCACTCACTTAAATACATATGATATGAAGTAAGGTATTTTAAAAGAAAATATGCGGGTCGATTTGATTCAAATCGAACCTTATTTGCGCTAAATCGAAAACCTAACCAACTTTATCAATTTTAGGCCCCTTCAAAATGAATCGAATTTGACCTTTTTAAAATCTTGACTGAAGATCATTGGGTTGGGTTGGTTTTGTCGATTTTTCGGTTCGTTCAATTTTTCTGCACACCCCTAGCAGGCACAGGTTTTAGACACATTGGAATATTCTCTAAAAAGTTTTGAATCCATTATACTTCTTCTTCGGCTTTATCTAAAGCTATAAATTCAAATTCTATAGTGAACCTAGAAATACAATTCTTTTTTGCGAATTTCTAAGACACAACATCACTACTAAGTGTAAATACATACCCACTTGTGGATTTAGAATCCTTTGAATCAAATATCTAATTAATATCATTATATTCTTCAAGTATAACTAGATATCTAGTGTAGTGAAATTCATTATTAAGAGTACATCTTAGATATCTAAGAACTCGTATTATGGCTATCCAATGGTCTTCTCCTGGATTACTTGTATACTTACAAAATTTCCAAATGAGTAAGTAATATCTGGACTAGTGTAGTTCATGACATACATTAAACTGCCTATTATATGAAAGTATTCCAATTGAGATATACCATTTCCAATATTTTTATATAAATGGAGATGTAGGTCAATGGGTATTTTATAAATTCTATCACTACCGTTATCAAACTTATCGAGTATCTTATCAATATAATGAGATTGAGATAAGAAAAGTTCGTATGATGTTTTAGAAATTTTAATTCCTAAATTAATATCAGTAATACCCATACCTTTCATATCAAATTTACTAGACAAGATTCTCTTAGTAGATTTAATTATATCTCTATCACTTCCAACTATAAGAATATCATCTACATATAGACAAACAATGACATAACCACTTTTAGTGTCTTTAATGTAAACAAATCTATCACACTCATTTATTTTAAATCCATTTGACATCATTATATTGTCAAATTTCTCATGACATTATTTAGGTGCTTGTTTGAATCCCATATAGGTATCTAACAAGTCTACACACTTTCTTTTATTTTCCTACGACTTTAAACCATTCTGGTTGTTCCATATATATCTCTTCATTTAACTTGCCATTTAAGAAGGTTGTTTTTAAATCCATTTGAAGTATCTTAAGATTATATAATTTTGCAATAGCTATTAACATTCTAATGGATGCTATTTTTGTAACATGTGAGTAAGTATCAAAATAATCTAATCCTTCATTTTGCCCATAACCTTTAGCTATAAGTCTAGCTTTATATTTTTCAATTGATCCATCAACTTCCAATATTCCAATTGAATATCCACTTGCATCTAAGAGGTTTACGTCCTAGTGGAAGGTTAACCAATTCCCACGTATGGTTTTTCATGATGGATTCAATTTTACTATTAACAACCTCTTTCCAGAATGGGGCATTTGGAGTGGACATTACTTCTGCGAAGTTACTAGACTCACTTTCTAACATGTAAGTTTGAAAATCTGGACCAAATGACTTTGAAGTATTTGCTCTTTTTCTGTGTTTAGGTACGTGGTCATCATCTTTATCAATAAATTCAATTTTTATATTAGTTTGATGACTACTAGATGCAGTGTCGCAAGTTATTTTATAAGAACTTAAATCAACCACTTTATCATGAAATATATTTTTGAAGAAATATGCATTTCTAGATTCAATAATAGCATTAATGTGTATATTAGAAATCTCATATTTATATACAAGAAATCGATATGCACTACAATTAATTGCATAACTAATGAAAGTGTAACCAAAAGGTTTTTGTCCTATTTTAATCGTTTTGGGATTTGGAACCACCACCTTTGCAAGACATCCCCACACTTTGAGGTATTTGAAAGGAGGTGTTTAACACAATTCATATGTGACTTATGTGTTTTCTTATGAGGAATTTTATTAAGAAGGTGATTTGCAAAAAGGAAAACTCCCCCCCACAAGATCTGAGTAAACCCAAACTTATCAACCAGCATTCATAATCTCTTTTAGAGTTTGATTTTTGCCATTTATAATACCATTAGATTGAGGTGAGTGAGGAGCGGTAGTGTGATGAATAATTCTATGTTTTGTAAAAAATTCTTCAAAAGTGGAATTATATTCACCTCCTCTATCACTCCTAACTATGCTAAGTTGAGTTTCTACATCTATTTTACAATGTTCAAAAATATTTACTCCCTTATCCTTGTTTGTAAGCAAGTACACATAACAATATCTGATGCAATCATCAATAAATGTAATAAAATACTTTTTTCTACCTCTTGGTTGCACAAATTTAAGATCACATATATCATTATGAATTGACTTAAGAGGGTTTGTACTTCTTTCAACTATTTTAAAAAGAGTTTTAGTTAACTTCGATTCACCCACATTTCACACTCTTGATTTGAGTGAATACAAAATTTTGGTATTAAGTCTAAAATAATTAATCTACTAATGGTATCATAATTAACATGACCTAATATACCATGCCATATGATAAGCACCCAAAAGTTTTTAAATAATACCTTGAATAGACCGTTTTTAGTTGCTAATTCTCGATAAAATGAGTTTTATATGCATAAATATTTAATGTGCAGGCTTGATCGCCGTTTGCAAAAGTTCAACGCTTATTTTAAGGCAAATGTGTGATTTATGGGGCTAATTCCCCAGCCTCGTACCTTACCCGAGCCTAAATCGAACCTAAACCTACCCCGAACCCCATGTGTGTTTAGCTTGTGCTTTTTAGATTTTTTTAGAATCTTATTTAGAGTCATTTTATTTTTAGATTTTTATAAAATTTTCTATAATTTATTTTCCATTTCTTTTTATTATTTATTTTTATTAGTTTTTAATTTTCGTCTTTTTTTTTGTTTTGCTAGATTTTATATTTTTGGGACTTTAGGTTTTATTTTTACTTATTTTGTAGCTTTTAATTTTATTATTTGAGTTTTATTTTTAATAGATTTTATGTTTTATTTTAGTGCGTCGAGTATTTGTTTTCCTTTATTTTTTTGTTTGTTTTTAATTTTTAGTTACTTTATTATTATTTTGTTTTATTTTATTAATTTTTATTTGAGTCATATTTAGTTTTTAGAGTTTGTATTGTGTATCGTGTTATTTTTATTTTTAGTTTAGTTTAGTCTTTATTTTTATTGTTTTCATTTTATTTGGAGTACAAAGTTAAACACGCACCCACACCTCACTATCCTACCCCACACACACCTAAACTAATCCCTCACACTCACCTTATAACCTTTCACCCTCACTACACTATAACACCCCTCATCTACTTCCCCATCACCCACCTCTTTCTCTCTCCTCTCACCCAAACTCCATAACCATATAACCCACCATTAACCATTTTTACCCTACCCCCTCAACACCCTTGCCATCCTAAACCTCTCACCTCTAACCCGAAACCCATCACCTCCGATTCTCATCACCCTTATCCCTTCAGTGCTAGTGCAACCTCAGCCTGCCATGGAAGCTCCGGCCTTAACCCGCTTGTACCCACGGTCTGCCCCATGCCTAAACCCATCGGACCTGCTGAAACCCGTCTCCACCCAGCCTTATACCCATTGACATCTTTAACCCGGCCATAACTCGATCGTGACAATAACCCGAGTTGAACCTCCCATTACCGGACATATCAAACCCGGTCTCAACTCCAAGACCCATTCCACCATTTCACCATTTCACCTACACATGACCCATTTTACCATTTCAAACCAAAACCCATTTCAAGGTTTTACCCATGTGTCACCCAATTTCTACATTCTGCCAAAAAGAACCAAAGCCAAGAAAAAATAAACCAACAATACCCACATGTCTTTTAAAACCCCTTTTAACTCAATTCCCATATTACCCCCCAACTAACTCCTTTTATCCCAATACCCTTTTAACAAATCTGATTTTTTTCCTCACCCATTACCTCACAAACCACATACACTTCTCTTGTTCATTATGCCCCGTGCCCTAATGTGCCCATTATAAAAGCAAAGAGAAGACCCATTTGAAAAGGGTTGTTTTTTGTAGAGAGATAGTTTAGAGTAGAAAAATACCATAGAGAGAGAAACACCTTGTAAATATTTTTTTTTATTTTTTTTAGAGATTAGTGAGATATCAAATTGTTGAGAGATTCAATTGAGTGTATGTATTGAATTAAAAATATTTGGATTCTCATATTGGATGGATGTTACTCAAGTTCAATGAAGATTTAGAGTTCAATTTTGCAAATCAATGAGACTTGTTTGAAGATTTGTTCTCTTATTGCTACTTTTTTATTTCTTACTTAGTTTGTTGATAATATTGCATTTGTATATTTTATCATCATGTTAGGCTAGAAACCCCTTTCAAGGTGTGGGGTGATCCCATTATTTGATGTTAATCATATTTTAATTAGCTTATTTAAATTAAATGCCCCTTTGATGATTAATTTTACACTCTAACATTTTAATTTATGCCTCGAGAGAGGGTAAATGATTTTCATGAGAAAATCGAATTTCCAGTCTTATTTTCCGTTTTAGAATAGAACTAGAAATAGGTTTTTCTAAAATGTAAATTTATTTCTTGAAATTCAACTCTATGTTACCATTTATTATTTAAACTAATTTGGAAAATCGATCCTAGCGGGTGATTTGTTAAATGATGTTTAAACCTACTTTTCTAGAGTTGTAGGAGTGTTAAATTTAATTTTCTAAAATATTATTGTCAAAATTACAATTGCAACGAGAGTTGATTTTTGATTTTGATACTAACTTGGGATAATTAATTTAATGAAGTAATTAATTTTAATTAACTAGAATATATGGTGTCAATCTATCCCTTGTTTCTCCTCACTTTTATTTCCTTACCCATCTCATATTTTTAGATTTTTATTTGGTGAGATTTACTTAGTATCTTCACTTACTTTTATTTACATCATTGATTTTGTAGTATTATTTCACCTTAATCTCAAACATTTTTTTAATATTGAAAAAACTAAAAAAATTGAAATTGCAAAAAAAAAAAAGAATAATAAACAAATAAATTACATATTTCCTCTCTTGCATGTTCCACCCTTAGATTTGGATTGCTTCCCTTACTTACCTCTACACTCTAGTTTTATTATATTTTTTTAGGTATGAAAGGTTTGGATTAACTTCACTTGCAACAACGACGACACACAAAAAGCAAGTTATCACCATATATTATAAGACTCAAGAAAATAAGCAGAAGATGACTTCTTTATTAATATTAATAGGCATTACAATCATTACATTGAGTTAGAAGAGCCCATCACTCAAATATCCTTTCCCCGTATACATACCACTCTTAGTGAGTACAAATTTGTCTGATTCAAATATAAGTTTAAGTCCCTTCTTACTAAACAAGGATCCCCAAATCAAGTTCTTTTTAATGTTAGGGACATCAAGCACGTCATTGAGAGTAAGTTCCTTTGACGAAGTCATCTTGAGTATAAATTTTTCTTTCCTTTCAACCTTCTAAGTAGACGATTTTTCCATGAAACGTTGCTCCTTTATACGAGAATAATGTTAGTAAGTAAGCATATTCTTGTCAGAACATATGTGATGTGTGGCTCCAGTGTCTACCCACCATTCCTTAGTGTTTCCCACCAATTGACGGTTGAAGGTGTCAATTAATTAATATCGTCAGAAAGGTTCTCAACTTGAGTGACATTAGCTTGTGCGGGCTTAAGTTTCTTAATCCCTTGATATTTTCAGTTGCGAATTTTTTTAGCACGATGTCCACGTTTATCACACACAAAGCATTTTTCATCAAACTTTCTGAAGTTACTTTTAGGTCCTTTTAATGATCCACATTGGTTCACACTCTTCCTTTTTTTGTTCTTGCCACTTCTCACTTCTTCCACAACATGTGCTTTGAATTCCATATAATTTTTAGTTTTCTTCTCGGATACATGATTATCGTCTTCAATCATTAATCTCATAATCAAATCCTCAACCTCGTTTATTTAAATTTATGCTTCAAATAATTTTCGAAGTCTTTTCAAGATGGTGATAAATTTTCAATCATTGTAGCCACTTGGAATGATTCACTTAATTTAATTTTTTTAAAAATTCATGATAAATCAATTGGATCTCTTGCACTTGATTAATGGCATTATGTGAAACAACCATTTTAAAATTCAAGAATCTACCGATAATAAATTTCTTCATTCTGGCATCTTCTATTTTCTATTTTTTGTTCAAAGACTCTCACACTTCGTTATCCGTTTTAAGAGGATTATACACATTATATAATGTGTTTCCTAGATTGTTGAGGATATAATTTTTGCATATAAATTTAGTCTATTTCCATGCATCCTCTGCAACAATTATGAGCTTGTCAGTCTCACCTTCTTTCAAAGTTGGTTCCTCTTCATGAAGGAATTTAGCCGAGTTCAAAGTTGTTAAATAAAACAACATTTGATATTTTTAGCATTTGTAATCAGTCCCTTTGAACTTTTCAGGTTTTCACCATGTCCAACATAAGTTGGTACAACTGCAATGAGCAATGCAGAAGTAGATGACATTCCTATTTTAATCAGAAATAAATTTGTATTTATGACTGCATATATGAGTGGAAAAATTATATTAATATAATGACACTATTTTTTTTATTATATAAGAACTTGCAAACAATCACTGAGTTTAACTTAAACAAATCACATGCGGTAAAAGTAAATTATTTTTTTTCTTCTGAATTAATAAAAATTATATTATATCACAAAATTAAAATGCAAATTATATATATGAACATTGAATACAAAATAATTTTTATAAACATTTAAATGTGTACAATAATTTTCTGTTGAGCATAAAAATTCGTAACACATATTATTATAAAAATGTTATTGTTGATGCAAAAAACTAGACTAGGCCTAATTAATCGATCACAGATAAAAATGAATAAAACAAACAAGACATAAGAAATTTTAAAGTGGTTCGGCTCAAAAGAATAGCCTACGTCTACTGTTCTGTATTGGTTCTCTTAAGTTATTTTTTCGATCCCTTGCAATGAGGGCCATATAATGTATTTATAGCCCAAGAGGGGTCTTGTTAGTTGTCATGTGAAAGGAAGAAATTCCTTCATTTTGTTAGGCATTTACATAAATACATAATGAGAATTAAATATGTGAATATTGTCGCTTCATTGGCGATACAGGCTGTAAGATTGTTGGCGTTAGGTTGGGTGTATAGATTGGATTTTTGGATACTGGTTGGGTAACCAAGTTGGTCGAGCTTCCTTGTTGGTCGTGGTTTTTTGTCATGCTAACTTGGACTTGCTCCACATCGGATAACACCTGTTGGCTTGTAATTAATCCACGTAGGATGGTGAATTTTGGTATCAACAGAAGCCCCCGATGTTTCATACTTGGAGTTGATACGAAAGTGTGGAACATTATGTTGCACCATTAGTTTGGGCTATTTGGTTTAGCTGCAGACCTTCCATACTTTTGAAATTTATCTATTTGATTGGTGACTTTTGAGCGCGAATGGCAATTTCGTAAATATTTTAAATTTGAGCGAACTTTTATGGGATATTTTCATCTTTTCCTTTGTCATCCACTATAAACCCAAACGTCATTTTCTTTAATCATTACTTTGCCCATTTTCCAATGCATCTTATTAAAAGGGAAGTAAAAACTTCAATCATCTTTTACCTCTTTCTTTTGATTTTACTGCAGTGTTCTTTGCTTTCGTGCGATCGTTTTCTTTTCTGTCTTCAGTTCTTGCTGAATCCTTAAATCTTTGTAAGCATTTTTTTCTCTTCAACTTCTTTGTTTTCTTCATTATGTTTTAATCTATCGAGTCACTTGATAAGTTCATAAATGATTATAATATTCCATCTTGGGTTGTATTAGAACATCCCACTTTTCCTTCTGATTTTTTCTCTCTTGCTGAGGGTCATTGGTTCCCCTCCATCTTTATTGTTGAATGTGGTTTCACGTTTCCTCCCAATCCCCTGTGTTTGGAGTTTTGTCAATATTTTGACATTGTACCTACAAGAGTGGCTTCTAAAACGTGGAGAGTTATAAATGGAGTTTATAGTTTAAATAAAATTTATGGAACCCATCTAGGGATTTCAAAAATTATGTTTTGTTATAAATGGGTAACTAGTGACACCACCTTTTATTTAAAAACTAGGGTTGTTAGTAAAGCTTTGGTAATTAATATCCCTGATTCTAATAGGGATCATTTTGATCATGGGGTCGTTATAAAATATTGGCAGCATGCCCCTTTAGTTGGAGGTGGTAAATACCAAGGACCTAGGTGTCCGCTATTTGGCAATGAATAGGTTGGTTTTATGTTTTAATAAATTTTCCCTATTTATGTTTGATAAAATGCCATACTGACTATTGTTTTATAAATTGATTTGTAGTTGAGCAAAAAAGAAATTGCCCCAAAGATAATGAAGTAAATTTGAAAGAGTTAAAGTTTATCTGGGGTCTTTATAAAGTAGTTGCTGAAGAGCACATTAGGTCTGCCTCCTATCTACTTCAGTAAAAAAACACTGTTTCTTCTTTTATTGCCAGACTCGCTCCTTCTCCTGCTCTGGAAATTGATCTTGAACAAGAGGTTGCTGTTAATTCTGATAATCCTCTATCTCAAATTATGAAGAAGAGGAAGTTTTCCGACCTTTTCAACGGTAGTGCTTCTAGCTCCCAATCATCTCTTGAAGGAGACGAGAATAAAATAGGGGAAGTCATGAAGCCCCCAGACCCCAAGGGTCCAGTCCCTAAGGATCCAGCCCCCAAAGACCTGGATCCTAAGGATGTAGCTCCCAAAGAGGTTAAAGTTCCTATGAGTAGACCTAGGAGAGGGATTGCAGAGTAGCAAGTCGACCAGGTGACCGATCAACTATCCTTGCCTGATCTACCCTATTATGATGTTGTTCCTCCAACAGCTATTACTCCTGGTTTGTCCAAGAGGATGATCAAGTCTGGTAATCTTCAAGACCATAGGGGTGGAAGCCAAGATCTCTAGAATAAGGGTCTCTTAATTGACCGCTCAGAACCTTGCATCATTAAGTAATTTTCATTGTCTTGGTTTGGTTGTAATTTATACTCCTCATATGCTCACTTTGATCTTCATCTTTTGTAGTTTTTGGTACACTTAAATAATATACTAGAGAAGGATGATGCAATTAAAGTTGTTTCTTCTTCAAATGAGGTGAAAGAAGCCTTATTTAGTTTGAAGAAGTCTCTGCTTGAATATCCGTAGGCCCTGGAGACTGAGAGATCACTTGGGTAGAGAAACTAAAGATAGATAAAACTGCTCGTCAAACATTTGATACAAATGGCCTTGAAGATGAGCGCACGGACAAGGACGCTGGGCTCCAAAAAGAGGAAGTTGCGAACCAAAAAGAGGAAGTTGAGTGTAGGGTAAAGGTTACTGAAGAGCTTGTATCCTCTGCGAGAGCTAAGAAAAAGTCTGCTGTGAAGGCATCCTTCAATGATGGTTGGGACAAGGGCTGGAACAAAGTCATTGCTACTGTTTCTGCTCATATTGAGTATGTGAAGAAAAAATATTTCATAGATGGATGGGTTGCTTCCCTTTAAGAGTTGAACACAAATGGGGACAATGAACTTTTTCACAGGTATGTTCATGGACTCCCACCAGTCACAGAGGATGAGGTTAAATATGAAGCTGCCTCTGAAGAGTCTTCATTTGTGGTTGAGTCTGTTGCCAAAGACCCTAAAATCCCTTCATCTTTTCGTCCTACAACTGAACAAATCGAGTAACTCCGGCCTGTAGTCCCTTCTTCTAAGTAGAACAAGGTGGTTGAAAATGATAGAGAGGAGATGTAAAGTTGTTTGGTATTTTCCCTTTTGCTTTTGTTATTTGTTTTTTCTTTATTTTGATTGTACTTGAACTTTTTATTATCAATAAAAGAACCTTTTGCTATTCGTTTTTTGTCTTCTATTGATTATACTTGTTGTTCTCCATCCTTGTTTTTTATTAGTGGTTATTTCTTCTTGTTAGTTTACAACGAACATGGAATAACTACCTTTCCATGATACCGAGCTACTGAAGAATTGCAATGCTTTTTTCAAAGCTGGTCATATGGACTTATCCGAAGAAGAAATTACTCAGTTGCTCGGTGATGATGCATCAGAGCAGGTTAAAAAATCCTTCAAGTACTTGAAGTACTTACTTGATCGGGCAGTAGAAAATAATGTTGCCTACTATAAAATGATAGAGGAGCTTCAAGAATAGTATAAAGAATCCATTGCGTTGTTACACCAGGGCTATGATCAAAAATATCAAAGCTTCAGTGTAGGTCGGGGTTTTTAACAACTTTGTCTCTGTTTATAATAAAAAGGTAAGCTTCACTTAAGGTTGCAGTTGAAGAAACTAGGACTATTGCCAAACTCCTGGAAAATAATAATAATAATTTGAGGGATGAAGTAAATCTTTTGAAGTATGCCTCTGGAGCTGTTGTTACTACTACAGATGAAGGTTATTCCTTTTTAGAAGTTGAGAATGCTGCATTGAGAGATGAATTGGAGGCCTTGAAAAACATTAAGTCTACTTCTTCTTCCCGAGATAGAAATAGTCCTGGCTGAGGAACCACGGAGAAAATTAAGACCTAACCGGCACTTGCCAACCAAGCTACACAGTTAAAAGCAAAAGACCAAGCTATTGCTGAGATGTCCCAAAAGCTACAGACCTTATCTTAATAACTATCCACTCAATCTTCCCAATTAGAAGTTAATTATGCGGTATTGAAGAAGCTGCAATCGCAAGTTAATATATTAACCTTTCAATTCCATAAACAACTAAGAGAAGTTTGTATGGATGGGTATAATAATGTTATGGGACATTTTGACGATAGACTTTAATAGGCCCAGAACGAATCCTACAAATGGGGTTGGATAAATGCTTTAACTGTGATGAAGGTGGATGGAAACAACTGTCTTTGGGATTGGTATGATCCAGGATTGCTGCAGCTTGACAATCCTCCATTCAAGTTAGATGTTAATTGGATACCTACTCATAGTATTCCCTAATGCTTGATTTCAATGTACCTGGGAGATTACGATCTACATGATAAATTAGAGATCGTTCGTCCTCCTCATTTGCTTGACCATCCTAGTAGCAGCAATACCAGGATGCTTCAGGACTTTAACTTCATCAGCTCTCCTTTTACTGTGGATGATCCTCCATTTGGCATGGATCCTGTCTCTAAAGATGAAAGAAAGCGTCCTGTAGAAGAGACTTTTGTAATTTGTTTTTTCATATTTAAATAATGATATGTAATCATTTTTAATGAAAAGTTTATTTTATGAATGGATCAACTTTTAGTTAATCTCTGAGTGTTTTCTTAGTCATTGACTACGAATGGATCAACTTTTTAGTTAATCTCTAGTTTTTCATTAGTTCTATGGATATCCTTCGAATTATCCTATGTTTTCTACCAATTACCAATGTTTCACAACGATTCTACTAATGTACTTGAATTTTATGGTAATTGCATAAGTTACCTTGGTTCCCATGCGTGAGTGGATCATTTGTACATCTTTTAGCCCAGTTTAGATGAAAATTATTCATTCGGGTCTTCGTTAACCAAGCATTTGGGACTTACAATTTTTCCTTGTGTGGTTTTATATGTTTAACAAACCACTTTGTTGGTGTCGTTATTGATTACGACCAACTTTGTTAGTGGTTGTTGTTGATACCGACCAACTTTGTTGGTGGTTTTATTGATGTCGACCAACTTTGTTGGTGGCCTTTGTTGTTACTGACCAACTTTATAGGTGGCCTTCTTGCTGTTGATGCCGACCAACTTTTTTGGTGGTTTTATTGTTGCCGACCAACTTTGTGGGTGGCCTTTGTTGTTACAGACCAACTTTGTTTGTGGCCTTCATTGTGTTTGTAAGTGCATAGCACTATTACTCTGAAAAAGAAAATAAAAAAATAAATAACAATTTTGGGAAAGTCATGTTCTTATTAAATTTGAAGTGAACTGAATACAACATAACTATATTTACTGATAATACTTCTTCAGGTGTTCTGCATTCCATGGGTTCTTGAATTATTCCCCTTCCAATGTCTCAATCCGATATGTGCCTGGTCGGATAACTATAGTAATACGATAAGGCCCATGCCAATTGTCTTCCAGTTTATTTTTCTTCTGAATTACTTTCTTCAAAACATAATCACCCTCTTTTATGTTTCTTGACATGACCCTCTTGTTGTAGAAATTTGTAATCTTTTTGTTGATAGGCTGCATCCCTTAAAGATGCACCTTTACGGACTTCTTCCAACATGTCTAAATCTAGTTATGTTTTGAAGAAAGTAATTCATTGATCCAATTTCCTTTTGAATTTTCCAACCTTTTCTTCAGCCCATTCAGTAAAGTTCTATTAGTTAACTTTGTTTGGTCGTTGCTTTGAGGATGGCCAGGAGCAGAGTGGATTTTTTGGACATTGGACTGGGCGCAATAAGCAGCGAATTCATCATTGTCAAACTGTGTGCCATGATCAGTTATGATGGAATAGGGTAAGCCATACCTGCATATATTACTCTTTTAAATAAACTAATAAACCTTTTCATAGGACATACTGATTAACAGTTCAACTTCCACCCATTTAATAAAGTAATAAACAGCTACAAGCGGGTACTTAAACCTTCCTCGGTTGGTCGGCAGAGGCCCGACCAAGTTAATCCCCCATATAAAAAAGGGACAAGGGAATGTTATTGGTGTTAGGAGAGATTATGGAGACTTGTGTATGCTGGAAAACCTTTGGCACTTATCACACTTCTTGGAAAAATCTTCACAATCTGCTCGCATAGGTTGCCAGTAGTATCCTTGTGTATGAATTCTCTGTAATAGCGTTCTTCCTGCTACATGGGATCCATAGGACCCTTCATGGACTTCTTTAATTAAATCCTTCACTTCAGCTGGGTGTACACACCGTTGTAGACCAACAGTTAATCCTCTTCTTTATAGCACACCACCATCTAACACATATCTTGCAGCTTTGTATTTCAGCCTTTTAGCCTCAAGTAGATCGACTAGCAGAATCCCGTCTTCAATATATGCTCATATGGGGTCCATCCAAGTTGGCCCCCTATCAATTGCAATAAAGCTAACCATCAGATCTTCATCAATGCTCCAATTAGAAAGTAGCACAATATGAATAGTTCTTCATATTTCCGTTTTAGCTGCTGAAGCTAACTGAGCAAGTACATCTACTCAGGCATTTTTTAATCTTAGAATTTTGACCATCTGGACAACTAGCAAAGGGGAGATTATTTCCAATGTTTTGGCCAAATATCTGGTCATTAATTCTCATTTTGCTGTATATAAGATCAACACCTGATTTACCACCAACTATGAGTCTCTATACACCACAACTTGGTTGACGTTCAGTGATTTAGCTAGATTTAAACTAATAATCACAGCTTCATACTCTGCCTCATTATTGGTGGCTTGAAATTAGAAACATAGAGCGTACTCTATGTCTAGCTCGTCTGGAGTATTGAGAATGATTCCAGCTCCACATCCGGTTATACAAGATAACCCGTCAACATACAGACTCCAAATGGGGATATCGTTGTCAAATGCTTGGTTTCTAGAATCCCTTGATGAAAGATTTTATCCTTCACCTCCTCATATTTCCTCTTCATCTCCTGTAGTCCACTGGTCGGCTCTAATTGGTATTTTTCTATGATTTTCCCTATTTGGAGTTAGTCAGGTGTATCTCCAGTAGGTCTGCTAACTCCTGCATATTGCTCGACTAGAATCCCTTACTGCTCGGGGACCTATGGGTGAGTGAATTCTGCAATAAAATCGGCCATAACTTGGCCTTTTAAAGCGGTTCTTGGTTAATACACAAGGTCATATTCCCCCAACTCCACAACCCAATACATCAATCTTCCAGATTTCTTCGGCTTATGCAAAGCCTGCCTTAGTCGCATGTCAGTGTATACCACTATGATGTGAGCTTAAAAATATGGCTCCATTAGTCTACTAGCCTCAATTAAGGCCAATGCTAATTTCTCCAGTCTGGGATATCTCACTTTTGCTCCTCCAAAATCTTTGTTGGTGTAATAAACTCGCTTTTGAGCTCCTTTTTCCTCCATGATCAAGGCAGAACTAACTACTGACTCAGATAAAGCCATGTAGAAATACAGCTTTTGTCCCAATATTGGTCGGGAGAGTAGTGGTGGTTCTCCCATGTACTTTTTTTAACTCCAGGAAGGATTTTTCACATTCACCATTCCATTCAATGGTTTTTCTGAGTACCTTGAAGAATTGCAAACACTTGTCCGTTGCTCGTGACACAAATCTGGTGAGTGCTGCTATGCGCCCAGTTAGTCTTTGAAAATCTTTTTTACAGGTTGGGGACTTCATTTCGATCAGGTCTTTAATCTTATTTGGATTATCTTTAATTCCCATTTGATTCACTATATACCCAAGAACATTCCCTCTTCACTCAGAAGACATATTTTATGGGATTTAATTTCATTTGGTGCTTTTCCAATTGATTAAACATCTGACTGAGGTCGGTAATATGATCAATAACTTTTTTTTCTTTTTGTGAGCATATCATCAACATACACTTCCATGTTTTTGCCTATCTTCTCCTCAAATACTTTGTTCACCAGTCTCTAATAAGTAGCACCTGCATTTTTCAGACCAAACGGCATAACATTATAGCAATAAGTTCCTCGGGGCGTGATAAAGGAAGTACTTTCTCTGGCTTCTAGCTTCATTTTAATCTGGTTATAACCATAATATGCATCCATGAAACTTAGCATTTCATGCCCTGAAGTAGCATCTACCAATTGATCAATTCATAGCAAAGGAAATTGATCCTTCGAGCACACTTTATTCAAGTCAGTAAAATCCACACACATCCTCCACTTGTTGTTCTTCTTATTGACCATAACAATATTGGCCAACCAATCCGGGTACTTCACATCTTCAATAAAGGAAGCTTTTTGAAGCTTCTCCACTTCTTCCTGTATAGACTGGTTCTTCTCTGGGCTAAAAAATCATCTTCGTTGCTTCACAGGTTTAACCTCTTTATTCACATTAAGGTCATGGCATAGGAAATTTGGGTCTATGCCTGACATGTTTTCATGATTCCACATGAATACCTATTTCCTTTATCTCTAGAAAGCCACCAACTCCTATTTAAGAACTGGTTCCAATGACGCTCCTATTTGAGTTGTTCGTTCTGGTTTATCATCGTCCAGAACAATGCTCTCTTTTTCTTCCATCACTTGGCCTTTTACAAGCTCAGATTCATCTCATGGATCTAAGGTTTCAACCTCAGGCTCCTTGTTCACCTCATATATATCCACTTGATAAGTGGTTTTTTCCTCTTTGTCTTCAATATATCTTCTTGCTCAGTAGAGGAATAGTAGCATTCCCGAGATACTTTCTGATCGCCTTTCACTACTCCAACTCCAAAGTTGGTCGGGAATTTCGGGCATTGATGAATAGTAGAGGGTACAATTTTGAATTTTTTCATACCAACTGTTCCCATAATCATATTATAAGTAGAATAAACATTTTTTTCCATTACAAAGAATATCACCTTCTCTGTCTTGCTCGCCGGCCATGTCCCGATCAACACATCTAGCTTGATAGTCCCCAAAGGAAATACTTTCTCAACTTAGAATTCAATGAGTGGCATGTGATAAGGCTCCAGTTGACTGAGTTTTAAACCCAAACTATCAAAACAAGGATAGAGCATGACGTTTGCCGAACTGTCATTATCCACTAATGTTATTGCTACCAATACTTCTTTCATCCCGACTCTGATCACTAAAGGATCATCATGAGGATACAACACTCTAGATAAATCATTTTTGGAAAAGAAAATTACGAGTTGATCATTGTTAACTTTTCTTGGTCAATCTTCCTCGGAGAGGTTAATCCATTCTATATAGGAACAAGCTTGAGCCTCATTCAAATAAGATTTCCTTTTAGATATATGATCTCCTCCTCCAGCATCTCCACCTATAATCATGTGAAAATTAAAAGATTTAAAACTGAGTGTGAATACCTCACATTTCGGTGTCTAGGCTTCTTGGGAAGATCAGTATCATCTTCTAGATCATCATCATGGTTCTTCTTCTTCTCTTCACTGGACTTAACTAGCGATTTAGATCTCTGTCGACCTCTACCTCCATTTCTTCCACCATTCAGTCGATCAATAAATCTATCCAACTTTCCTCTTCGAATGAGCACTTCTATCTCATTCTGAAGGGAAATACAACGGTTGGTAGTACGACCATGATCTTTGTGAAACTCAAAATACTTAGACTTATCCCTCTTATTAGTAGGTGGCCTTAATTTTTCAGGCCAACTCAAATCATTGTTGTGCTTGATTTCCTCCAACACATGATGTATATCCACCGCTAAGGGAGTGTAATTAGTGAATTTTTTTAGCCGATCTAAGATTTCCTTTACCTTAAAACTCCCGTGCTCATTATGATTCTTATGCTCCTTCTTATCTAACCTCCCTTCTATTTTTTCTTTCGCCTTTGTGTCTAAATTGTTTTTAGCCGCCATAGCTTCCACGACATTCATAATCTTCGCTGCTTTGGCCATCAATTCTGTCATAGTCTTTGGTGGGTCTTTTGCCAAAGTATAATATAATTTATTAGGGAGCAAACCACTCATGAGGGAAGTGATTTTGGTCTTCTTTTCGTAATCAATGACTTCTAGTTTCTCATTGTTGAAATGAGTGATGTAATTCCTGGTACTTTATCCTTCCTTCTATCTTACACTGAGCAAATGACCTACTCGTTCCAATGATTTTTCTCCAAATAAAAAATTACCAATGAATAGCTCGGCAAGTTATTGAAAGTAAGAAATCTGCCCCCAAGGAAGGTTGTTGTACCCAATTTGAGCAGATCTAGTGACTATTCCTGAGAATTCCTTACATCACATCTCATCGGGAACAACATAGATATCAACAGATGCTTGGTACTATTCTGTATGAATAACTAGATCAGTCATCCCATTATATTTGGGAGTGACTACTAGAGCTTTAAACTTGGTTGGCATAGGGAAATTAATGATGATTTGCACAAAGGGGGATCCCTTAGTAAAACTTATTTGGAGGGGATTCTTGGTTGTGGCCATTTCTCCCAATCTGTCTTCCAAACGTTGATTGAAACCTTTTCAAGCATCACTTCTAGCACCATGGCTGACATCTTTTTTAATGCCGACCAACAGATCGTGTTGAACTTTCTTCCTGCGAACCTTCTCTCTGACAGTTTGTCAGGTATTTAATCTGGATTGGGCTTAACCTTCCCTTAGATCACTTGGTCATCGAGTATTTCTCGATGCAACCCGTTGGGCATTTCCCTGGGGTCCCAAACGATCAAAAGGAGAGGTCCTACTTAGCCTTTCCAAGGCACTCAATCTTTCTGGGATGAGGAACTGTCCATCAGTGGAATTAGTGATCCTAATAGAAGAAGTTGCTCCAGAAAGGTATGAAGGATCCCTAAAAGTTCTAGAACAGCTATGCCCAATACTCCTTATTAGCGGCGATGGCATACTCCTTTGATTAACTTGTGCTGGCACTCCATTTTGCAGAGTTTGAGCCAACTATCGTATTGTATCTAGCATAGCTTCTTGACCATTGGCCAAGCTAGCCAAAATTCATGTTAGGTCATTGTTATTTGGAGGGACAGATGGAGTACACAGAATTCCCTCATTTCTGCTACTTGGTTCTGGAATTTCATCCATGGATGATGAATGAGTGAAAACGTTTACCAATGCATTCCCACAGACGACGCCAATCTGTTGATGTAAAAAACTAAACTAGGCATAATTAATCGATCGCGGATAAAAATGAATAAAACAAACATGACACAAGAAATTTTAAAGTGGTTCGGCTCGAAAGAATAGCCTACGTTCACTATTCAGTATTGGTTGTCTTGAGTTATTTTTTCGATCCCTCGCAATGAGGGTGATACAATGTATTTATAGCCCAAGAGGGGTCTTAATAGTTGTCATGTCAAAGGATGGAATGCCTTCATTTTTTAGGCATTTACATCAATACATAATGAGAATTAAATATATAATATTGTCAATTCATTAGCGATACAGGCTGTAACACTGTTGGCACTAAGTTGGTTGTACAGATTGGATTTCTGTCTCTTGGTCGGCCTTCGTTGTTGGTCAGGATTTTCTATCATGCTGACTTGGACTTACTCCACATTGGATGACACGAGCTGGCTTGTAATTGGTCCACGTAGGATGGTAAATTTTGATATCAACAGTTATTGTAATTAATTAACACAAAAAAATATTATGAAATTTTATAATAGTAGAGAAAATCTCGTCTTAAGATTTTTATCCAAAATTATTTTATAATTATTTTACAAAATATATAAACATTAATCGATATATGAACAATAATAAGAAAGTAACATTTACAAACTTACAATGCTAATAAATGAAGATTTATTTTTTATTGCGGCAAGTGTTGAATACACTATTCTTAAAACGAGATTTGCTCCGCAGTGGTTTTCAACAGAGTCAGCGGCAATCATCTCCCATGATACAATAATCTCACTTGTAAAAGTAGCACTCCAAATTGAAAGTTCCTGGCGAACCAATGATGCAGAACTCTCTATTTTTATGTGGACTAAAATGGACTGACACAAGATATTTTTCTGTCTTAAATTCGTGTTTGAAAAAGACTGACCAAACCATTATTTATACTAAATAAGTGGTTGTAAAAATGGTTGGAAAAATATCCCAAAAGTAACAATTGTTGGGATAAAACTGATAAAAATGAAACTGAAATATATGAATGGTCAACTATTGAAATAAAAAACGGAATAAGAATTTGGGACTGAAAATAAATAAAATAAACCAACAAAATGAACTCAAAAATAATAAAAAGCGCAATAAAATTAGGCCAAAAGTTTATACTTTGGCCAAGTTAAAGCACATGGCCCACAAGCACGAGACGAGCCAAGTTAACTTACACATAAGCTCTCATAATTCATGTCTATCGTCTGAATCACTAGATATAAATTATTTTCCTGAAGTTCAAAATTTATTCTTATTGTGCTCTTCATAACTTTTTATTAGTGAGGAGAGTGTTATTGTATAAAACTAGTAATTTGATATTTTAAGTCTCAACTAGGATTCACTAAAAGTAAATCATAACAAATATAGAAGAAACCAATTTTAACTTGAGCGAGATGAGAGATAGAGGATGCGAGAAGAGATTAACGTGGTTCGGCCCAATGAGGTGCCTTTGTCCACAAATGCAGTGCTGTTTTATAATAGAAGTGAGTACAAGCTCTCAGAAAACTCTCTAGAGTTTTGTATATGTCGTTTTCTTCATGTCCCTCCTATGTGATATGGGGTGCTATTTATAGTGGGAGAGCAAAAATAAAGAGGTGAAGTGCCTTTATAAGTCAAGTAGTTACACCTTTCTACATTCTAGTTGAAAACTAATGATGAGAAAATAATATGTAGTTAAAAGGATTAATCCACGTGTGAATAAAGAGAGAGCTATACATATTCCCACATGTGGTTCAGATGTATGCTTGATTGTTTTAATTAGTGGTGGTTGTCTAGACAACCAACCAAGGGAAAATACTAAGCCAACTAAAGTAACGATTACTGACAGTATCCCATGAGCACTTTATGATGACAAGTGTCATAATTTTATTAGTCCATACCCCATTATAGTTTTACGGTACAATAGAAGCCCCCAATACTTCATTCATGACTAGAGCGAGTGGTGTCTTGTGGAATAAGTCGATGGAGTATTAACTAGTAGATGTTGACCAGTCTTATGGAAACTTGGTCGCAAGCCTTTGGTTGTGACTTTGGCCTGTTGAGGTGCTTTGGTTTGCAGCTGATCTTTGAAAGTTGGCATTTCATGGGAAATGATAATTATTCTTGATGTAGTGGTAATTCTGTAAATAAGGGCAAAAATAACGAAGCGTCCGAGGGTACTCGGTAATAAGGCGCATTAGGTAATGAAATGCCATCAAAATGAAATGGTAAATACGTTTAATAATACCTTCTTTGTGCAACTGGAAACACTTCATCGGGCTTATAAAGTGTCATGTCCTGCTTTATTCAATTCCTCCTTAATCTAAAAAATCTTTTTCTTCTTCTCTAAGCATTTTCTGCCATTTGTGAGAGTCGTGTTCTTCCTTTTCACTGTAAGAACTCCTTATCCTTTCTTTTTTGTAATTCTTTACTGAAAATATAGTTTGTACTACGGATGAGTGTTCAATAGAGATTTTTAGGGTTAACCATGGTATAATGACCCCACTTTTAAATGCTCATATAAAGTTTGTTTTTATAAATGTGTCACACTTATTATCTGAAAAATTTGTATTATTACAAATTTCATATTCTGGATTTTTAATTTGATAAATCCCATTCTTAAATTTGAAGAATCAACTGTTAAATGGTCAAATTTAAGTTTAATGTCACATCCAAACCTAAACAATAAGTTTTGGGCTAGAAAATGTAATTTTATGAAACTTTAGGGACTTAATTGTATTAAAAAAAGTTTTAGGGACCAAAATGAAAAATAAAAAAGGACCTTATAGTAAATAAAATATTTTCAAGGACTTCTAAAAAATATTTAAACTATATAGTGTGAAATTACCAAAATGCCATTCATGTGTAAAATGACCCCTATACCCTTAATACCTTTCCACCTCGTGCTTGACACCTCGTGCTTACACGTGTCATCTATATAGCTAAATCTAAAAACACGTGTCACGGTTCAGGGGAATAAGACTACAAGACCCCTCCGTTGTGCAACACTTCAACGCTGAATCGTCGTTGTAGAGTCTTGGTTAGCTAGACACGTGTCAACACCGTGAAATCTTTGGAAAACTATAAATACGGCCTTTAGGATAATTTAAAACACATACGGATTCCTCGATAATTATAGTAAGAAAGAGTGATATCTCAAGAAGGAGTTATGTAAGTTTAAGAAGAAATTTTATCTTAACGGAGTGATCCAAGACACAATACCGATAAACGTCGAACTTTTGTTTTAAGTGAGTAATTTATGACATTCTTTGCGTATTTTGATTATATAATATCATGCAAACTATATATATTTTATGAAATTTCTTTGATTCTCAAAAGACATATGATATCGAAGATTCCGTCGTTTGTTATATGTTTATATCTCTCGATAAAAACATTTCACTTGAATTCTAAAATTATTGATTTTTGCCAATGGAAACTCTCTTACTATGTTGACCTTGACTACCAGATGGAAATATTTGGGTGGTACCTTCCCAGCTGGTTTATCGCTGGTGCGACCTAAATAAGGCGTTGTTTCAGAGATCGTGATTTTGTTTTTGTGATGTTACCAGGGGGAAACATTTGGTGACACTATTTGTCTGTCTTGGTATTAGAGCGTACATGGCCATTAAAATTAAATTAAAAAATTGACATATTGCTCAATTGTTTTATCTATTTTGTTCTTCACTGTTTATTATGAAAATATATAATGTTAGTTACTTTATGTATATTACTCCAAATTTCTGTCCATATATATATATATATATATATATATATATATATATATATATATATATATATATATATATATATATATATATATATATATATATATATATATATATGTGCCTTATGTTCTAAATTGAATAGGTATTAATTTTTTGAAAAACTCCGGAATGTCTGGAGATTGAACCTCATTCGACTTTTAGCTAATGTTGTATAAATAACCATTTTTCAGGAAATGTTTAGGCTCTTGGATGGAACGAAAAAGGACTATGCTGAAGATTTAGCTTTTAGAGGTATTTTTGTTACTTTAAGTAAAATGTTCGTTTTATCATTTGGAGTTTGTTTAGCTCTCTTGTAAGAAGTTTAAATGTTCCTTCACTTACAATATTTTACGATTCATAACAGTGTGAATGTATTTTTGCTACATTTATTTAAGGAAACAATTTAAGCCTGAATATTTTTGTCTTGGTGGCATGTCAAGACATTCGTTCCCTATTACTAATTTTGGATAGGGGTCGTGACAGAGCTGGTATCAGATCATAGGTTATGAACATGTAGACTACTTAAGTTTCCATACATAGGATATATGATTAAATATCCGACTTAGGATATGACCCTCCATATGTCTTACATTCTATATAATTATTTTTCTACTCTTCAATCTTGAAACAGTATAACACATTTTACATTTGGTCGTGACTAAAGAAAATAACCAAGACAATATCAACTATGGGAACTAGTGGTTCAAGTATGGAAGGACTGGAAGGTGCATACAAGGCGATTGAAAGTCTACCAAAGATTGTGGATCAGCAGGTGAATAATGGAGCACCAAAAAATCCTAAACTAAGTAAATGTACTAATGAGTAGTTCAATAAGATGAATCCATCTTTTAAAGGTACTTCTAACCCCACTGAATCAGAAAGTCGGGTGATGCCAATGGAAAATATACTCGATGTTCTTAGGAGTACCGATGAACAAAGGGTTTCATTTGCAATATTTATGTTAGAAGGTGAGGCCTAGCTTTGGTGGAAGATGATTAAGATAATACACGAGGAGAAGAATACTTACATAGGTTGGAATGACTTCTTAGAGATCTTTTATGAGAAATATTTTCCTAAAATGGTGAAAGATGAAATGGCAGTTGAGTTCATGAGTCTAGTGCAAGGGAATATGATGGTTAGTCAATACGAGGAAAAATTTACTAAGTTATCCCATTTTGCGTGGCATGTTCTGGTAACTAACGTTTTAAGATCCAAGAAGATAGAACGTGGGTTAATATTGAATAATCATAGTTGAATTTCCATCCTGAAGTTGACATCATATAGTGACGTCGAGACTAGGGTTAAGTTAGCCGACGAGGATTTAAATCCTGAAGTTGACATCATATAGTTGACATCATAAATTATAATCTAATTATAGATGGTAAGAGGAAGTTTGGGGAACAAATAGGGAACACCCCAAATAATAGAAGTACATCCAATGTTGGGGGATTTAGGGATAACAAACAGTATAATAACAAGATATGTAAGCGATGTGGGAAGATGCATAGAGGACGACCTTATTACAGGGATTTGGGAGCTTATTTTAGGTGTGGATAGAAAGGACATCAGATTAAAGACTGCCCAACCCCAGCAAGGGTTCCGATACATCCTTTAGGTGAAAAGAAGGATCAAGGCAGACAGGGTAGATTCTTTTCACTTTCTAATACCCAAGTTTCTAGCACGGCAGTGTCAAGTATATTTCTTTATGTGCCCAACCTTTTCAAGTTTTAATATATCCTCGTTCCACCCTTTCATTTATGTTTGTACATTTTGTTAACCGCTTTCCTAATATGCCCGAACCCTTGAATCATAGCATACACGTTTCTACTACTTTAGGTGATTTATTGAAGGGAAAATTAATATATAAATCTTTCTCTATAGATGTTAGTAGTTATAAACTATTCATCGATTTGATAGTTTTAGACATAAGAGATTTTAGTAGTCATAAACTATTCACCCATTTGATAGTTCTAGACATAAGATATTTTGAAACCATTTTGAGGATGGATTGGTTAGCATCGTATCATGCTAAAGTAGATTTTTTTGAGAAGAGAGTTACTTTCCAAATTCCTAACTAACTAGAATTCAGTTTTGAAGGAACTAGAATCCTGTCTCCCATGTGTATTATCTCTACAATGCAAGCTTGTAGTTTTTTTAAGAAGGGATTCAAGCAAGTGTTATTGATTTGCAAATAAAAGGTCCTGGTTTAGAAGATATTCCTATAGCTAAATATTTTCCAGATGCTTTTCCCAGTCTACCTCCTAGTAGATAAATAGAGTTTACGATTGACCTTATTCCTGCAACTATACCAATCTCAAAACCACCTTATCGTATGGCACCTTTAGAATTAAGGGAATTAAAATTTTAATTACAAGATCTATTAGACAAGGGTTTTATTATACCAGGTGTATCCCCTTGGGGTGCTCCAGTGTTATTTGTTAAAAAGAAGGATGGTACGATGAGGTTATGTATAGATTATCATGAACTAAATAAGGTGACCATTAAGAATAAATACCCCTTACCTCTTATAGATGATTTGTTTGACCAACGTCAACGTGCATAAGTATTTTCTAAGATTGACATCAGATCAGGCTATCACTAATTAAAGATTAAGAAAGATGATATTTCGAGATCATCTTTTCATACTAGATATGGTCACTATGAATTTCTTGTGATGCCATTTGGATTAGCTAATGCACCAGTCATTTTTATGGTTACGATGAATAGAGTGTTTAGGAAATATTTGGATCAGTGTGTGGTTGTTTTCATTGATGACATCTTTATTTATTCTAAAATTATTTAAGAACACAAAAAGCATTTAGAGACAGTGTTACAAATACTTAGGAGGGAGAAATTATATGCGAAATTAAAGAAGTGTGAGTTTTGGTTGCCTAGTATCTCTTTTCTAGGACATGTCATTTATAAGGAGGGAGTGTCGGTTGATCCTCAAAAGATCAGGGCTATACTAGATTGGCCTAAACCAACTAATGTGATGGAGATAAATAGTTTTCTTGGATTAAGAGGTTATTATCGAAGTTTTGTTAAAGGATTTTCTAGTATTGTGAAACCTCTATCTAGATTAACACAAAAGAAGGTGAAATATGAATGACTTGAGGAAGTTGAGAATAATTTTCAAGAACTCAAGAATCGATTAATAACTACCCCAATTTTGACTATTCCTTTCGGGATAGGGGTATTTGTGATTTATAGTGATGCTTCTAAAAAAGTTTTGGGATGTGTACCTATGAAAAATGGAAAAGTACTAGCTTATGCCTCAATACAGTTAAAACCCATGAGCAAAATTATCCAATCCATGACCTAGAATTAGTAGCTGTTATTTTTTCTCTTAAGATTTGCAGATATTTGTAGCTGTTATTTGTATGGCGAAACTTTTGAGATTTATACCGATCATGATAGTTTGAAATATATTTTTACCCAAAAACAATTGAACATGAGACAAAGGAGGTGGCTAGAATTAATCAAGGATTATGATTTAAATATTCATTATCACCCAGGGAAAGCTAATATAGTAGCTGACGCTTTAAATAGGAAGTCTACAACAAATTTACCATGCCTCATTACAAATCAGGAACCTTTGTTAAGGAATTTAAGAAGTATGGAAATAAATATATGTATTTATAGCAAAGGAGGAATAATTGCAAACTTATAAGTACTACCCATATTGATAGAAAGGATCAAAATTGCACAAGTAAATAACCCACAACTGAAGCATATTAGAGAAGAAGTCATTGAATGGAAGAGAATCGAATTTTCAATACGAGATGATATATTGAGGTTTGGAAATAGAGTGTGTGTTCCACATGATGCCCAACTAAAAAGGCAAATTTTAGAGGAAAGTCATTCCTCGATATTCACATTTCATCCCTGCTCTACAAAGATGTATAGGGATCTTCAAGAGGTATTTTTATGGTGTAACATGAAAAGGAAGATAGACAAATTTGTATATCAATGTTTGGTTTGTCAATAAGTAAAAGTTGAACATCAAAAAATATCAGGATTACTGCAACCCCAACCTATCCCTGAGTGGAAATGGGAACATATTATTATGGTTTTTGTGACAGGTTTACCAAGGAGTTCAAATGTTAATGATTCTATTTGGGTAATTATTGATAGGTTAACTATATCTTCTTAATTTCTTTCCATTAATATTTTCCATTCTTTATAAAAGTTAGCTAAGTTGTACGTACGGGAAATTATTACTCTTCGTGGAACCCCATTTTCAATTTTTTTTATCATGGACCTAGATTCATGTCTCGCTTTTGGAAAAGCCTACAAGTAACCATGGGAACACAATTGAATTTTAGTACCGCTTTTCATCCTCAAATGAATGAACAATCTGAGAGAACCATCCAAACCATAGAGGATATGCTTAGGGCATGTGTACTTGATTTGAAGGGGAATTGGGATGATCATTTACCGTCAGTGGAATTTGCATATAATAATAGTTATCAAGAAAATCGTGAAATGGCTCTTTCTGAGGCGCTCTATAGTAGAAGGTGTCATTCCCCTACACGTTGGGTAGAAGTTGGAGAAAGAAAACTATTAGGTATACAATTGATTCAGATTATAACAGAGAAAGTGAAATTGATACAAGACCGACTTCGAATCACTCAAAGCAGTCAAAAGATTTATGTTGACAATCGACACTGACATTTAGAATTCCAAAGAGGAGATTATATGTTCTTGTGAGTATCACCAGCAAAGGGAGTAATCTGATTTGGGAAGAAAGGTAAGTTAAGTCCAAGATACATAGGACCTTTTGAAATCCTTAAAATGATAGGAGCTGTTGCGTAAAGAATAGACTTACCCCCTCGACTTAATAGTGTGAATAATGTGTTTCACATGTCAATGATGAAGAAATACATCCCAAATTGAACACATATCGTAAGTCATGAACCTCTTCAAGTTAGAGAAAATTTGACCTACATTGAGCATCCAGTAGAAATTTTGGACCATAAAGATAAAATATTACGAACCAAGGAAATTCCACTGGTCAAAGTATTATGGAGTAATAATTCCGTTAAAGAAGAAACATGCGAGCGAGAAGATGAAATAAATGAGTGATATCCATATCTATTTCAAATTTAATGTAAGTCATGTTTTGGGACCAAGCTTTTTATAAGGAAGGTAGGATGTAACAACCCCACTTTTATATGCTCATATCTAGTTTGTTTTTACAATTGCATCTCACTTATTATCTTAAAAATATTGTATTATTACAATTTTGACATTCTATATTTTTAATGTTACAAAGCCCATTCTTAAATTTGAAGAATCAACTCTAAAATGGGTTAAATTGTAATTTTAGGAAAGTTTGGGGACTTGGTTGTAATAAAGAAAGTTTTAGGGACCAAAATAAAAAATAAATAGTTCCTTTTCATAAATAAAATATTTTCAAGGACCTCTAAGAAATATTGAAAATATATAGTGTGAAATTACTAAAATGCCCATCATGTGTAAAGTGACTCTTATACCCTTAATACCTTTCAACCTCGTGCTTGACACCTCATGCTAACATGTGTCACTGATATAGATAAAGCTAAAAACATGTGTTGTCGTTTGGTGAAATAAGGTTGTAAGACCCCTCCGTTGCGCGATACCACAATAATGAGTCGTCGTTGTAGAGGCTTAGTTAGCTAGACACATGCCAACACTGTGAATTCATTGGAAAACTATAAATAAGGCCTTTAGGATCATTTAAACTCACATCGATTCCTCGATAATTATAGTAAGAAAGAGTGATATCTCAAGAAGGAGTTCTTTAAGTTTAAGAAGAATTTTTACCTTAACGAAGTGATCCAAGGCACAATATCGATAACTTCGTATTTCTATTTTAGGTGAATACTCTATGACATTCCTTGCGTATTTTGATTATATGATATTATGCAAACTATATATATTTTATGAAATGATTTTATTCTCAAAATACATCTAATACCGTTGATTTCATCATTTGTTATTGTGGATGTAAAAAACTAGACTTGATCTAATTAATTAATCACAGATAAATATGAGATAAATAAATAAGACGAGATTTTTAAAGTGGTTAAGCCTTATTGAAATGGCCTACGTCCACTGTCTTGTATTACTGGGTGTCTTGCCTTAATCTCAATTATGCTTGCTTAGAATGGCTTACCCCTCCATGAGGGTATTACAATGTATTTATAGCCCTTGGGCTGTCTGTATGAATAGACAATATGTCGTTATTAAATAGGCATATACATCTGTATATGGTGAGAATATTCATTTAATCTGTCTTTGTCGTTTGATCTTCCTAACCAGTTGCTTGGTACACTGAGTAGCTTGGTATTCTGAGTAGCTCGGTACTCTAAGTAGCTCGGTACGTGTACTTATGCCATATTGAATGACACGTGTCTTTACATAACTGATCCATGCCAGCTGACTAATTTTGTATCAACAATTATGTCTTAATATCTCTCGATATAAAGATCTGATTTGAATTCTGAAATTATTGATTTGGCCTATGGAAGTTCTCTTACTATGGTTGTATTGACTACTGAATGGAAATATTTGGGTGGTAACCTTCCCAGTTGGTTTATTGTTGGTGTGCCCTAAACAAGGCGTCATTCTAGAGATCATAATTTTTTGTCGGTGATTTTACCAGGTGGAAACATTTGGTGACACTATCTGTCTGTCTGGGTATTAGAGCGTACATTTCCATTAAAATAAAATTAAATAATTGACATATTGCTCAATTGTTTTATCTGTTATGTTTAGCACTGTTTGATGTGAAAATATATACTGTCAGTTACTTTATGTATATTACTGTAAATTTTTGTCCATACACACACACACATACACACACACACACATATATATATATGTTCTAAATTGAATAGGTATATATTTTCTGAAAAACCCTGGAATGTCTGGAGATTGAACCTCATTCATCTTTTATCTTATGTTGTATAAATAACCATTTTTCAGGAAATGTTTAGGCTCATGGATGGAAGGAAAAAGTACTATGTTGAAGATTTAGCATTTAGAGCTCTTTTTGTTATTTTAAGTAAAATGTTCGTTTTATCATTTAGAGCATGTTTGGTTATCTTGTAATAAGTTTATTTTTGTCTTAAGTTGTAACTCGTTGTTACTTTGAATATAAATGAAGTTTCTTTTATAAATCTCTGATGACGTAAGTCCTTCACTTTCAGTACTTTGCGATTCATAACTATGTGAATGCATTTCCGCCGCATTTATTTAAGGAAAAAATTTAATTCAGAATATTTCTCTCCTTGGTGGCATGTCAAGACACTCGTTCCCTACTACTAATTTTGGGTCGGGGGTCATAACACATGGAATCCATGCATGTGAAAAAAACTGAGTTGCTGACTTTTCCTTGTGAGGGCTATTGGTTATACACTATATTTATTGCTATGTGTGGGGAAACTTTCTCCCCAAACCATTTGTTTCTAGAGTTCTATCACTACTTGATGTGGTTATCTACCAAGTTACCCAAAATGCTTGAAGGATCATTAATAGGGTTTACTGCATTAATGATCAATATGGGATGCACATTAGAATAAATGAGTTAATGTACTTTTACCATTGGGGTACTATAAATAAGAACATTTATTACTTGAAGACGAGGCAGTCCAATAGGGCTTTGGTCGTGAATATACCTGATTCCAATAAGGATTATTAGGATCATGGTCAAATTGTAAAGAGTTAGAAATTTCCCCCTTTTCTTGAAGGTGCTATGTATAGTGTCCTAAGATGCCCTCAGGTAGGCTAAGGAATAGGTCGGCACATGCACACACATTTCAAATATTTTTTCTATCTAGTTTCTTCTTTACTTCTATATGTTTCTCGGATTTCTGTTTTGCAGAGAATATTAAGAAGAAAATTCCTCGCATTTGAGAGGTTAATTTTTAGGATTTGGAAGTTGGTTGGTTGGTTTAACAAAGAATTGATATTACAGAGCATCCCTGGTTGGCTTCATTCCTGCTAGGTTACCGGAGTACTCCTACCTCTTTATTAGCTAGACCAATTAAAGAGATACCCTCAGCCCCCATTAGCCTGGAAGACCCTATCTCCTCCTCTAATACCTTAGGATCGGGTTCTGAGTTCTCTCATCGAGCGAAGGAAAATGTCTTAAAAAAGAGAACCTCTTCATCCTTTGAGCCTCTAGACTTCTCTCTTATATCGTGAAACATTATGTCATCACATATGATGAAGAAAAAAAATCCCCAACTTCCTTTCTGGAACCATGTTGTATCCCCCAATGCTCATAAAGCCTAAAGCTGGGGTTTTTAGTCATTCTATCCTTTTAGACACCTTCCCAACCAGGGACTATGAGCCCCTGTTTATACTGTTAAGGAAGCATTAAATTTCTCCTATGAATATAGTTGTAAAGAAGCCTGTTGATAAGGGCAAGGGTACTTCTTAGTCTGTTGCAGTCAATCCTGAGCTAACTCATGAGTTTATTAGATCTGGAGTTCTCCCTACTGATAAAGTGGATGCATATTCTCTCCCTCACTCAAGCCTAGTTAATCGGGAAAATCATAATCTGGCCCTATTAAGTTGACTAGCCCTTATCTAATTTTTGCTAACTTCTTTTCCTAAAAGTTGATCTTGTATTTCTTGATTGATTATGACCATCTTTTGAGAAGGAATTGTAAATCGAAAGAGTCGTCCTCTAATATTGAAGTGTCCTTCAATGGAATGCATCAATATTAATAAGCCATTGGTCACTCTCATGAGGAAAAGAATATGAAGTTGGAAAAGAATATTGGGTCATTGGAGCAGGGGAAATTATTGATAGACCAAGCTGCAATCACTACCAAAAAGGATGCAGATGATGCCAGAAATATTATAGACAGGCTAAAACCCAAGTGGTAGAGGTGAAACCTAAGGCTATCAAGTATAGGGATAATGATTTCACCCGGGAATAGGACAATGTGTTATTAAATGCTTCTATGCCAATAGATTATTCAAAGAAGTCCTCCTTCAAGGACAGTTGGGATGCGACCTTTGTTGAGGTCGTCACTACAATAGGGTCTGACCTCTTCCTCTTGCACAATACTAGCACTCATCCTCAAATTGATGAGGAGGTGGGTGAGTCTATAGCCGATGCACAACTGGTGGTCACCAAGTGAGCAAAGAGTAAAGATGAAGTTCATAAAGAGAAGGTGGGAGATGGATTCGTGTAGTTTTAGGAGTCTGATGCTTTATCTTGTTTTGTTTTCTTACTGAAATGCACTGCCTTGATGTAACTCCAATTGTTGTTTAATAAAATGAAGTTATATTCTCCATATATTTATCTTGGTCAAATTCTTTTAAATCTTTTCACTTCGACAATTACTTATATCCAACCATCTATTTTTCAATTTAATAGCAGGTTGTTATACTTTGTCACCGTTCAAAATGACTTTCAAAAAAGGCATAATCAACTGTTCGGCGCTGGTTATGAAGAGAATAATGAGGATGAGCTTAAGGAGTTGCTCGACCAAGATGTATCTATTCAAGCTAAGGAAACATATCTATGTTCGCATAACACTACTTATCATGAAATAACTCTCGATCTTCACTGAAGTCATAAGGAAATACTAACAAATCTTTTCCGTCAACTACGGGAAGAAACTAGTCGACTTGTGATAGAGCAATGAATTTGATTAGAAGATGTGTTCTTTGTCATCATCCTATTCCAAGAAATACTTTTTCCTTAATTCAGAGCTAAAGAGTGCTGGAGAGGTTTCCAAGTTGCTCAAATGAGAGAATAATTCTTTACATATTGAAATTGAAGGCCTTACGAACCCAACGTCTGTCGACCAGAATGAAGGTATTTCCTTCTTAGAACAAGATTGTAACAACCCGCCCTTTTGGAGACGATTAAATTCCATAAATAAATATAAATTGGCAATTTGGAGAATTTCCTAAAATAGTAATTTTTGGGATATTCGAGGATTAAATGATTTTCGAGGGATGTTGTGATTATTTTTGGGACTATATAGGTCGAAATATTTTAATTATATGTTGTCGTTGAGTAAAGCGACATGAGGTAAGATTTTTAATTAGAAAACCCGCATTTATTTCTTTTGGGTTGGAATAGTGATTTGCGGTCAAGTACCTCGGATGGAAATTTTGACTGCGCCGTGAGTCTCGGAATGGCCGAGATAGTCGGAAAAGAGTGTTCGATAGTCGAAAATGAGTTTCGGGTAATTTTAGAGGTAAAAGTAACTCGTAATTGGGTAAACGAGTCGTTTTGGGGTTTTAAGGGGTTAAACCCTTTTCTTTCTATATAAAGAGAGGGAGAGGGAGAAAAAGAGAAATAAATAAGAGAAAAGAGAGAGAAGAGAGAGAGGAAGAAGAAAAGAGGAAGAAAAGGGGAGATTCCGGCCAAACTCCGCCGGATTCGACTCGAGGTCGTCAGATTTTATCCACGAGGCAAGTGTTTACTTGCTTTATTTATCTTTTTGCATAAATATCTCATACCGTAGTTTGGTATAAACAAACCCTAAAGGTTTTGGGGTGGATTATCGTGGATAAAACGGGTTTTTGGAAGTTAAAACAATTAAACCCCAATAATATTTCAATTTGTGGAACTTAGGTTTTAACCTAAATTAATTGGTGGTTTTGGGTTCTAGGATGTTTAGAAACCTTAATATATGTGTATTTGTAGTTGGTTGAGGTTGTAGGATGTTGGGTCAGGCGATAAAAGCTTGGGAGAAGCTTTAATGGCCGAAATCGTCTCGGAGAAGACGATGAATAGTAACCTGTCACTTTAGGGGGCCTTTTTGGCTAGGAAAAGAATTGATTTAGCTTTCGTCCAAAACACAAAAGTTGTAGATATTTTCGATACGGTCGCGTGGGTACTGACCGCGTATTTTTCTGATTTTTTTACGATTTGATATGATTTTTACAAGATGACAGCTCCGGGTTGAAATCATCAACTGGGAAATCAAATCGGGAATTGGAAAAATTACGGCTAGAATTAATTGCGTAGATGTTCGGGATAATTTTTGGTGTAGTTTAGAAATCCCAAAAATGAATTTGGGTTGTTGGATAAGGGAACTGAGGATTTAATTTTTGGGAGACCTGGTGTGACCGGTCGACCGCGTCCCTAAGGCCGGTCGACCGCGTCAAGGAGAAAAGGCCTACTGCTTTGTTTCGTAGGCTTATTTGTAACCCGCGGTCGACCGGGGGTCTAGTACCGGTCGACTGGTGCCCGGTTTTCAGCCCAAGATTTTGGAGATTAGGATTATTTCTCCTTTTTGAGTTTAATGTTTAAGGGCCTTCTAAATTAGAGTATTATAGAGGGTTATGTCCTAAAGGACTTGATGAATTGGGAATATATGTATATGTGTATATTCACTTAGAGTGAATTAGTATAATTGGAAATATCCAATAAATTCCTTAAGAGATAATTAAGGCAATTATTATTTATCGAAGTGAAGAAACACTTTGGGTTTAATATCATGCTTATATGAATGCATGATTATGATTCTTTAAGAGAATCTTTAGGATTAATGGTCATCGCTAGATATCATTGGCATTTATGGCCATTTATATATTCGAGGAGGAATATAGGGTATATATATATATATACTATGTGATTAAGTATATATATGATATGAGATAATGATTTTGAAAATAAAATATGAATGTTTTCAAAATGGAAAGACAAATGATTTTCATAAAAGATAAAAATTGAGGATACACACCTCTCTAAATCGCTATCATAAGGAAAGTTGCGTGCGTATGGTGAAGCCCCCTGACAAACTAACGTAGAGTGGATATAGTCCTATAGGCCATATGAGCGTTTGTTGTATTTTTTTGCGCTGGTTAGGAGATTCCGGGTGTGGTCTTGATTATCCCGCAGGCATATGGCCACTTCCCGACGTCTTACGATGTAGGATCCCAGGTTGTCTTGATTATAGGCCCTAGAAGATGATAGCCATTTAGGGGCGCGCACAGTGGGAAAACCCAGACGGGCGGTCTTAGAACGCGTTATGTTAAAGCAATTCATGATAATGGATTGGCTTTAATTACATTTTCTGGATATAGGAAGGGAAATGGGTTATATGGTTTGGCTTCGGTAACACCTCCCGGATGGAAGAAGGGATGTGGAAGCATATGATATAATCAAAGCATTTTTATGATAATGAAAATGGCTTTGAATACATTTCCTGAATATAAAAAGGGAAATGGGATATTTTGAAACGGAAAAGCATTTTTATGATAATAAACTGTCTTTAAAAAGAGATATGATTTGTTAAAGAAATTCATGATAATGAATTGGCTTTTAAATACATTTCCTGGATATGAGAAGGGAAATTGAAAGTTTTGAGAAAAATGATAAGTATTGATAAATACTTTGTAAATGAATTCTCATTCCGGGAGATAGATCCAGATGTATATGGTAATATGTATATATATGGATAAATCGAGTGCCGAGGGTCTAATGGATCCCGACGATCGACCTTGCCGCATAGTAGTGTATCGAGGGGGTTCCCTGTTTGGATTTCGCTTTGCGAGACACCCCACGCACGAATATGGCAGTGTGTTGAGACTGGGGAGAAGTTTAATCCTTAGTGCTCTAATATTATAAATGTTTATGGTATATATATATTTATATATATCTTTCTATACTGAGGTATTGGCGGATCTCGACGATCGACCGTGCCGCGTAGTAGTCTATCGGGGGGGTTCCTTGTTTGGATTTCTCTTTTCGAGACATCCCACGCACGAACATGGCATAGCGTTGAGACTGGGGTGAAGTTTAGCCCTTAGTACATTGCTTGGACTATCTAGTATTTATAGTGGGTTAGTGATAGACTAGTTTAGCAGGATAGCTTGACTAGGATGTTTAGAGGGATGCGCTAGGAGTGCACTATTAGTGGAGAGGTTAGGGGTATCTCATGGGAGTGCGATACCAAACTTAAATATGAGATAAAACCTTTTTCAAAATAATAAGGCATTTATGCACTTGCTAAATATTTTCAAAACTCGGGCTCTGACCCGTTTATCTACTTTTCCTTTCTTGCTATATATATTATATATATATATATATAGGTGTCCAGACACAGGGACGCCTGGATGGCACTTCTTTCGAGTCAGACGTCAGCTACAGCAGCTGTGGATGCGTGCAGGACTTTCAGTAGACGCTTCTATCCTTGTAATCTATATAGGAGGTACTGTATAGACACTCGGTCCAAAGTCCCAACTGCATTTATTTATTCTTTGAGTTCAGCATTCGATATGGTTGTATATTTTGACCGAGTGTTCGGTTATTTTATTTCATTTCAGTTTCATTTCCGCAAAACTGTGTGGATGTTTTATTTATTGTCGTTAAAAAGAGTAGTAAAGTTAAAATTTTGACACCGGCCTAATAGGTTATTAGTAATAAAATGGATTTCGACAGTGATGCTAAGAATGATCCATATGAGACTCCTGTTTTAATTTAATATTGGAGTGATCGCCCGGTATCTTATTAGGCGGGGTGTGACAAAGATAATGCTCGTTTGATGGAAAAGTTAAAATGAATAAAGAATTCAAAGGGCGAAGGTCAGTCCACTCAGCAGCAGGGTAAGATTCTACAAACAGTAGAAGAAGAGCGATCTAAATAGACTCTATCTGACTAACCCATAACTATGAAGAAAAGATCCTCAACCATCAAAATATTGAATAAGAAGGTTGATCACCTTATGTATCAATTTCGTAAGCAGCCTCGTACCGTCTGGACGGATGCTTATGATGAAGCCCTTACACACATGAGCGCAGAACTTAACCATGCCCATAAAGTTGGCTACAAACAAGGTTGGATAAACATACAAACTCTAATGTGTAATTCAGATTATTGGTTATATAAACGGGTTATATCGTTTTGACCAAGTGCTACCGTTAGTTATCGAGCAACCACTTGTGATAGGATTAGTCCTTGATATTATCCAGTCATGGTTGGTTTTTATCATCCATATAACTGACTGCATAGGTTTCCTTAATTTGGTTTGGTAAACTTTTTGTTCTTGATGTTATCGTGTCATATATGATGTTTTTTATTTGGAATTTCTTGTTCTTTACCTTGTGAGGTCATACATGATTTTTTTTTTATTTGGTACTTCTTCTTCTTGACCTTATGAGGTTATACATGAAGTTTTTATTTATTTATTTACCTAGTTAAGATGTCTTTGAATTGCTTTGAATTTTTAGCACATTTCCAACTCTTATGAAAAAACCCATAAAAATGAGCAATGATATCCACTGGGAATTAACTATATTTATTTATCAATAAAAATGAGTTACAAGGAGTTAAAAAGACTTGTGAAAATATTTACATTTTTTTTATTATTGATAGTACTTCCTCAAGTATCTACATTCCAAGGGTTCTTGAAATGGTCCCCTCCTAATGTTTTAATTTTGCAAGTCCTTGGTCAGAAAACAACAAAAATCTGATATGGACTATGCCATTTTGTCTCTAACTTATTTACTTTCTAGAGTACTTTGTTTAAGACGTAGTATCCTTCCTTCAAAGTTCTCGACTCCACTTCTTTCTTGTAAAATCGAGCGGTTCTATGTTAGTATCCTGCCACCCTTAGCGTTACGTTCTCTCTAACTTCTTCCACTAGGTCTAAATATAACTTTCACATGGGATCTCTCTTCGATGAGTTACAATTAAGGACCCGGTGACTTAGTAGACCAATTTTTATTGGGACCACCGCCTTTATTCCAAATGTTAACATATAAGGAGTCTCGCCAATAGCTATTCTCGGTGTTATCCTGTATGCCAAGAGTACACTTTAGAGCTCATTGATCCAGTTCCCTTTTGAATAATCTAGCCTCTTTTTTATATAGTTGAGTAGAGTTTTGTTTATTACTTCTGTTAGCTCGTTGCACTGTGGATGACCAATGCATAATGCAGTTTCTAGATCTTGGAGCGAATATAATAATCTTTAAATTCTTGATTATCAAACTACGTGTACTAGTTGGTGAATAAGGTATATGGCATTCCATAACGATAAATGATGTTCTTCTAAATGAAATAAAAGACCTTATCATATGACATTTCGACCAGCGGTTCAAGCTCCACCCATTTTGTGAAATAGTCAACTATAATGACTAGGTATTTCAACTTTCCTCTCATTTCTTGCAGAGGGCTAACCAAGCCAATACCCCATATGGAAAATGGACAAGGGGATGTGATTGGTGTGAGTGAAGCCCCCAATTTTTTTATAGATTATGGCATATTTCTAACACTTGTCACATTGCCTTGCATACTCCGCACAACCTTATTTTATGGTGGGCCAGTAATAACCTTGTGTGGATACCTGTTTAACCAATGATCTTCTTGTTGAATGCTCTCCATATGAACCTTCATATACTTCCTTTATTAAGTTACCGACCTCAGTCAGATGGATACATTGGAGTAAAAAAATGATGAACCCTCTTCTGGATATGAGTTATCCTTCTAGGACATATCTCACTGCTTTTTATCAGAGTCTCCTGGCTTCCTTAGGATCTATTGGCACAATGCCTTTTTCTAGTAATTTCATATTGGATCTATCTATGATGGCCACAAGACCAATTCAATTGTATTGGCAATTTCTTCGTCGATACTCTGATACATGAGGATTTTTACTTGAATCATTCTTCTTAACTCTATTCTAGTGGCTGAAAAAAGCCAAGCAAGTGCGTCTGCTCGGGCATTCTTAGCCTTAGGGATCCTGATCACCTTAAATATTGGGAACATAATTATCAGCCCTTGTGTTTTGGCAAGGTATTTTTTCATGGACTCCCCTCTTGCTCCATAAACTCCCAATAGTTGATGTAATATCAATTAAGAATCAATGTGCCTTTATTTCCTCGACGCTAAGAGATGAATCTAGGCCAAACCCGAATATGAGTGCTTTATACTTTTCCTCATTATTGGAGGCATGGATTTGGAATCTAAGGGCATATTCTACGTCAATGTTATCTAACATGGTGATTATCAAGCCTTACACACTACTAGAGGCACAAATGATCCATTTATAAACATCATCCAGAATGGGGGGGTCTTTCTTTAAGTCTCCTTTTATTAAGGTCCCATAATTGAACATTTTTTCTGTTGCTCTAGATTGCAAGCAATTTCCTCTTATATAGATGATGATTCTAGTACGTCATGATCTGTTCGGTCGAATGGATGTTTGGGCTATCTATCATAGGAGTCCACTTATTTGGTTGAACCAATGAGCTCTCTTTCGAAAAATTTTGCTCGATAGGTAGAGGTGAGCGTTCTTTTGTAGAAGTCTACTTTGTCTTTTCTCTTATTGAGCTCTTTTTCTTAGAGGTCTACTCGATAAGTTTTTCATCATATGTGAACTCAACAATGAAGTTTGCTATAACTTAGACTTTTATCTCCGTTCTTAGTTCATATTGTATATCATACTCTCTTAATTCTGCAGTCGAGGCCATCAGTCTACCTGATTTCTCAATTTCATAAACAACTTCTCGTAGTGGCAGGTCTGTATAGAGTACAATAGATTGAGCTTGGAAGTATGGATTTATTTTCTTATAAGCTTAAGTTAGGGCTAAAACTAGTTCCCCTAGTCTTGGATATTGGATCTCTGCTCTACGGTATGCTTTGCTTGTATAGTAAATAGGTTTTTGCACCTCATTTTCAAATTGAACTAACGCCTAGCTAACTATTGATTCAGATACAACTAAGTCTAAGTAAAGTTTCTATCCCATGATTTGTCTTGAGAGAAAAGATGGAGACCACATATATTTCTTCAATTCCAAGAAGGCGACCTTACATTCTTCTTTCCATTCAAATATTTTTTGCAGTACCTTAAATAAAGGAAGGCATTTGTCGGTATCTTGTGAAACGAATCAGTTTAGCATTGCCACCCTACCTATTAACTTTTATACTCATTTCTTATTCATGTGAAATTTGGAATTTTATCGGCTCTTGGATTTTATCTCGAATAGCTTCAATGCCTCTTTGGTTAACTATAAAACCAAGGAACATTCTCCAAATACACATTTTGCAAGTTTAAGCTTCATTTTATGATTCTCCAACTGGAAAAATGTTTGACCTAAGTCTCTGATATGGTCGGCAGCTATCTTGCTCTTAGTGAGCATGTCATCAGCGTATACTTCCATATTTCTGCCAATATGCTCTTCAAATACTTTGTTTATCAACCTCTTGTATGTTGCCCCGACATTTTTAAGCCCAAAAGGCATGACATTGTAATAATAGATATCTTAGTTGGTTATAAATGAAGTCTTTTCCTTATCCATTAGCATCATCTTGATTTGATTATAGTCTGAGTACGTATTCATAAACTGAGTAGCGCATGTCTGACAATGGCATTGACTAATTAATCAATCCTTATTAAAGTATGATGGTCCTTCGGGTAAGCTTTGCTCAGATAAGTAAAGTCAACACACTTACGCTATTTATCGTTCTTTTTCCTAACCATCACTATATTAGAAATTCAATCTGGTCACTTGACATCCACAATAAATTCTTCTTTTCGTAGCTTCTATACTTCTTCTTGTATGGTCATGTTCTTTTTGAGGCTGAAGACACGTCATTTTACTTGATTAGCTTGGAATCCTTGGCTAGGTCAAGCTCATGACACATGAACTCTGGATCAATCCCCTATATGTCCTCATGACTCTAGGTGAACACATTCTTCAGTTGCCTGAGAAAATCAATTAACTCTTTCTTAAAGCTAGGGTCCAGTGATGAACCGATTTGGGTTATTTTTTTGGGTGTTTATCATCCAAAGTAATCAATTCTACTACTTTTACGACTTATCCTTTGACCATCTCTACCTCTTCACATGGATCTAATATTTTAATCTGGTAGGTTGTTGTCATTTTAATTTGTTCCTCACAGTCGATTGAAGTGTAGTAGCACTCTCTAGCCTCAACTTGGTTCCTTTCAACCACACTGACCCCATAATGAGTAAGGAACTTTAAAAATTAATGCACAGTAGAAGATACTTCTTCAAATTTCTTCAACCTAATAATGCCAAAGATAAAATTATACGTTGAGTTGACATTCTTGTCTAGGACAAAAAATAGATCTTCTCAGTTTGACAGGTCCGCTATACACCAATCACTATTTCTAGACTAATTATTCCCAAGGTATCAACCTTCTCTCTCGAGAAATCAATGAGAGGTCGGTGGTAATCTTCAAGTTTTTTATCTCGTAATCCCAAACCTTTGAAGTAATTGTTGAATAAGATGTTGCCTGATCTGCTATTATCGACCAAAACTCTAGCCCCCTTTCGTTCTTTTACCATCATCATGATAACCAGGGGATCATCATGAGGATAAAACACTCCTGATAGATCATCTTTGGATAGTCTAACCAACAAATGATCTTTTTGTAATTTCCTCCGGTGGGTGGCTACATCACTAGTTAAGTTGAGCTACCTAATATAGGCCCGTCCCTTTGCCTCATTGAGGTAGTCTTTCCTTTTCGCTATCTCATCTCCTCCACCGACTTCACCTCTTGTAATAAAGTTACATCCAAAAGAGATCATTTTTATTTCACGAACAGGCTCCTTAGGACTCCTCAAAAAGTCTAGGTTGTCTTCGAAGTCATCATCTTGGGATCTTTTCTTATTATCTCCTTTTATATAAGGGGGTTCTGAATGTCTCTTGGGTTCCCGTTCATCCATATGATCAGTTCGACCTTCCTTTTCCAAGAACTTTGATCATTTTCCTCTTAGATTCAAGTTCTCTATCTTGTTTTTCAGATCTTTGCAGTTATCAGTGTTATGACCATGATCTTTATGGAACTCAAAGTATTTAATTTCATCTCTTTCGTTGAGAGGAGATTTTAACTTTTCAGTCCATTTCAGTTCTCTACTTCCACATATCTCTTCCAGAATATGGTGAATGCCACAATAAAAGGAATGTATTCTCCATATCTCTTTGTCTTTTTCATATTTTTATCTTTTTGATCATTTTTCTCTGAGCTCTTGTTGGCATCAGTCTTGAAGTTATTGGTCTCTTTAGTAGTCATAGCTTTCGCTGCATTCATATTTTGGCTTCTTTGGCTAGAAATTTAATTGTGGTCTTAGGTAGCTCTTCAGCTAATGCATAATATGAGTTCTCGATAAGAAGACAGCTCATTAATGCAGTGATCGTTGTCAATGAATTCTAGCTTCTCACTATTAAAGTGGGTGATGTATTCGCAAGTGGTTTCTCTAACCCTTTGGCGAACATTTAGCAGATGGGATACCCTTTTGCTCAGCTTGGCTCTAAAGAAGATGTTATTAATGAACAAATCAGCCAGGTGTTGAAAGATGTAGATTTTCCCTTATAGAAGATTATTATACTAGATCTGTGCAGACCCGGTGATAGTACTAGAGAATGCTCGATAACGCATTTCATTAGGGACTTAATAGATGTCGACAGTTTACTGGTATTGTTCCACATGTAACACTGGATTAGTCTTGCCATTAAACTTCGAAGTCACCACAGTTGGCTTGAACTTAGCAAGTTTGGGGTAATCCACAATAGAAGGTGTAAATGGTGACCCTTTCCCAAAACATCATTGTAAAGGATTTTTTAATTTGGTTTTTTTCCCACAAACGATCCTCCAATCACTAGATTAAGCCCTTTCCATGGTTTTTCATTCAAAATAGCTTTGGCCGAGATGATCTTGGCTGCTCAATCATTATTTTATGCTCAGTTCTCTTCCTTAGAAGTCTGCTCATCACAAACTGACCCCCACGTATGCTAGTCCTTGACCTGATGGAACCTTCTCGGTGATCTTTGGACCTTTTTGGCTCTATGTGATATTGACCTCTCACTGCTCGGGGTCCTATCTGATCAAATGTGAAGCCTCTTCTCAACTTCTCCTCTACGCTTGGCCTCTCCTTGGAGAATGATTACTCGTCATAGTGATCAGTGGTCCTAAAGGACGAGGTGGCTCTTAGGAAATATGATATGGCATCTTGTAATCTAGAGTATCTAGATTTTATTTTTCATGTTGTGATCTAAAATTCATCCTCTATGGTTTTATAGCCCCCATTCGCGATGGGTCGGTCGCCTATCTCTAGAGGGAGTAAGAAGCAACATTTCATCTCTTGACAGAGGGTTATTTTCTCCCTGGCATGATAAGATCTGCTTCAAGCCTATTTTGATCGGCTTGGATCATTTGAGTCAGCTGCTTCACGATCTCATGCATTGCATCTTGGCCTTTGGCTTTGCTCATCAAAGGTTCTTGTAGATCTACCATCCCCACAGGTTTGGAGGGGGAATGATTCCATTCGCTAGTTTACTTTTTGGATTGTCCCCCGTTTCCCACAACAAGGAGATGATAGATGTTTTGAAAGAATATGAATAGGGGACAACAAAGGGTTTATCTCATTTTTCCCACAGACGACGCCAATCTGCTAATAATTGAAACTGGTAATAGGATATTTTTAAGTCTTAGCTAGGAATTACAAATAGTAAACTATAACAAATATAATAGAAAATAGTTTGAACTTAAGAGAGATGATAGATAGAGGATGAGACAAGAGGTTAACACAGTTTGGCCCAATGAGGCTCGTACATCCACAAGTACAGTGTTATTTTGTATTAGAAGTGGGCACAAGCTCTCAAAAATCTCTCTAGGGTTTTGTTGCAGTTTTCTTCATATCCCTGCTATATGATATAGGGTGTTATTTATAGTGGGAGAGAGCATAGGAAGAGGTGAATTTCCATTATAAGTCAAGCAGTTACACCTTTTTACATTCTAGTAGATAACCAATGACGATACAATAGTAGGAAGTTAAAAGGATTAATCCCCATGTGTATAAAGAGAGAGCTATACATATTCCCACGTGGGGTTCACATGTATGCTTAATAGTCTTAATTACCAGTGATCGACAAAACCATCGACCAAGGGAAAACACTGAGCCAACCAAAGTAACGATGTGCTAACAATGTCCCATGAGCACTTTATGTGAAGGTTCCTATATAGATCACATCTTAGGTTTATGTTTCGTGCTTTAGCTATATAGACCTTCAGCTAGTGGGACTTAAATTTTGACAAAAAATTTATGTAGTTATGGTGAGTCTAGTTAACTACGCCAAGCTCCCTATGAAAAACGATAATAACTCCACATTATCATTTTGATCTTCGATTTCAGCCAGTCATGAAAGGTTATTTCTCACACCCTATTCTTTTGGCTCATGTAATACCCCGTATTTTTATAGCTTTTAAAATTATGGGATTTATTAAATTTAATTGAGATAAATTAATATAATTTTAATCCGAAATGTTGCTTTGAATATTTACTAGCGTGACGAGAGTTAGTAATTATTGGAAATTTGTTATTTGTTGCATATTACTGGATGAGTATAGTACTATATGAGATTTATTTTTATAATGTTGTCAAGAGTGAATTAAATGACTATTTCGGAAATTTAAGTCGGGACGTGCCCGTGTCACATCGGGACTAATTTTGTTATATAAAAAGTGAATATTTTATAAGTTGTTCGTATAGTCGTTTTGAGTGCGCCAACGTGTCCGGAAGGGTCGAGATAGTCAGAAAAGTTTACCCGGGGGTTTAGTTTGGGTCTCGGGGCGTTTTTAGGCCTAATTAGTACCCCGGGAGGGCATTTTAGTCATTTTACATAATTGGGTAATTAAACTCACGAATTTCAGCCAACCTATATCAGCCATTAGGTTAGCCACTTAAGGTTAGAACAATCACAAACCAAGTGACGACCATTGGAGAAGAGAGGAGAGAGCTCCAAGGCAATCCAAGGCCAAAAAGTCACCGGTTTGCACCCCCACCACCACCATCGCGTAGATCACGAGACGAGGAACGCAACCATACCAAAATCAGCCGTGAACCTGCATACCAAAATCTCAGGCAAGTGTTTAAACTTGCTATTTTCGTTGATGCAATCTTCATGTTAGCTTAGGAATGAATTGTGATAAAAACTATGGAAGAAAACCCCACTTTTGATATGAGAACCCATGTAGTATTGATGTATATGTTAATTATGGAAACCCTTGCCATGTAGAGGTAATAATCCACGAAATTTGGTGATAATACAAAAGAAATTTTGGAGAAAGATTCATTAGAAATCTGTTTAAGGAAATTTTAGGGTTCTTGATAATTGGACATGATTTTAGGTTGTAAATCCATGTTTAATGATAGTTACACGCATGCTTTACGTTATAAACACCTGGTATAATGTTATATTGATGATAGTAGGATTTTTTGGGCGATTAGAATGGAAGAACATCGTTTTAGATGAAGAAGTTGGATGAAACCCGTAACTGCATTTTTGCAGAATTTTTGCCCAGACCTGCTTGATCGATCGATCGAGCCTAGAGCTTCGATCGATCGAAGGTTCGATCGATCGAGCCCCAAGCTTCGATCGATCGACCCCTCCTGGAATAATCCTAATTCCCTCTTTAAATGCGTTAAATTCGATTTGTCGTGATATAATTCTTGGGAACTCTTAATAAATTGATTTGGGAGACATTAAGGACCAGTAGGGTATATGAATAAATGTTGGAACCTTTAATCTTTAACAAAAATGGTATTTATGGGATAGTTACTTTAGGTTAGTGGATTTATTAATCTAAAGGGTGAGGTGCGTAAGAGAGTTACGATGGAACCTAATAAAGACACTTACTAAAATTCAGATTTGTGAGGATGTAGCCCATGAGTGTTAGGTAATAAGTGAGAAAACCCTTCGAGTTAAGGTTAGGAATGAAACCTTATGCGTAATTCTATAAATGTGAAATTAAGGATAAATGGTATAATTACGGGTGATGAGAAGAACCTATATTGATTTGATGAAGTGGTATATTTATATGATTGTGTGTACATATATTATATGCATGTGAAAATCATACCCACGCTACTTGTTATCCCTGACGTTTCCGCGCTGGGACAAGTCTTATCTCGATGGGACCTTTATGGGGGATATTGACTTGTACCCTAGAAGATAGATGTCCTTAGTACAGGCTATCGATGTGATAGTTCAGACGGTCCTAAGAGACGCCGGTATGTGCCACCCTCTTAGAGACTTGGAATCTATACTTCGCCTCAATATTGTTTGTGTATTTATGTTAATACAATTCGAGAGTGATTCCGAATGTATTCCCCTTAATATGAGTGATATGGGGCTTTGGATAGTGGAAGTATGCACGCACCATAGTTTTATTCGGGGTGCTGTTATATATATATATTATTCGAGGAGTTAATATATATATGAGATTATGATATTTGAAACTGTCTACTGAGATTTGATAAGTAGAACATAGTTGTTGACTCATATTATTAAATACTTATTTTGAAAAAGTATAATATGTCACTGTAAAACTTTATTGATTTTATAAAGTTAAAATGGAGGATTTTGATTACTGTTTGGAACATTCTTTTAAAATGAAATCGTGAATTGTAAATCTTACGAGTAATCTTAGATAGATTAATTCTTTTAGAAAGTCAAGTGCGATATATTGATAAGAACAAACCAATGGGAAGGTTAGTGCGATAGGTGTGCACATTAGAAGAGAGGTGAGTATTTCTCAAGAGAGCGACGCACTAATATGTTATGGCATTGGCCTGTATCAATTTAAATACTTGCTAAACGTATTTTAAAATCAAACACACTTTCGGGCTCTGACCCGTTTCTTTCTTTCTCTCTCTCTTGTATATATATATGTATGTATTACAGGTGCCCAGCCACAGGGACGTCTTGATTAGGATCTCTTGGAAGGAACGCGCTGCAGCTTAGGTGGGAGTTGCAGGTCTCTTGATTAGACGACTTCGTTCATTCGGATCCACTCTTAGTACTTTCATTTAGTTGGGCATGTGTATCCCTTTCCTTTATTTCATTTGTTGTTGGGACATTTATATTTCATTTACTTCCAGTATCGTTCTATGGGATTTATTCAGTATGGATTTGTGATTCTAGTTTTCTTATGTTGACATTCGGTTGACGAATGTATTATATCATTTGATTTATCGTGGCATGATTCTTAATTGTAGGAATGTTGTTTTTATATAAATAAGTCTTTTTCTTTAAATTAAAATTTGGAAATTATGTATGAAAATGGTTTTGATACTTAGCTTAATTATTTAGGGTATTAAATTGGAAAAATTCATTTTATCGACAGTGACGCTGAGAATAAACCAACTGTATACCTTGATTTAATTTAATAAAGGAGTGATCGCCCGGTATTTAATTAGGCGGGGTGTCATAGGTGGTATCAGAGCATCAGGTTCTAGTGTCCTTAGGATCTGTACGGCTTATTATGCTTTCAGCGTTGCTTTATTTGTTATAGAGCCCTATGTTTAGGATTGTCGATTCCTTTGGCGAGAATTCATTCTCCCGCTATAATGTGTATGCATTAGTGAATTCTAATTTCGTTCGGATGTGTGCGTGTGCCGAGCAATGACGGATGTCAGAAGAAGACCGTTAAGCGTACATCAGGAGGCAGGGCTCAGTTGAGATTAGGAAATATATTCGAAGATGACGACCGTAGTCGAGGTCACCTCCATTATGGCACGAGAAGCCAAGACTTGAAACGCGACTAAGGTGCAGCAATGATTTTCAAATGCTGTTATAGTCAAATGAGGTACGGGGGTAAACTTACCCAACGTTTTACAAAAACGTGTAAAGACTATTAACGGGAAATTTTATAAACGCAAAAATTGTATGTGTCTTTACCAAAGGCGGTAAAGTATCCAAAGGCTTAAATGTAGAACAGAGTGTGGCAAACCGAAAGTGAAAATTTAGAGAAAAATTTTCTTGGCTTTCGGGACGAAATTATAATGGTTGGAGACAACCACCAACTTTAGAAGTGTAATGCTATGCCTATAGGAGAACCTGAGGTACAGTGTTGACCGTATGTTCCTTCCTTAACTGTTCAGGATGAGAAGCAAATGTGGTTCTGAACTCTTCGAGGGAGGGCATATCAGGGGTCCATTCGTGAATTTGAATCTTAACCGTTAGCCAATTTTGTGTTAGAAGATGTAGATATAAGTGGGGGAAACGACTCCAAGTGGAAGACCAACTCGTAATAATAGTTGATAAAACTCGAGGAGGAAATTCTGATGGATGAACGATCCAGAGGTTGACATTGTCATATTGTGTCAGAATAGATGATAACGCTTCTTTGTGGACGAAGTTAAAGGAATCGAAGAATTTAGTCGAGAATGAGACTGAATGCAACGGTGGTGGTAAAGCACCACAGAAGGATGTGGATACACATCAGGAAAACCATTTAAATGCTTCAGACAGTTAAATTCTTACCAAGTGATGGTAAATTCAGTAAGTACTAGTATAGATAGTAACATGATCTTTATGGCCTAAGAAGGCTATGGAACAACCGGGATGGTTAACAGAAATCGAGTCTACTAATGTCCGAGGAAAGAACAATCCTAACCTGGTTAGTAGGACAGGTGATAAGTGAATTATGTGTTGAGGTATTTTATGCGGAGTGAGATCACTCACGATAATATGTTCCAAAGTATAAGGGCAAGAATACGGTGCCTAGTAAAAGGCAACGAGTAAAGTAATATTGTTTGGTTTGTGTAGACGTGTTACGTCCGGAAACCATTTGCACAGTCAAGACGATTGTCAAGGTAGAAGTGTATGTTGTATCCTCAGAGGATGAGGCGTGTTTATGTGACACGAGCGAGTCACCATATTTTGATCATTTCTAGATTTGCATGTGAGACGAGTTTAATGCATATAATTAGAAATGTTACCATTGTGTGAATATTTTTCCTTAGTGTAGCGGGATTTTCTTTAGAGCTATCCGCAGAGGATGGGTGAGTAATTAACAGTGTTTTATACTTTATGGAGATTTCTTGTTGTAGTGATGCAATACACGAGTATGATTTTATCTTTGTTAAAATGTTATAAAAATGGGTAGTTTTAAGTGGGCAATTATTGCGAGGCTATCAGAGTAGTTGCATTGGTGCAACATGTTTTATGTTTGTTTTGGGCGAGGCCTTACCTGTAAGAAGGTTGGACTTGCACTTATATTATCTATCCTAGATACTTCGGAGGAGATAGCGGGCTCGAGATATTCGATGCCATAGTATGTGTAGACCTTGTCAGTATAATTCCGTATGTATCAGGATTTACCTTTGAGCGAACGGATTTGACTCAGTATTATGTTTAACACTCCGGACTTAGTGATAGGAAAAGTGCGTTGTCATATTTATCCTTTAGAGATGTGGGAGTTATTAGTTACAACCCTATCATTAGGGAAGGGAATTTTGAAAATTCCGATCGTATGTATCCAAGGTTTATAGAATGAAATTTCCATCAACCAATACGATAGTGAAATTGGAGAAACGTTATTTATTAGGCATAATTACGGTAGAAATTAAAAAATTTCTGTCAAGGGACGGAATAAAGGGGTAGATACTGTGGACGGAGGACCTAACGGATTTCGATAACCGACAATGCTAGGTAGTAGTGTATCGGGGGGGTTCCTTGTTTGGATTTTGCTTTGCGAGACATCCCACGCATGAAACTTAGCGTAAGGTTGGAAATAGGGAGACGTCTGGTCACTATTCCACGAGTTTGGTACCCTGGTCGAAATGGGATTAAGTAATTATGTATGTAAGTTGGAAGTTGAATTTTGTTTTAAGGATATTGGAGCCAGATTTTTTGGTAGGAAAACATTGAAAGTTATCCCCACAAGTTGAGGGGTGGAACGATGAGAAGGCGAATTTAAGTATTCTGATTTCTAGGGTGATTGAGAGTACCCAAATGTCATAACCGCGTACTAAACAGAAGCAAATAAAAAGTTGGAATGATTCTTAGCATGAATTATCTGGAAAGAACTTTATAGTATACAAGAGATGACCTGTAATTATTTTGATGAATAGAGCATTAGTGATTTATTTTGGTTGTTGTACCTATTTGGAAAAATTGTTGTACTTATCTAAGGAAGGTTGAGAATAATTATTCCTCTTTGTTGTCATAGAAAATTTGAATGCCTTATTACTTCTATTCCGTTGAATTTAGTTAGTCCTACAAATGAGTAGCACACCGTTCGCTCTCCCAGGGCGGTCGGAGTGTTGTAAAAATGTGGGCATCTTGGTTAACTACGGTTAAAATAGTCCGAATCGAAGGGACGTGGTTATAGACGTGTGAAATATATGTTTGTGGGACTAGTATAACGAAGTGGAAGTAATAGAGTGGATTAAGCGTCACAGGAGGGGCGATAATCCATACATAAGTGTGCAATTAGAATAGCACGCCCTAACTTAATTGGAAGGCTGTGGGAAGCCATTCAAGAATTGGTATTCCTTGAATATAGTAGAATTTAATTATCATGAAGTAAACCCGGAGCGGAGTGGTCATTAGTCAAGTGTGAGAACGACTTGCGCATACAAAGAGTAATGATGTTAGGATGGCATAAGAGATCCAGAAGTTCCCTCCATGGAGAGGAAAGCACGGGTCGGAACTTTCGGCCTACTCCATGGAGGAAGGGGAGTATTACGTGTCACTTAATGTGAGACATTTCAAGGGAAGAATCAATGTTTAGCGAGACGTAGTGAGTAGTCTCTACATGCACCGCCCATAAGTAAGGTTTGGTTGAAAGCGGATAATCAACTAAAGAATTTTGTGTTTATCGACAATTCCTGAAATTTGAAGAGGTCGGTAAAGTTGGTACAGTTCTTGGATGGGTTGCCATCGTCAAAACAAGATTAAGGGTTCATCCCGAACATGTGAATTAAGCCGATGAGAAGGAAGTGATTGATATTCCTTTGGAATCGTTTATTATATTAACTAGTATGCCCCAGACTTCCTTTGAAAGGAAGGATCGCGCCAGTGCATAGTCCGACGCAGTATAAATTTCTTAATCAGGATGAGATTGGTAGATCCCACCTTTGATATGGGATTTCAGGAACCAGCGGAGATAAGGTTTCGTTTCGAGTAGGATGTACCACCCGTAGCCAGGGAATAGGCGCACGGTGATTAAAGATTTGTGGAGCCACGTGAAGGAGATTTTGAAATCTTGATACGTTGATTTCAAGAATGCTCTGTAGAAGCACTCGTACCTATTTGTCGCGTACAAGGTACTTATTAAGGTTTTGTTATGGAAGAACCTCGACTATTCTCCTTCTGTATGTTTAGAGGAGAGTAGATAATCAAAAATTTTGGATCGGTCGAGAAAATACCCGATGACTATGGTAAAACTCAACGACTGTTTTAGGCGAACAAGTGGTCAAATGTTCATATTATTTTCTCAGAATGGAAGTTTTGTATATAAATGATCCGAGTGATTGTCTATAGTAGAGTGCGGCCTCCTAATATTAGTGAGATAATGAAATGCATTACGTATAAGCGTGACTTATGCGAATGTTGTCGGTTGGGAGCACAAGGTGAAGTATCTCTAATGAGAATGTAAAACAATGTTGCTGTGAAGAAAGGGCTATAGTAATTGAGCGTCGTAATGTGTAGTTAGTTTGTGTACGGAAAAGGATATCCAGAATTTTACTATCGGATAGGCCTTATTTTCCGAATTTCGGGACGAAATTCAGTTATTAGGGGGGGAGTATGTAATACCCCGTATTTTTATAGCTTTTAAAATTATGGGATTTATTAAATTTAATTGAGATAAATTAATTTAATTTTAATCCAGAATGTTGCTTTGAATATTTACTAGCGTGACGAGAGTTAGTAATTATTGGAAATTTGTTATTTGTTGCATATTACTGGATGAGTATAGTCATATATGAGATTTATTTTTATAATGTTGTCAAGAGTGAATTAAATGACTATTTCGGAAATTTAAGTCGGGACGTGCCCGTGTCACATCGGGACTAATTTTGTTATATAAAAAGTGAATATTTTATAAGTTGTTCGTATGGTCGTTTTGAGTGCGCCAACGCGTCCGGCAGGGTCGAGATAGTCAGAAAAGTATACCTGGGGGTTTAGTTTGGGTCTCGGGGCGTTTTTAGGCCTAATTAGTACCCCGGGAGGGCATTTTAGTCATTTTACATAATTGGGTAATTAAACCCACGAATTTCAGCCAACCTATATCAGCCATTAGGTTAGCCTCTTAGGGTTTGAACATTCACAAACCAAGTGACGGCCATTGGAGAAGAGAGGAGAGAGCTCCAAGGCAATCTAAGGCCAAAAAGCCACCGGTTTGCACCGACACCACCACCACCGCGTAGATCACGAGACGAGGAACGCAGCCATACCAAAATCAGCCGTGAACCTGCATACCAAAATCCCAGGCAAGTGTTTAAACTTGATATTTTCGTTGATGCAATCTTCATGTTAGCTTAGGAATGAATTGTGATAAAAACTATGGAAGAAAACCCCACTTTTGATATGAGAACCCATGTAGTATTGATGTATATGTTAATTCTGGAAACCCTTGCCATGTAGAGGTAATAATCCACGAAATTTGGTGATAATACAAAAGAAATTTTGGAGAAAGATTCATTAGAAATCTGTTTAAGGAAATTTTAGGGTTCTTGATAATTGGACATGATTTTAGGTTGTAAATCCATGTTTAATGATAGTTACACGCATGCTTTACGTTATAAACACCTGGTATAATGTTATATTGATGATAGTAGGATTTTTGGGGTGATTAGAATGGAAGAACATCGTTTTAGATGAAGAAGTTGGATGAAACCCGTAACTGCATTTTTGCAGAATTTTTGCCCAGACCTGCTTGATCGATCGATCGAGCCTAGAGCTTCGATCGATCGAAGGTTCGATCGATCGAGCCCCAAGCTTCGATCGATCGACCCCTCCTGGCAGAATCCTAATTCCCTCTTTAAATGCGTTAAATTCGATTTGTCGTGATATAATTCTTGGGAACTCTTAATAAATTGATTTGGGAGACATTAAGGACCAGTAGGGTATATGAATAAATGTTGGAACCTTAATCTTTAACGAAAATGGTATTTATGGGATAGTTACTTAAGGTTAGTGGATTTATTAATCTAAAGGGTGAGGTGCGTAAGAGAGTTACGATGGAACCTAATAAAGACACTTACTGAAATTCAGATTTGTGAGGATGTAGCCCATGAGTGTTAGGTAATAAGTGAGAAAACCCTTCGAGTTAAGGTTAGGAATGAAACCTTATGCGTAATTCTATAAATGTGAAATTAAGGATAAATGGTATAATTACGGGTGATGAGAAGAACCTATATTAATTTGATGAAGTGGTATATTTATATGATTGTGTGTACATATATTATATGCATGTGAAAATCATACCCACGCTACTTGCTATCCCTGAGGTTTCCGCGCTGGGAAAAGTCTTATCTCGATGGGACCTTTATGGGGGATATTGACTTGTACCCTAGAAGATAGATGTCCTTGGTACAGGCTATCGATGTGATAGTTCAGACGGTCCTAAGAGACGCCGGTATCTGCCACCCTCTTAGAGACTTGGAATCTATACTTCGCCTCAATGTTGTTTGTGTATTTATGTTAATACAATTCGAGAGTGATTCCGAATGTATTCCCCTTAATATGAGTGATATGGGGCTTTGGATAGTGGAAGTATGCACGCACCATAGTTTTATTCGGGGTGCTGTTATATATATATATATATTATTCGAGGAGATAATATATATATGAGATTATGATATTTGAAACTGTCTACTGAGATTTGATAAGTAGAACATAGTTGTTGACTCATATTATTAAATACTTATTTTGAAAAAGTATAATATGTCACTGTAAAACTTTATTGATTTTATAAAGTTAAAATGGAGGACTTTGATTACTGTTTGGAACATTCTTTTAAAATGAAATCGTGAATTGTAAATCTTGCGAGTAATCTTAGATAGATTAAATCTTTTAGAAAGTCAAGTGCGATATATTGATAAGAACAAACCAATGGGAAGGTTAGTGCGATAGGTGTGCACATTAGAAGAGAGGTGAGTATTTCTCAAGAGAGCGACGCACTAATATGTTATGGCATTGGCCTGTATCAATTTGAATACTTGCTAAACGTATTTTCAAATCAAACACACTTTCGGGCTCTGACCCGTTTCTTTTTCTCTCTCTCTCTCTCTCTCTCTCTCTCTCTCTCTCTTGTATATATATATGTATGTATTACAGGTGCCCATCCACAGGGACGTCTTGATTAGGATCTCTTGGAAGGAACGCGCTGCAGCTTAGGTGGGAGTTGCAGGTCTCTTGATTAGACGACTTCGTTCATTCGGATCCACTCTTAGTACTTTCATTTAGTTGGGCATGTGTATCCCTTTCCTTTATTTCATTTGTTGTTGGGACATTTATATTTCATTTACTTCCAGTATTGTTCTATGGGATTTATTTAGTATGGATTTGTGATTCTAGTTTTCTTATGTTGACATTCGGTTGACGAATGTATTATATCATTTGATTTATCGTGGCGTGATTCTTAATTGTAGGAATGTTGTTTTTATATAAATAAGTCTTTTTCTTTAAATTAAAATTTGGAAATTATGTATGAAAATGGTTTTGATACTTCGCTTAATTATTTAGGGTGTTAAATTGGAAAAATTCATTTTATCGACAGTGACGCTGAGAATGAACCAACTGTATACCTTGATTTAATTTAATAAAGGAGTGATCGCCGGGTATTTAATTAGGCGGGATGTCACAGCTCATAAGATTAATTTTTGTTTGTCATGTAGGACACCACACGACACTACATGCATTATATCATTTCTAGTTATGTGTTGGTTATATATAAAAGGAATTTTTTTAAATAATTTATATTTAATTTGGAATTTATGCCACTAAGCGTATTGTGTGTGTTTATATATGTATACTAGTATCTTGTATATACGTTGATGCGTGCCCTATATTATTTTTAAAGATGGGTATTGGTTTTATATTTTGTTTTGTCCTTTAGTAAGTTTAATAGACCATAGCAGGTCTATTAAAGACCTTAGCTTTTAGTTGTCTTCGATTTAACCAAGTCATAGTCCATAGTAATAGATCCTTTGGCTAATTTTAGTTGGCCGATTACACTATGTGATCAGACCCAGTATGACTGTTACCTGTTCCGTTGTGTTTAAATGATGAACACTTTTTCTTTTTAGTTGAACACGATTCGACCAATCACTGTAGCGCTATCTTTAAACCAAAAGCTAGTTTCATTTCTCTAAGAAACGATGTCGTGCATTTTGTTATTTTAAAACGGTAATTTTTTCCAAAACCAAAAATGGTTTTACCCATTTATTAAAGCGGCATCGTTTACAGTTTCTTTTCAACGATAATATTACTTTAAGGATTACAGTTGGCTTATTCTAGTTTTAAAACGCCATTGTTTTTCAAAAAGAGACTTCAAGTGTTTATTAGTTTGTTATAGATGTATGCGATGTGTCAATTTTTTAAAGGGCTCATTTGTGTTTATTTATAGACCATGTGATCTCATTTAATCAATGGTTGTGTGTGCACTCTTTTCAATCCATGTGAGTTTCAAATGGAACAAATTAGACCACACCTCACAACTCTATAAATTCAGCCCTTTGGGTCTCATCATATCAAGTCTGAGAAAATTATTTTTGAGTCAAAACTCAGCTGAATTTTTTAGAGAGAGTTTATACACCTAATTTTTCAAAAATTTATCTTGTGTGTGTATTTTCTGATCAAGGTTGATTCATCTTAACAATTTTTAAAAGTCTCTCGAGGTTCATTTTTCGTGAAGATTTAAGAGTACCAGAACCTCATCTCTACATCTAAATTTTTTTCAAGATTAAACATTCATTGTGAGTATTTTTTTCAACATATTTTTATAGATCTGTAATTTATAGATCTATTTTTTGTTGTGTTCTTGCTGATTGTATTATATAAAACACTACACATACAAAATCATAAATCTTGTAGTTTTGTTCTCGATTTGTTATATTTATGTTATCTTGTTTGATATATAGTTTTAGACCTGATTTTTGTGATTATTTGAACATTGAATCACACACATTGCACTTTGTCTATATTCTTGATGGTTCTATTGTTCTAGATTCATACTTATTTTAAAACATTTTGTTTTAAAATTATTCAAGAAATTTTAGTTGTAACAAAGTCACTCTCTATTCAATGTTTAGACATTTAAACCTTTAAAAATCATTGAGGACCTATTTATTAAATAAACAATACTTGGACTGTCCCATTGAGCTAATCTGATCTTGATAATTTTTGTGACCTTAGACTGTGTATATCTAATTCGCATTATCTTTGACATTAGACCAAGGACTGAGAACTAGAGTTGATTGAACTGAATCGAGTATATTAATCTCTTTAAATTGTTTGAACATAACTTAATAAGATATTAGATTAAACCTGAATTAATCTAAATCTATTTCTAAAAACATTTTGTGTATATTTGACTTAATGCTTATATTGTATATATATTTGAAGTCATATTGTTTTTGTGTATATTGTTACACTATATATAATTGCTTCATCATTGAAGTGATTTCAAGAACATACATCATTTGCTTATCACTTTTAGATCACAAACTTTGTACACCACCATTCACATAGACACTAATTATTGTGTACATATTAGAGTGAATCTGATTGTTCTAATTTTTCAGAAAAAGTTTTTTGAAAGTTGTCTTAAATTAAGATAACTTGATTTATACAAAGAAAGAAAGAACATAAGATTTGCTGCTAATATTTAGGAAAGAAAATCGCTACATTGCATTCGGTTGTATCATTAAGTGTGTGTGTGTGTGTGTCATCTAGATAGCACACAACACACAAATACTTCACTAAGCAAGACACAATAGGCACTGAGCCGAACTTGAGCTAAGGGGAGCAAAAGGGAGAAGTTGTGACGTGAAGAACTCAAAGTCAACAAGGACAGACTAAAGGGAGATCATAAGAAGCAACCAGGGAGAGCTTGATTTAGGTGAGGTAATAGTTATATCTATCTACTTTACATTGTCTTGTTTGATGTTTATATAACCGTTCCTGTTTCATTTTGGTTTTGGTGGAAGTAGAATAGGTTGACTCTTAGAAGAGTCTGTCATTTTTACCGGGTTAAGGGTTTTTGCGACGTAAAGGAAATACCGTGCTCTTTACATTTTTCGCATCTCATCTCACACGAAATAATAGGTTTAAATAATTAGAAACCAGCCTAAAAACTGAATTTATTATTATTCTGTAAATCACTTAGGTTAATCTTAGATAATAATCTGGGCTATTAATTGACTTTACAAACTTAAATCTATCTTAGTAAAGTTAACTATTCAATAAAATTTTAATTGGTCCCTCCTAGAATAACTCATAGAACTCGTAGGTAAATTGCATTTACTCGACAACTATTTTACTTCTGTACTTGAGTCTTGCATGCTATAGCCGCCACTCAAGTGTTTTCAAGTGGTATCTGAGCCAGACTTTAAAAAGATCTATTTTTATAAAATGTTGTTAAATTCATTTTACCTTGTTTTAATGGAAGATTCTAGTCAATTGCTTAGGTTAGAAAATTTTAGTAGACCTCCTATTTTCTATGGCACAAATTTTCTATACTGGAAAATTAGAATGATGGCGTTTATTCAAGGCACATTAGGAGATAACGTTTTGGATTCAATTGAAAACGGTTATAGGAACCCCATTACTCCTATAGCATAAGGTAGAACTATTTTTAGAAAACATAAAACATCTAAATTAAATTCAGATCAGAAAACGATAAGCAGTTTCAATAATTAGGGCAAAAATGCGATTTTTATGAGTGTGAATGAAACTGAATTAAAACATATATGTCATTTCACTACTAGAAAAGATGCTTGGGATACCTTAGTAATTGCACACGAGGGTGATGATTGGGTAGAGGAATATAAAATGAAAATGTTGGTTCAACAATACAATATGTTAGTAATAAATGATAATGAACCATTTGATGATTTTTATAGCGTTTGAATGATATCATTACCCAACTGCATACGTATGGTATTGAATATTCTGATAAAGACGTGTGTGCTAACATTCTGAGGTCCCTTCCCACTATATTTGATCATAAACATTATATCATCGAATAGATTAATGATCCATCTCTCACACCAGAATTGCTAAGCTCTAAATTGAGAACTACGGAGCTTGAATCAGCCTTTAAGAAAACTCTTACATCTTCTGCTAAGAATGAGTTGACCAATACTTATAAATTCTCTTTTAAAACTTCATGTCTTAATAAATATAAGCATAAGGTTATTGAACAACAATCTGAGTCGGATGATGACTATTCGAATGAAATTGATGATATTGACAATCAAGTTGCTATTATATCTTCAAAATTTAAGAACTTTTGAAGCACAAAAATATTATTGCTAAAAGATGTACGCAATTGAATAATCAATCAAGTCAGTTCACCTGGCACCATTCAAAGAAAACTTCTGATTATGATAGTAGAAGTAGTAAGATTAATAAATCTAAATTGGCTTGTCACACTTATGGGAAACTCGGCCACTTCATTGCTGAGTGTAGGCCCAAGACATAGTCCAAGCATTCTAAACAACACAAGGCTCACATAACTAAAACTTGGGATAAATATTCTGATTCTGAATTAGAAGATGACCAAAGATACTCTAATTTAAATTGCCTTGCATTTTTAGGAGAAGTTTATGATAGTTGCGGAGATGTGTACTTTACAAGAATGATTGATTTCGAAGATGAATGTGAATTTGATGGAGTACTTGATTTGATTGATTAGCTAGACAACCTTCTATGCTTCAAATAACTGATCCGTTTGATGCAAAGCGTGCTTTGTATGATACTAAATCTGATGATAGTAACACTTCTCACGCGAACACTGGGGATAATGAAAACTTTCTTGGCTATGATGATTACTCAGAATTATATGTCAGGACTTTGCAAAATAGACAAGAATTATTGAATCTAGTTAAATTTCTTAGTGAGTCCTTAAAGAATCAATATGGGATAGTTAAGAAAACTGAACACGAGTGTTGATGTAAAAAATTAGATCGCTCTAATTATTCAATCACAGATAAATAAAATGAGACAAAGATTTTTAAAGTGGTTCAGCCTTATAAGAATGGCCTACGTCCACTGTTATGTTATTGCTGAGTGTTTGGGAATTCTCGATTACAAGTTCTATCAAGAAATTCTGATCCCCTTGAATGAGGGTTGTACAATGTATTTATAGCCTTGAGGCTATCTTATGAAAGGGTGATACATTAAGTGATATACATATGAAAGGGTAATACATTTAATGCCCTTTAAGCGTGTGTGTCAAGATGATAAGCATTCAATGAATAGTTGAACTGTTGATTATCTGGCAATCAATGTTGTGGCCGAGATGCAGCTCGGACCGTCTTAGTTGCTCGTTACTCAAGAGTTCCTCGGAGCGCTGGAGTTCCTCGGAGTGCTGGAGTTCCTCGGTGTAATCCTTGTTTCTCGGAGCGAACATGAGTTGGTCGGGGAAATGAACTTCCTCGTTACTATTGTGCCACGTAGATTGACGCGTGTCTTATTATTATTCGTCCATATCAGCATACTAATTTTGGTATCAACAGAAGCCCCCAATGTTTCATATTTCGAACTTTGAGGAGTATGGAACATTCTTTCTCGGTATATGGCAATATTAAATGACCTTCCTGGGTTTTAGGAGCTTTTTCTTCGTATTTAAATTTCCTTCCAAATTCGTAGAATCCGCCTTTTTGAATTTTTATAAGCGCTTCGATCTTCGTGCACTTTTTGTCCTTTTAGCCGCCGGTAGCGTAATAGTTTCTTTTTTGTAATCATTTCTTTCGCCGATTCCCAAGGCAAAGTATTTAAACTTCTTAGGTAATCATACCGTCTTCTACCTTTTCCAATTTCCTGCTTTCGAGTTTTCTATAGCCTTTCTTTCTCTTGTGCGTTCATCCTTGTTTTCGTTCGTTGCCAACAGATCTCCCTTTTTTCTTGTAAGATCTTCTTCCTTCTTCTTCATTTATTTTATTCATCATGGTTTATATTATTGAATCTCTTGAAAAATTCCGTTCTCATTATTCTATTCCATCTTGGGTAATTTTGGAGGATCTTTCTGAGCCTTCAAATTACTTTCGTTTGGCTGAGGAACATTGGTTCCCCAGCCTCTTTATTGCTGAATGTGGATTTTCTTTTCCACCAAACCCTTTATGCTTAGAGTTTTGTCACCACTTCGATGTTGTTCCTGCGAAAATTGCCCCCAATACATGGAGAATAGTTAATGGGGTGCATAGGTTAAATCAAACTCATGGAACTCGTATAGGAATTTCTGAGATCATGTACTATTATAGATGGGTTATTCTAGATAATGTTTATTATTTAAAAACTAGATTTTTGAATAGGGCTTTAGTAGTCAACCTCCCTGATGCTAACAGGGATTATTTTGAACATGGGGTAGTTATAAAAAATTGGCAACATGCCCCTTTAGTCGGAGACGAAGTATATGAAGGTCCCAAATGCCCTCCATATGGCAATGGGATAGGTTATTTTCATTTTATTTTATTTCTAAAATTATGATTTCATTATGTTTGAAAAAATGTATGATTGACATTTCAATATGTATTTGTTTGCAGTTGACAGCAAGAGAAAAACTCCCAAAGAATCAGAAGTTAATATAAAGAATTTAAAACATATCTGGAGTTTGCATCAGAAAATTGCAGACGAGCACGTCAGGTCTGCTTCATACTTGTTGCAGTATAGGAGCTATACATCCTCCTTTACTGCTCGTCCTGTTGTGAGCATTAGTGAACCATTGCCAGCTTCTGAGGATTCTTCACCAGACTTTCACATTCCTCTGAGTCAAAAGATGGGCAAAAGAAGAGTTCCTACTATCTTCGAGGAGACCTCCTCTGCTGGAGATGGAAAGAGAAATAAGGCTGATGTCCCAAAGGGGACAAAGAAAATGGATGCTGCCCCTTCTGTTGCTCCTCAAAAGGTTGTCGAGAATCCCCCGGTGGCTCCTGTGCAGAAGGATGAACCTGTGGAAGTAATCACCATCCCTCCAATCAAAAGTTCTTCTTTGGTTGAGGTTGTTGAAAAGACACCGAGGAGACTGAAGAAATCCTCCTCGGTCAGTTTTTCTGAAGCCATTCCCCAGCTCTAAGCTAGTGGAGCTGGTGTTCCAACCATTATTCCCCCGAGTTCTGCAATGAGCTCGGTAAAGACTTGGACCATTCCTGAAGTCCAAGGAATTGAAGAAAACATGTCTAGGGATATGCTGACATCCCTAGCTACTCATCATATTGCTTCAGTAAGTTTCTCTTATCTTGAATTTTTCTTTCTTTCAGTCAATATATATATCTCGGCACTGACTTATCATTACCTTTTTTTTCAGCTGGTGAGTTGTTTCAACACCATAGTGAAGAAAGATGAAGCAATCAAGTCTTCTAGCTCCTCGTCTGGAGTAGAAGATGCTTTAAAGGGCTTGGCCCAATCTCTGAAGGAATCCCGTCAAAAATACGACGAGGATAAGGGTGAATGGGAGAAGAAGTTGACTACGTATGAAGCAGAGAAAGTGCAGTTAGGAAAGAAAGTGAAGGACTTGGAGAGAGAGAATAAAAAATACGCCGAGAAGCTCACAAGTTTTGGGGAGCTTGAGAATAAGTTGAAATCGGCCGAGGAAGAGCTGTCCCTTCTGCAAGAAGTAAATCGCCAGAAGGAGGAGGTGGAGGCCAAATTGAAAGCCACCGAGGATCTTCTATCCGAGAAGCTCTCCTTGGAGAAAATGAAGAGAAAAGTGGCTGTGAAAAAATCCTTTCGAACCGGTTGGGACAAAGGATGGGATAGGGGTAGAAGCAATGATGAATCAGGTGCAGTATGGGAGTTTAAAATACTTCCGAGATGGTTGGGTTGCTGCCTTGTAAGAATTGAAGGTGAGTGAGGACTCTAAACTATTTCAGCAACATCTCCCTGGTCCTCCTCCAGCTATTGAAGATGAAGAAGAGGATGAAGCTGCATCCGAGGAGTCTTCAGTGATAGTGGGTGATCAAGTCCTTGCTCCACAACCCAACCAGACAGCCACCGAGGAGATTTCTTCCTTGCCTGCTCCTCCTGAACAAGTCCCAACTTCTGCCAACCAAATCGTTGTTCCCACCGAGCAACCAAGCTCCTCGTCCCAGCCTCCCGAGAAAGTCTTGGGAGACAAGGAAAAGGTGTGAAGTTGTTCGGTATTCTCTTTTATTTTTCTTTTACTTGTACTTTGTATTCTGAATGTTGTACTCTCTTTGATGATGTAATAAAAATCACCTTTTTTGTTTCTCTACATTGTTGATGCCTTGTCTGCTTCTTTTATTAACTCTTGCCTTCTCTTTTTTACTAGTTTATAACTAGAATGGAATTACTATGTGCCAATGATACAAAGCTGATGCAGCAATGCCATGAATATTATAAAGCTGGTCACAGAGACCTAAGTGCATCAGAAATTACCGGCATCCTTGGCCATGGTGTTTCAGAGCAGGCAGTGGAGGCATATCAGCACTTGAAGGATTTACTTGATCGAGCTGTGGCCAATAACGTGGCCTATTATGAAATGATCGAGGATCTCCAATGTACCTTGGAAGATCTCCAGAATCAGTACAAGGAATCAACTGCCTTGTTGCATGAGGGGTATGAGAAGAAGTATCAACAGCTTTCTGCCGAGAAGGGCTACGACAAACTCCTTACTGGATATGATGTCAGGGAGAGGACCCTAAAGGGAGAAGTTGAAGCTTGTAGAAAAATTGCTGAGCTGCTGGAGCAAGAGAATAATAATTTGCAGAAAGATCTAGCACAATATAAGTCTGCAGCCTCTTCTTCAACAGCGATAATCCCAGTGACTGATGAGGGATTTTCCTTCTTAGAGGTTGAGAATGCCAAATTAAGGCAAGAGTTGGATATCCTGAGAAGGTCTGGTACTTCTACTTCTACTCGGGGGCGAGGAAGAGGTTCTCGTGGGCGAGGACGAGTTTCTCAGTATGTTGTCGAGGAACAAAGTACTCCACCTGCTCGGGGTCGATCAAGAGCTATTCGTCATAATGTTGAAGAAGCTCGTACTCAGTCAACATTGGAAACTCAAGAGTACCAATTGAATACAAAAGATCGGGCTTTGTCTGAACTGTCCAAGAAAGTTAGAGACTTGAAACTGGAAATCTCTACAAAAGAATCAGAGTTGGAGACTAATAAACTTTTCATCCAGAATCTTCATGAGAAGCTTGAGAGGTTAACATTCCAATTCCATAAACAACCCAGGGAGTTTTGGATGGCTGGATATAACGAGGCACTATTCCATTTAGATGCTCGTATCCAGAATGCCAATAATGAGGGCAACAAACAAGGCTGGCTGAATGCCTTATGTGTGTTGAAACTCGAGCAGGGACACTATTTATGGGACTACTATGAGCCTGGATTGCTTGACTTGCCTGTGCCATCGTTCAATTTGGAAATGGAATGGATCCCAGCTCGTGCCATTCCTCGGAGCTTACTTGCTAAATACCTTGGTGACTATAGTTTGCATTCTCAGTTTGAGGTATCTCGTCCTAAGCATCTCCTAGATCGACCTTCTGTGATGAACGTCAGGATGCTGAAGGACTTGAACTTCATTAATTCTCCTCAGACTTTAAATGATCCGCCTGCTGGCGAGGAACCTGTATCGAAGGCTGAGGGGAAAAAACCAATAGAATAGGAATTTTCGATATAACAGTTAGTACACATATGTAACTTGTAATTTATTTTGAGTTTTAATGAAAGACTTTCATTTTCTGTTTGCAAATCTGTATTGTTATTGTCTTGTAAATATCAAACACTTTACATTCTTGCATATGTATCTGTTAAAAAGATAACAATATTGTGTTGTTCATCGGCCAACTTAGTAATAAAAAGTTACAAGTATCAGTAATGTTGCTCGATCACTTAATAATAAAGTAATGAGTATAAAATGTTTAAAAAAATTTCCAACCAACCAAGGTTGTTAAATTGTGTTTGTCGACCAACTATGGTTAGTGAGAGTTTATCCCCGATTAACCATACTTGGTAAATTTTTATCTTTTTCATAAAAATGTGCCCGACCAACCAAGGTCGATGAATTTTCCTTGTCGACCAACTACAGTTAGTGGGTTTTTTATCCCCGACTAACCATACTTGGTTCAGTTTGGAATATTTTGTTCTACGAGGGACTTTTGTATTTTCTGTGATAATCTTACCTCCCGACCAACATAAGTTGGCATATAATCTTACCTCCTGACCAACATAAGTTGGCATTTGAGAGCATAGCTTGTTTCCACTAACTCTTTTACCAACCGGAGTTGGTCTGAGCTAATGTACGCCTCCTTAGGGGTGGACAAAAAAAAGACCGATCCAAATGGACCGATTGGACCGAACCGGACCGAACCAAAAATCAAGGCTATTTTGAAACCGGTCCGAAAATCGGTTCACAAAAACTAAAAACCGATTAAACCGGTCCGGTCTGCGGTCCACTACATTAAAAGACCGATTTGGACCGGACCGAACCGATTCCTATATATATATAATAAAAATAATTTTATTGTGTTTCTTATGTATAGTTTTTGAATTAATGTATATAACTTATTAATTTAATTTGGAACATTTTATATATGTATAGACATTTTTTTATTTGGGTTAAAAAAACCCATCTAAATATCACTTGGAGTTTCGAGTATTATTTGTTTGTATATATATTTGTGAGAAAAATAGATAAAAACATTCATAAAATGTACATATATATAAAATAGGGTTAGGATCGAATTTTACCCCGGACCGGACCGAAAAAAGCATGGACCGAATTAGTAGGTTAACCGAATTAATTGGTTCGATCTTGGTCCAAAAAAATTGACGACCGAATATTCGGTCCAGTCCAAAAAATAGGCAAAATCCGGACCGGACCGGACCGTGCCCACCCCTACGCCTCCTAACTAAAGGAGTATGGGGTGTTCTCGCCCTTTTACCAACCGGAGTTGGTCTGAGTTCGAACTATCATGTCCACTAGATCTTTTACCAACCTGAGTTGGTCACGCTAGTGTACGCCTCCTAACCAAAGGAGTATAGTTTGTTCTCGCCCTTTTACCAACCGGAGTTGGTCGTGGGTTTGAACTATCATGTCCACTAGTTCTTTTACCAACCTGAGTTGGTCACGCTAGTGTACGCCTCCTAACCAAAGGAGTATAGTTTGTTCTCGCCCTTTTACCAATCGGAGTTGGTCGTGGGTTTGAACTATCGTCTCCACTAGTTCTTTTACCAACCTGAGTTGGTCACGCTAGTGTACGCCTCCTAACCAAAGGAGTATAGTTTGTTCTCGCCCTTTTACCAACCGAAGTTGGTCGTGGGTTTGAACTATCGTGTTTGTTCTCGCCCTTTTACCAACCGGAGTTGGTCGTGGGTTTGAACTATTGGTGTTACTTCTATTGCTGAACAGCATAGTGTTATACACTAGTATTCCCCGAAAAACTTTCGATAAAAAGAAAGAAGATGGAGAAACGTCATCGTTTTATTCATATTGATGAAATTGCTTTACATTTTACATCACTGATAATACTTGCGTAGGTGTTCAGCATTCCATGCATTCTTAAATTCCTCTCCTTCTAGAGTCGTTATTCGGTAAGTTCCTGGTCAAACAACTTCTGTAACTCGGTAAGGTCCATGCCAGTTTTCTTCCAATTTATTGTGCTTCTGAATAACCTTCTTTAGCACGTAATCTCCTTCTTTTAAGTCGCACTTCTTCACCCTCTTGTTGTAGAATAGAGCTGTTCGTTGTTGGTAAGCAGCATTCCTGATGGCTGCCTCTTCTCTAACCTCCTCGAGCATATCCAAATCCAATCTTCTCATTAAGTCGCTGATTGGGGAATTGAAATTCAGCACTCTATGTGTTGGAAGACCCAACTCGGCAGGTATTACAGCTTCACTTCCAAATGCCAGCATATATGGTGATTCTCCAATCGCTGCTCGGGGAGTTGTTCGGTAAGCCCATAATACTGACTGTAGCTCATTAATCCAATTAGCTTTAGCCTCGCTTAGCCTCTTCTTCAAACCATTTAGTAATGTTTTGTTCGTCACTTCGGTCTGTCCATTGCTTTGAGGATGGCCTGGTGCTGAATGAGTCTTCAAAATGTTTGATTATCGACAATAGGCAGCAAACTCCTCATTATCGAATTGTGTTCCATGGTCTGCGATGAAGGCATGAGGGAGACCATATCGGCAGATTATATTCTTCCAAACGAACTGGTATACCTTCTCGTACGTCATATCAATAAGTGGCTCAGCTTCTACCCACTTAGTAAAATAATCCACTGCAACGACGAGGTACTTGAATCTTCCTCGGGTCGTTGGCAGTGGTCCAACCAAATCAATTCCCCACATGGCAAATGGCCAAGGAGAATTGATAGGTGTCAACAATGCTTGTGGAGTTCTTCGGATGGAGGAAAAGCGTTGGCACTTGTCACATTTCTTGGCATAGGCTATACAATCAGCCCTCATCGTCGGCCAATAGTATCCCTGCGTCATCACTCTTTGCAAAAGTGTCCGACCTGCTACATGGGCTCCACAAGACCCTTCATGGATATCTTCAATCAATTCTTTCACCTCGGAGGGATGTACACATCTCTGCAAACCTACCATAATTCCTCGTCTATACAAAACACCATTAGTTAGTACATACCGGGCAGTTTTAAACTTCAATTTCTTGGCAGCGAGCTTGTCCTCCGGTAATTCTCCCTCCTCAATATATGCCCTGATGGGATCCATCCAAGATGGTCCTAAATCAAGGGTAATAACATTCATCGTCAGGTCTTCATCTATGCTCCGAGTTTTTAATACTTCAATTAGTATCGTTCTTCGCAGCTCGGTACGAGTAGCTGATGCTAGTCGGGCCAGTGCGTCTGCTTGTGCATTTTCCATTCTTGGTATTCTGATCAACTGAATGGCATCAAATTCTGCCAATAACTCCATCACCTTTGCATGATACTTTACCATTAATTCTCCTTTAACTGCATATGTTCCCATCATCTGATTCACAATTAATTGAGAATCACTGAATACCATCACTTATTGTGCTTCCATAATCTTTGCTAAATTAAGACCTGCTATCATAGCTTCATACTCAGCCTCATTATTGGAGGCTTTGAATTGGAATCGCATGGCATATTCCATGTCAATCTCGTCTGGGGTTTTCAAAACAATCCCTTCTCCACAGACTGTTGTGCAAGATGATCCATCTACATATAATCTCCATGTAGGTAACTCATCTTCAAATTTCTTATCTGACAGAATTCCTCGGTGAAATATCTGTTGTTTTCCTTCATCCTCCCCTGTTAATTTTCGTTCCTCGTCTACCATCTCTTCTCGCCCTTTTACCAACCGAAGTTGGTCTGGGTTTGAATTTGATGATCTTTCTACATCCACAAGCCCTTTTACCAACCGAAGTTGGTCTGGACTTATGTCTGTTGATCCTGTAACATCCACAGCTTGGTCAGCGAGCAATTTTTATTCCTCGGGGGTATCAGGATATGTAAACTCTGCTATAAAGTCTGCTACAGCCTGCCCTTTTAGTGATGATCTGGGTTCATACACAATATCATATTCACCGAGTTCTATTGCCCAGTACATCAGTCTCCCTGATTTTTCTGGCTTATAAAGGGCTTGTCTCAATGGCATGTCGGTATACACGACGATGGTATGGGCCTGGAAATATGGCTTCTTCTACTTGCTTCAATTAATGACAATGCCAATTTTTTCAGCTTTGGGTACGTGATCTCTGCACCTCGGAAAGCCTTACTTGTGTAATAAATTGGTTTCTGGACTCCATTCTCCAATCTGATCAATGCCGAGCTGACTTCATTCTCTGATACTGCCAGGTACAAGTACAACTTTTCTCCCATTACTGGCCTGGACAACAGTGGAGGTGCTCCCAAATATTTCTTCAAGTCTTGAAAGGCTTTTTCACATTCATCATTCCACTTGAAAGTTTTTCGAAGTGTTTTGAAAAATGGGAGGCATCTATCAGTTGCTCGGGATACAAATCTGTTGAGCGCTGCAACTCGTCCTGTAAGACTCTGCACCTCTTTCTTCGTCGTTAGAGATCGCAACCCTAAAAGATCTTTGATCTTTTCTGGATTCACCTCAATGCCTCGCTGGTTGACGATGTACCCGAGGAACATTCCTTCTCGTACTCCAAATGTGCACTTCGTCGGGTTGAGTTTCATCTGGTATTTATCCAGTTGATCAAAGGTCTGACCTAAGTCAACTAGATGATCAGCAACTTTCTTGCTCTTTGTTAGCATATCAGCGACATAAACTTCCATATTGCAACTGATTTGTTTGGCAAAAACCTTGTTCATCAGTCGCTGGTATGTCGCTCCTGCATTTTTCAAACCAAAAGGCATAACATTATAGCAATAAGATCCCCTAGGGGTAATAAAAGAAGTACTTTCCCTGTCTTCAGGTTTCATTTTGATCTGGTTGTAACCAGAGTAAGCATCCATGAAGCTGAGCAGCTCGTGCCCCGAGGTAACATCCACTAGCTGGTCAATCCTGGGCAATGGAAAGTGATCTTTTGGGCATGCCTTGTTGAGATCAGTGAAATCAACACACATTCTCCATTTATTATTTTTCTTCTTTACCATCACCACGTTGGCTAACCAGTCTGGATATTTCACATCTTCAATGAATTGAGCTTTCTGGAGCTTCTCGACCTCCTCTTGTATAGCTTGATTCTTCTCGGGACTAAATACTCTTCTTCTCTGTTTTACAGGCTTGATCTCCTTATTCACATTGAGCTCGTGACATAAGAAGTTTGGATCTATTCCTGGCATGTCTTCATGACTCCATGCAAAAGTTTTCTTCCTATTTCTCAAGAAAGTTATCAACTCTTATTTTATTGAAGCATCCAACGTTGAACCTATCTGGGTTACTCGTTCAGGGTGCTCGTCGTCCAAAATAACATTTTCTATAGATTCCACCACCTGTCCTTTTACAAGTTGGGATTCATCTCTGGGATCAAGTGTTTCAATTTCTGTACCTTCATCCACCTGGTAGGTAGTAATCTTTTTCCTTGACTCTTCAAGCTCCTCTTATTCGGCAGATGAATAATAGCATTCCCGAGCTACTTTTTGATCACCTTTCACCACTCCCACTCCGAAATTTGTTGGGAATTTTAATCATTGATGTAATGTAGATGGAACTGCTTCGAACTTCTTCAAACCAACTCTTCCCATGATGATGTTGTAGGCTGACTACACATTCTTATCCATCACAAAGAAGCGTATTCTCTGTGTTCGACAAGCAGGCCAAGTTCCAATGAATATATCCAACTTGATCGTCCCAAGTGGAAAAACTTTCTCGCCAGCAAAACCCAGAAGAGGTCTGTGATAAGGTTCCAATTGAGATAATTTCAAATTTAAACTGTCAAAGCATGAGTAGTACATGATGTCTGCCGAACTACCATTATCTACCAAAACCCTTGAAATCACTACTTCTTTTATCCTCATTTTGATCACCAAAGGGTCGTCGTGAGGGTAAAGAACACCTGCCAAGTCGTTTTTTGAAAAGCCAATGACCAGCTTCTCTTTGTTTACCTTCCTTGGGCGATCCTCCTCAGCCAAATTTATTCGTTGAATGTACGAGCAAGCTTGAGCCTCTCCGAGGTAAGCCTTTCTTTCTGCAGTAAGGTCTCCTCCTCCTGCATCTCCTCATGTAATAACATTACAATCAAATGACCCAAAACGTATGGAAAATACCTCTCGTTCTGGATGCCTTGGCTTCTTGGGAAGATCGGGGTCATCATCTGGATCATCTTCATGGTCTCTCTTCTTTTTCTCCTCTACTCGACAAGGAGATCTAGACCTCTCCCTAGTTCGGTCATTATTTCTTCTTTCACCTCCCCGATCAACATACTTTGCTAGCTTTCCTCTTCAGATGAGTGTTTCAATTTCGTTCTGAAGAGCTATGCAATTTTTGGTCACATGGCCATGATCTTTATGGAACTCGCAATATTTCTCCCTGTTCCTCATGTCAGGGTCTGACCTCAGTTTCTTCGGCCACTTTACCTCCTCGTTATTCTTGATTTCTTCCAAGATATGATTAATACCCATTTTTATAGGAGTATAATTATCGAATTGTTTTAGGACTTCCCATGACGACATATTATTCTTGGAATGCTTGTCACCACCATTGCCCTTATGCTCTTTCTTCTTAGATTTGTCGACTTCCACCTTGGTTTCTTTATCCATATTCTTCTTCGCAGCCATAGCCTCCTCGACATTCATGATTTTGGACACTTTTGCCATCAACTCTGACATAGTTGTAGGTGGATCTTTGGCCAAAGTGTAATACAACTTATTAGGCAACAACCCACTCATCAAGGCAGTGATTGCTGTCTTTTCTTCATAATCTATGACTTCCAGCTTCTCGTTATTGAAACGAGTTATGTAATCTCTAGTACTCTCACCAGGTTTTTGTCTAACACTTAACAAGTGTGCTACTCGTTTTACTGGCTTTGCTCCAAAATAAAAATTGCCAATAAACAACTCGGTCAACTGAAAGAAAGTTGAAATCTTACCCCGAGGAAGATTGTTGTACCATATTTGGGCAGATCCAGTGAGAGTTCCTGAGAATGCTCTGCATCTTATCTCGTCGGGGACAACATAGATGTCTGCAGCAGCTTGATATTGCTCTATGTGAAGAACATGATCTGTTTTTCCATCATATTTGGGGGTTACCACAGGTGCTTTAAATTTCGACGGTGTAGGAAAATCTACAATGGCCTGTACAAAAGGTGTCCCTCGAACAAAAGTTCATTGTAGGGGATTCTTCGCCTTAGCCATTTATCCTAATCTATCCTCCAACCGCTGAATGGATCCTTTCCAAGCATCATTTCCCTCCTCGGGCCTATTAGTTCGAGCAATTGATTGTTCTGAAGTAGCCTCCTGAGATCTTTCTTGACGAGCAACTGGTCGCAATTGTGCTGATCCTTCTCTTAGATCTGATGGTTGTCGAAAACTCCTCGACACGACTTTAGGTGGACTCATATTCCTCCTGGGGCCTAATCGACTGAAAGGAGACACCCTGCTCAGTTTTTCTAAGGCACTGGTCCTTTCTGGAGAGAGAGTAATACGTTTCTCAGTATCTGTAGCCCGTATTGATGAAGTTTGCCCAGGTTGATAAGAGAAATCATCAGATTCTTCATTACGATACGCATCTGTACGCCTGGATCGTGAAGAATGTAAATAGGTTTGCCTCTGACCACTTCGCTCTCCCGAATGTACAGGTGCACCGCCATGAATGGTTTGGATGAGCTGCCGTATTGTCTCTTGCATGGAGGTTTGTCCTTGAGCCAGATTCGTCATAATTCCAGCCAGATCTAGAGGTGCTGAAGGATTTGGAGGATTTCCAGCGTTTCCAACATTTCGATTGCTGGATTCCGGATTATCTGCCATTGATGATGAATGATTTTTGGTGAAAAATGATAATAACAATCGTTCCCACAGACGGCGCCAATCTGTTGATGTAAAAAATTAGATCGCTCTAATTATTCAATCACAGATAAATAAAATGAGACAAATATTTTTAAAGTGGTTCAGCCTTATAAGAATGGCCTACGTCCACTGTTATGTTATTGCTGAGTGTTTGAGAATTCTCGATTATAAGTTCTATCAAGAAATTCCGATCCCCTTGAATGAGGATTGTACAATGTATTTATAGCCTTGAGGCTATCTTCTGAAAGGGTGATACAGTAAATGATATGCATATGAAAGGGTAATACATTTAATGCCCTTTAAGCCTGTGTGTCAAGATGATAAGCATTCAATGAATAGTTGAACTGTTGATTATCTGGCAATCAATGCTGTGGCCGAGATGCAGCTCGGACCGCCTTAGTTGCTCGTTACTCAAGAGTTCCTCGGAGCGCTGGAGTTCCTCGGAGTGCTGGAGTTCCTCGGAGCGAACATGAGTTGGTCGGGGAAATGAACTTCCTCGTTGCTATTGTGCCACGTAGATTGATACATGTCTTCTTATTATTCGTCCATATCAGCATACTAATTTTGGTATCAACAACGAGACAAATGTTATTAAATCAAATTTTGAAAAGGAAAGAAGTGATTTTAAAAAATAAAAATCTTATTTTGAAAATGAAATCTCTGATCTTAATGAAAAGGTTTCTATTTTTGAACAAAGATATAAGGCCATATTCGTTCATCTTAAAAAACCTAAAGAAATATTCATCGAAGCTTTTAAAAGGATTATAGAAATTCACTTAGAAAAATCGAAAGAAGATTATGATTTGGATAAACTTTTGGAATCTCAGAAATATGATTTTAATACAAAAGGACATGGTTGTGAAGAAAAGTTTCAAAACAATCCTTGTATTTAACCTACTATATTTGTTAGGGATAGTACCCAAGTCAAACCAAATCTGAGTAGTTCTGTAGTAGATAAAGGGAAACAGATTTTGAATGAAAGTACAAAAACTGGATTTGATCACAAGTATCGTCCTTTAATGTATGCGGATTCTCCCAAGTAGGTTCCACCCCTTAAAAGGATAAACGTGACTAACAAACATGACATAGGTGGCTATAAGTCTGGGAAGTCCGTTCTTAAACAATCTGTTGTTAATTGCTATTGCAGTTTTTGTGATTTTTTTGGTCACCAAAACTTCGAATGCTTTAGTAATTGCAAGAAAGGTACTCATGTTAAAGGCCTTAACCATAAAATGATTCGATTTACAAATTTTCATAGGCAACGCACTAATAGTAATTGGAATCAGTTCTTCAATAAGTCTAGGCCTCCTATTAACAAGAAAATCTTTTTCGAAGAAAGATTCTCTACTAAATTCCGAAAGGCACAAAAACCTTTGAAAACTTTGCTTATTTGGATCAGGACTTGTGATTTGAGACCTCAAATGAATTTTTTAAAATTGAAGAAATGCTCAATCAATGTTTATAATGCATACCAAATTGAGAAAATCAATGAGTCTCCTCAAGAGAAGGTTAAGGATATAAAAAACACAAAACCCTTAGAAATATTCAATGATGGGGGAGGCGAGTTTAATAAAAATGGAGTTATCAACTATTGTGAGGCTAAAGGATATTTTTACTAGTTTAGTGCTCCCAAAACTTCCAAACAAATTGGGGTAGTTCCTACTATTGCTTGTGATTTTTAACTTGCTGATATGCTATCGATGTCTTTCGATAAATCTTCTTTAGAAATAACTTCCCCATATGATTGTAGAGATTGTACTTGATAATTAGTTTGTGTTTATTCTACATCTTGATTACTAGATTTCTGAAGTTTTAGGGTAAAGGTATCTACTAATAACGGTATCTCTTAATGCCCTGTTTAATGTAGGAAATATTTATTTTGCAATTTAAAGACATATTATTTTCTCTTAGAATTGTCTAATTTAATCAAAGGGGGGGGGGGGGGGGGGGGGGAGTTGAGTACATATTTATGATCAATGTGCTGATATTATTTCATGCATATTATTATTTTTTATTTCTACACAGTTATTTCTGTCATTTAATAATTTGATAGAGCAAGTTCTACAAACTTGATTTCTCGACAAAAAGGTATTTATGTTTTGAAGGTACTTTCGTCGGTCGTCAATTGTTGAGTCTTTTTTTTTCTAGGATGGGTGGGTAGTTAAAAACACTTTTTTATAGGAAATTTTAGGAATTGTTTTTACCTTAATATATCATTTTATGTACTCAAGGATTTTGTCAAAATTATTTCAATGGGGGAGTTTGAAGTTTCCTATATAGAGCATACCTAGAGTTTGTGTTTCCTGCTTTAACTATATAGAACTTCAACTAGTTGGACTTAAATTTTGACAAGATTTTTATGTAGTTAGGGTGAGTCCAATTACCTACGCCAAGCTCCCTATGAAAGTCAACACCAACTCCGTATTATCATTCCGATCTTCGATTTCATCCTCTCATGAAATGTTATTTCTCACACCCTATTCTTTTGGATTATAGGATTAATTTTTGTTTGTCATATAGGACACCGCATGACACTACATGCTTTATATCATTTCTAATTATGTGTCGGCTTTACATAAAAGGAATTTGTTAAAATAATTTAAATTTAATTTGGAATTTATGTCACTAAGCATATCGTGTTTTTTTTGTGTGTGTATATATATATATATATATATATATATATATGTATGTATATATATATATATCTTGTATATACGTTGATGCGTGCCTTATATTCCTTTTAAATATGGGTATTGGTTTTTTTAATTTGCTTTGTCCTTTAGTAATTTTAATAAACCATAACAGGTCTATTAAAGACCTTATTAGCCTTTAGCTGTCTTCGATTTGACCAAGTCATACTCTATAGTAATAGAGCCTTTGGCAAATTTTAGTTGGCCGATTACACTATGTGATGTGACCCAGTATGACTGTTACCTGTTGCCTTGTGTTTAAATGATGAACACTTTTTCTTTTTAGCTGAACAAGATTTGACCAATCACTGTAGTGAAAGGTTTGTATCTTTAAACCAAAAGTTAGTTTTGTTTCTCTAAAAAACGACGTCGTGCATTTTGTTATTTTAAAACGGTAATTTTTTCCAAACCCAAAAATAGTTTTACGCATTTACTAAAATGGTATCATTTACAGTTGTTTTTCAACGGTAATATTTCTTTAACGATTACAACCGGCCTATTCTAGTTTTGAAATGCCATCGTTTTTCAAAAGGAGCCATCAAGTTGTAGTTAGTTTGTTACAGTTGTACGCGATTGGTCAATTTTTTAAAGGGATCATTTGTGTTTCTTTATAGACCGCGCAACGTCATTTAATCGAGGGTCAATTATTAAATAGTCCCTACTATAAATATATATTTTTTTAAAAGGACACATATTTTTAGTTTAACCCATTTAGTCCCTCAAGCACTCAATATCCTCTTATTTTTAGAGGTCTGCGCCAGCGGCACACCCTCTCCAAAATATGTGGCAAAGGACTTTTTGAGGCAAAATAAAAAAGTTTGGACTAAATGGGTATTAAAAAATGTCCGAGGGACTATTTGGTATATGTCCCTTTAATCAATGGTTGTGTGTGCATTTTTTCAATCCATGTGAGTTTTAAATTGAACAAATCAGACCACACCTCACAACTCTATAAATTCAGCCCATTGGGTCTCATTATTTCAAGTTTGAGAAAATTATTTTTGAGCAAAAACTCTACTGATTTTTTGAGAGAGAGAGATTACACACCTAATTTTGCAAAGATTTATCTTGTGTGTGTATCTTTCCTGATCAAGGTTGATTCATCTAAAAAAAATTAAAAGTCTCTCGAGGTTCATTTTTTGTGACGATTTAAGAGTACCAGAACCTCATCTCTACATCTGAATTTTTTTCAAGATTAAAAATTCATTGTGAGTATTTTTGTCAACATATTTTAATATATATGTATTTTGTAGATCTATTTTCTGTTGTGTTCTTGCTGATTATATTGTATAAAACACTACACACACAAAACCACAAATCTTGTAATTTTGTTCTCGATTTGCTAGATTTATGTTATATTGTTTGATCTATAGTTTTAGATCTGATTTTTATGATTATTTGAACACTCAATCACACACGTAGCACTTTGTATGTATTCTTGATGGTTCTATTGTTCTAGATTCGTACTTGTTTTAAAACATTTAGTTTTAAAATTATTCAAGAAATTTTAGTTGTAACAAAGTCACTTTCTATTCATGGTTTAGACATTTAAACCTTTAAAAACCATTGAGGGCCTATTTGTTAAATAAAGAATACCTGGACTGTCCATTGAAGTAATCCGATCTTGATAATTTTTGTGACCTTGGACTGTGTATACCTAAATTATATTATCTTTGGCATTGGATTAATGGCTGAGAACTAGAACTGATTGGATTGTGTCGAGTATATTAATCTCTTTAAACTGTTTAAACTTGACTTAATAAGATATTAGATTAAACATGAATTAATCTAACTCTATTTCAAAAAACAATTTGTGTAAATTTGACTTTGTGCTTATATTGTATATATATTTGAAGTCATATTATTTTTGTGTATATTGTTATACTATATATGATTTCTTGATCTTTGAAGTGATTTCAGGAACATACATCATTTGCATATCACTTTTAGATCACAAACTTTGTACACCACTATTCACATAGACATTGATTATTGTGTACATATTAAAGTGAATCTAATTGTTCTAATTTTTGAGAACAAGTTTGTTGAAAGTTATGTTAAATCAAGATAGCTTGATTTGTACAAAGAAAGAAAGAACAAAAGAGTTGTTGTTAATATTTAGGAAAGAAAATTGTTGCATTGCATTCGGTTGTATCATTAAGCGAGAGAGAGAGAGAGAGAGTATGTGTGTGTGTGTGTGTCATCTCGGATAGCACACATTACACAAATACTTCACTAAGAACTAGGACACAATAGGCACTGAGCCGAACCTGAGCTAAGGAGAGCAAGAGGGAGAAGCCGTGACATGAATAACTCAAAGTCAACAAGGACAGACTAAAGTGAGATCAGAAGAAGCAACCAGGGCGCGATTGGTCTAGGTGAGGTAATAGCTATATCTATCTACTTCACGTTGTCTTGTTTGATGTTTCTATAATCGTTCCTATTTCGTTTTGGTCTTAGTGGGAGTAGACTAGGTTGACTCTTAGGAGAGTCCGTCGTTTTTCAGGGGGAAGGAGTTGTGCGACATAAAATAAATACCGCATGCTTTTTATTTTCCGCATCTCACCTCATACAAAAAAATAGGTTTAAATAATTATAAACTCGCCTGAAAACTGGATTGATTATTCTTCTATAAATCACTTAGGTTAATCTTAGATAATAATCTAGGTTGTTAATTGACTTTGCAAACTTAAATCTGTTTTATAAAATTTAACAATTCAAGAAAAGTTTGAATTGGTCCCTCCTAGAATAACCTATAAAACTCGCAGGTAAATTGCGTTTACTCGATAATTGTTTTACTATCGTACTTGAGTCTTGCATGTTATATCTGCCACTAAAGTGTTTTCATTATGATGACATATGTAATAATTTTTTTTGGTCCATGTCCCATATAGTTTTACGATAAAAAAAAATAGTTTGGTACCTATCACAATAAGTTTGTTACTATAGATTCTTGTAAAGGATTTATTTTGAGATTCCAAGAATTTATTTCCTTCCACATGATCATATACAGTACATATATAGATATAATTATTTTATTTTATTATCATAATTACAATCTACCTTACAACTTTCGTCCACATGTAATTTGGATCCACTTCTTGGGTCTGCAATTTTCTTCCATGGAGAAACTATCTACAAGCATATAAAATTTTAAAATCAGAATCAAATCGTTACTTTATTCTTTTTAAGTTATAATTTGAGCTTTAAAGGCGCTAAGTATTTCGAAAAAAAGAAGAAGTCGTGGTTGATAACATATCATCTAGGATACGTCTCAAAACTTATTATTTAATTGCGTAGTTGTATTCATGAAATAATCGCATTCATCCACAAGCTACCTATTTATTTTCAAGTATAAAATTGTATATGAAGCTCTATTGAGACTTCATATTAGCTCCATTAAACCAATCAAAAACTTGATTTAAAAATTATTTCGCAGACTTGAGATTGAACAATGAAATAAATTTCAAATCTCAAAAGCATAAGCATTGCGAATAAAATTTGATTCTCATCCTCAGCGGAAAGGTGTGACACCCCGCCCAATTAAATACAGGGTGGCCAGTCCTTTATAAAATTAAAAGCAGAATATTTCGTTGGTTTATTCTTAGCATCACTATCGAGAAATAATTTTCATTTTAACAACCTAATAATTAATTAAGCTAGTGTCAAAACATTTTATTGAATTATTTTAAGTCCATTAATTTAAACTACTAAAGCATTCAACATTTTAATGCATAGATAAATAAGGAATAAGCATCATCCAATTGAATACAATAAACTGGAATAATCGTTCCGGTCAAATAAAATCCAAATCAATAATAACAAATCCAATTGAAATGGAACTGCTGAAATAAATAAGTACAATGTTCATCTGACATAAATAAACTGAGAATGGGCGACACATGCCCTAATTGAGAAGTCTAAATACTAGAACTGAAAAGATAGAAGTAGAGGCGTCTAAATGCGAGGACCTGCAACTTTCACAATAGTTGCAGGACGTCAAAAGATCCAATGGTCTAACCCTGGTGTCCCTATGGCCGGGCACCTAAAATAGTACAAAAGAAAAGATATTTTTGCAAGATAAGGGTCAGAGCCCGAGTGTAAAAGATTTTAAAACAATTTATCAAGTAATTTAAAGATGCTATAAAGAAGATATAAAACCCATGTTAGATTTTTACACACTCACTTGAGATTCTCACCTCTCAACTAATGTGCATGCCTAACGTACCGCTAAACTACTCTAGACATAATTCTCATCTAACTAATTTGTAGATATAAACTATGTTTCTATCATCTGTAATATCCCCAAATCCCCGTGTACCATTACTACGCATTGTTCTTATATATACTATCCCGAGTATTAGTTTCATAAAAGTTGTTTAAGGGTTCACATACTTAAGTTATTTCACATTTCGTCATCTTCTTTATCTATAATTATCACACAATAGATAATATCACAAGCATATATACATAACTATCACAATATTATATATATATATATATATATATATATATATATATACACTAAAACAACACCCCCTAGACTCATCTGCGGTGCATGCATACTCTGTAATTAAATCCCGGTATATCTAGTACAAAGTAAGGACTAATGATTCAGAATCAGTCATGAACCATCGAAATATGAATCATACATATTGGAGGCGAGCATGGTACCAAAGTCTATATGCTACGCACATACCTACGCATCCATATGACCGTGATCACTATTATTCTCATAGATAGCCCGTACCTAGGTTCCATGTTCTGTGGCACCAAATCTAAAATCCCACAAATTGGGCTCATCAAGATAAGACTATCCCCTTTTCCTAAATAATCTCCTGCGATAACAAGCAACGTAGGTATGTTATACACATAGTAAATCAATCATGTAGGTATTCATGCAACCTATTCCAATTTGTAGGTATACACAACCTAAATACATATTCGTCTGCGGTATCTCTCAATATACACCCAGTATCATTTAATTACGATTGGTCTCTCTATCGTACCTCAAGTAAAGCGATTCATAATCCCAAGTATCCTTTACAGTAGCTAATCTCACTTTTATACTACTAACATATCATAAGGAGTCACGAAATAACTATAGAACAATTTTTTCCAGAAAATGAGCTAATCCGGTCTGAAATGATTTGTTCGGTTCGACCTTTAGAGAAATTTGCTAAAAACTGAACCGATCTGGATTTACAAAAAAATGAATTGATCTGAATTTGTAGAAAATGAACCGATCCGGCCTTGTTTGATCAGTTCAGTTCGGTTCAGTCTAAACGTACCTCTACCTCCTGAAACTACATTTTCCCACCATTAATGATACTAAAACCTTTACAGAATCATCCCAAACACCAATCCAACAATTCTAATCGATGTTCTGATATATTTATATGATTTTAACAATATAGGATCATTAAATCATGCATAACTTTTATTAAATTTCAAAATCCCCAAATTCACATTAAAGAATATCAAAATTTTCATATTCGTTCATCATTATGAGTTCTCAATTCATGATTCCTAATCTATGTAGATAAAGAGTTCAACCTAATTATTTCCAAATTCTAATTAGTTACTCTAACTCTCCAATTTCATAAAATAAATACTAAATTCATATTCACATTGAACCTACACTAACATGGGTTCCATTATTGCTCTAAATTAAGCAAGTTTAAACACTTGCCTCGAAAGTGAAGGTCTGATCCGTTGTTATATAGTATGCTTGTGTTCTATGTTCTCCGATCTACACCGTGGTGGTCTTGGTGGTACAAGATGGTTTTTCTTGGCTTCAGACTCCAAGAATTGACTCTCCCTCTTCCTCTATAACTCCCCGTTGGATTTTGTGAATGATAACCCTAATCCCCCCTACGTAACTGACATAGTATGTCTCCTAATTTCGTAGGTAATTAATGCTCCAAAATAAAAATTATCAAAATGCCCTCCTAAGATGCCGGTTAGACCTAAAAATACCCCGGGACCCAAATTAGACCCTCAGATAGAATTTTCTGTCTAACTCACCCTTTCGGACTCAATGGCACACTCGAAATGACCATTCAGATTACTTATAAATAATTACTTTTATTACATTTATTAGTCCCGACATGACTGATACGTGCTTCCTGACATAATTTTTGTAACTGTCGTATTTCTCACTCACGACAATTTATATCACTTTACAATCATATCCATAATTACTTAATACTTTATTCGCTCAGTAATATTCAATAAAGTTCTCACTAATAAATACTAACTCTTATCTCGCTAGTTAATATTTATTTTGATCCAGATTAATTATCAATTAATTTCCCATATTTAATTTAATTAATCCAGTATGAAAAAATCATAAAAATATGCATACTTCCCCCCTTACAAAGGAATTTTGTCCCGAAATCCAAAAAAACGATAGTATACCTAGTAAAAATAATTATGGATATTTCTCGCTCATCTCATCCTCGCGCTCCCAAGTATACTCCTCGACATTATGGTGCTCCCACTGAACATGCACAAGTGGCACTACCTTAGACCTCAACCTCCTCTCGTTATGGTCTAGGATAGCCACCGATCTCTCCTCATATGAACTATAAGGCTGTAAATCAATCTGTTCCAGCGCAATATGAGTGTGAACCAACTCATCCCGAAGATTTTCTTCTAAGGAAATATGGAACACACCATATATACGATTCAAGTGCTCCAAAAATCCCAATTTGTATACAACCGGTCCAATCCTTTTGATAATGGGAAATGGCCCCACATACCTCGGTGCCAACTTCCCCTTATTCCTAAATAGCATTATCCCCTTCACATGAGACACTCGCAGAAGAACCTGATCCCCCACAACGAACTCTTGAAAGAATCGCTTGGCATCGGCATAGCTTTTTTGCCTATCCTAAGCTCCTCGTATACGACTCCAAATCATCTCAATCCCGTCTATCATGTCCTATAATAAATCTGGACCTAGTAGCTTGTTCTCCCCCACCTCTAACTAACACGAGGGAGAACGACAAGGCCTATCGTACAACGCCTTAAATTGCGAACTAATAGGAGTTATTATAAGCAAGCTCCACCAGTGGAAGGTACTGCTCCCAACCTCCTCTAAAATCAAGGACACATATGCAATATATCCTCCACCATTTGATTAGTGCGCTCGATCTGCCCATTAGTCTTCGAGTGGTAAGTTGCACTCAATCGCAACTCGTTGCCCATAACCTCTTGAAATCTCTCCCAAAAGTACGACACAAAAATCTTGTCCCAGTCTGACACGATATCAAGGGGCACTCTATGTATTCTCACAATCCCAGCGATGAATATCTGGGCATACTGACCTGTCTTGTAATCCATTCGTACTAGAAGAAAGTGGGCTACCTTTGTCCATCGATCCACAATCACCCATATGGAATCGTGAACCCTATGAGAAGTAGGCAACCCTATGATAAAATCCATGTAAATGCTCTCCCATTTCGACATCGGGATCACCATTAGTTGAAGAAGCCCTCCTGATTTCTGATGGTCCACCTTGACTAACAAATAGGGGGCACAATTTGAGACGAACTCAGTAATGTCTCTCTTCATTCCACTCCACTAATACTATTGCCCAATATCCTGGTACATCTTATCCCCCGTTGGGATGTATCAAAAATCGAGATCCATATGACGCTGTCATCATCGTATGTCGCAGATCCTCCCCCTCTGGAATAACCTGACATCCATTAAAGCGCAAGCCTCCTTATGAACTCACTGAATAAGACTCTATTCCCTCTGCCATAAGGTGTTGAATCCTCTCTTGACAAAATGATCCACTGACTGGGTCTGTACAACCCTCGTCACAATCTGGGTGTAAGTGTCATAAAAGACATAAATTATCGAGCCACAACATCTTGATGTCCCAACTCCTTCCATTTTGCTTTACACGCCTCAACTACCTCACCTACTGGCCTACGGCTCAACTCATCGACAACTACATTAGCCATGCCCGGGTGGTACTGGATCTCAAACTGGTAGTCCTTCAAAAATTCAAGCCACCTGCGCTAGCACATATTCAACTCTCTCTGAGTGAAAAAGTACTACAGTGACTTATGATCTATGAACAGGCAGAATTTCTCTCCCAAGAGATAATGTCTCCAGATCTGAAGTGCAAACACGACTACTATTAACACCAAATCGTGGGTGGGGTAATTCTTCTCGTGAGACTTAAGCTTGCGGAAAACATAAGATATATCCTCACCTCTCAACTAATGTGCACGCCAAACGTACCACTAAACTACTCTACACATAATTCTCATCTAACTAGTTTGTAGATATTAACTATCTTTCTATCATCCGTAATATCCCCAAATCCCCCTGTACCATTACTATGCATTGTTCTTATATTTACTATCCCGAGTATAAGTTTCACAAAAGTTGTTTAAGGGTTCACATACTTAAGTTATTTAATAATTCGTCATCTTCTTTATCTATAATTATCACACAGTAAATAATATCACAAGCATATATACATAACTATCACAATATTATATATATACACTAAAACAGCACCCCTAGACTCATCTGTAGTGCAAGCATACTCTGTAATCAAATCTTGGTATATCTCGTACAAAGTAAGGACTAATTATTCAGAATCAGTCACGAACCATCGAAATACGAATCATACATATTGGAGGCGAGCATTGTACCAAATTCTATGGGCTACGCACATACCTACGCATCCATATGACCGTCATCACTATCATTCTCACAGAAAGCCCGTACCTTAGTTCCATGTTCTAAGGTACCAAATGTAAAATCCCCTTAGTTGGGCTTGTCAGCATAAGACTGTCCCCTTTCTTAAATAAGTGTAATACCCCGTACTTTTAAAGGTATTTAAATTACACTGTGGATGTAATTTGGTAATTTGAGGAACTATTATGAATAGTAATTTTGGGATTAATGAGTGAAATTAAATAAATTCAATATTATAAAGTGAATAGTAAATATTAATTTTCGAGTGATAGATTAATATTTATGTGGATTATATTTTGAGACTAAGTATATGAGTAGATTATTTTTATTACATGTCGCAGTTGGGTAAAGCGACAAAAGAAAATATTTTAAATTGGAAAACAAGCGTATTGAACGTGTTGGGTCAAAATAGTGAATTTTAGTTAAGTGACTCAGATGGAGATTTTGACTGCGCCATTGGGTTCGTAATGGCCGAGATAGTCAAAATAGACTACCCGAGGGTAGAATTTGGGTTCCGGGCATTTTTGGACTAGTAGGGACTCGTAAATGAGTACATGAGTCATTTAACAATTGGGTATATACCCAATTTCGGATTTAAAGAGGTGACAACCCTCATTTGCCCCAAATATCAGCCCTAAGAGAGAGAGAGAGAGAGAGAGAGAGAGAGAGAGAGAGAGAGAGAAGAGAGAAAGGAGAGAAGAAAGAAGAAGAGATTTTCGGCCAAAATTTGCGGGATTCGACTCGTGGTCGTCGGATTTAATCCACGAGGCAAGTGTTTAAATATCTTTATGATTTAGTGTGTTTAATTTCTCATATTGTAGTTGGTATACAACTAAAGATTTTTGGGTTGAAATTTCGTGGATCAAACAGGTTTTCGAAAGATAAAAACGAATATAACTCGATTAATACCCAATTTGATAAACTTGGAATTTATTGAAATTAAATGTTGAATATGGGTTCTAGGATGATTAAAACCCTTTCTATATGTGTATTTATGGTTGTTTGAGGTTGGTTGATGATGAGAGAGGAGATAAAAATCTTGGAGGTGTTTTAATGGAGGTTTGGATTTTTGGAGAAGAAGGTGAATAGTGACCAGCGTCACTTCCAGACTGTTTTGGATAGGACGACTACCGATTCAACTCTCAGTCAAAACACAAAAATTGTAGATCTTTTCGATACGGTCGTGTGGACACTGACCGCGTATTTTTTTGATTTTCCTTCAAATTGTTATGATTTTTATAAGATGGCAGTTCCGGGGTGAAATCACCGACTCGGAAACGCACTCGGAAATTGGAAAAACTAAAAGCTAGAATTCTTTGGAGATAAATATTTGTAGTTCCTAAAAATAGTGTGGGGACTTCTAAATATTTTTTTTAGTAAGGTACGTATCTTGGGTTAGATGAAAGTAAACCCCAAGATTTACCCAAATAGGGGTGTTTGGGAGGAGTAACACTCGGGGTGATGTTTCGATGAGCAAAATTTTATATAAGTAATTGTGCGCGTAGAAAACACACTTATATGCCAATTTTGGTTGAGTAAAATCCTATGAGGTGACTAGGATAAAATTTAGGATACGGGCTAAAGAGAATTGAGCAGTCATCCGATACATCTATTTATGACAATTATTATAGGTGAGAGGAATGCCTATCTTTATTTATGGGACGAATAAATATATCGGTGTTGTTGGTATTGTCATCGTGCGGTGAGAAAAGCTTGGAAATAATATACTGAGGATTAGTTAAAATTGATAAATGCGTAGGATATTCGAGAGATAAATATACTACATAGGAAATTTATTATACGGATTGTGCGTATGCCCGAATGTTATTATATACGTGGGTTAAATAATTACCTATGGGAAATTATGTATAGGTGAGAGAAATACCTATAATTATAATATGGTTGTCTGAATACCAAATTGATGATATATTTATATAGGTGGAATGTGTACCTATATGATTGTTTATTATGTGTATGACATACCTACCATACTTGCTATCACGGGAGGTTGGCGTTCGTGTGAGGACAATCTTATCTTGTGTTGTCTTCGGGGGGATTTTAGATTTGGTACCTCAAGAACATAGGACTGTGAAGGGCATATTTGTGAGTCGATAAGTCTGCTGACTATGGGAGCGTAGGTATGTGTGTGTGACCCATGGGTATGTGAACTATGTTCGCCTCCAATTTGTGTGATTTGTATTGATACGGTTCCTGAGTGATGCGGAACGCTTGATCCTTATGTGCGTGATGTATAGGGAATTGATAGCAGAGTATGAGTGTACCGCAACTTAGCCTAAGGGTGCCATATATGTATATATATATGTATTGTGATTAACATATATATGCACTTGAGATAATCCACGAATGCTTAATAAATGAGGATGACTGAGCCACTTATATTATAGTTCGGTGGATGATTAATATACTTGTTGCGTATAGTATATTGTACATATATATATATATATATATATATATATATATATATATATATATATGAGATATCATATAACCTAACCTTGTCTAAAGTGAAAAGAATGAATAAAGTGTGATATTACTTACGGTAAATGAATATCCGAATTTATATGAATATGAATCTTATGTTCTAATGAGGACTATTAATAAATACGAGATGGTATAAATATGGTATGTACTGAAGGCCTAATGGATCCCGATGAATAACATTGTCACGTAGTAGTGTATCGGGGGGGTTTATTGTTTGGATTTCACTTCGCGAGACAACCCACGCATGAACGTAACATAATGTTGGGAATGGGGAGAAGTTTAGTCCTTAGTACTCGAATCGATGAAGATTATAAGAAGATGGGTAATTACATTAGTTAGGCAGGGTAGCTTAACTAGGTTGTTTAAAAAGGTATGCGATAGTTGTGCACTATTAGAAGAGGGGTGAGGTGTATCTCATGTGAGAGCGATACCAGTTTAAATATGAGAAATAACATATTTTTAAAATATAGATTTTAAGCACTTGCTAAAATGTTTTCAAAAACCAGGCTCTGACCCGTTTCTCTATGTCCCCTCTTGCTATATCTATATACATATAGGTGTCCAGACACAGGGATGCCTGTATGATGATTCTTTCAAGTCAGACGTTTGCTGCTGCAGCTGTGAATACAAGCAGGTTTATATTAGACGCTTCTATCATTGAGATCTAGATAGGAGGTATTGTAGCAACATTCGGGCTTATGACCCAACTGTACTCATTTATTCTTTTATCGCCTTTTAGTGCGGCATTCGATTTGGTTGTATTATTGTACTGAGTGTTCGATTATTTTATTTTATTTCATTTCAGTTACTGCATATAAACTGTTGTAATTGTTTTATTTGAATGGTTTGGTTAAAAAGATTAGTGAATTAGAAATTTGACGCCAGCCTAATAGGATTTTAGTAATAAAATTGTTTTCCGACAGTGATGCGAATGAACCTTATGAGACTCCTGTTTTAATTTGATATAGGATTGATTGCCCGATATTTTATTAGGCGGGGTGTCACAGGTGGTATCAGAGCATCAGGCTCTAGTGTCCTTAGGAATCTGTGCGGACATACTACGCTTTCAGTGTTGCTTTTGATTTGATATAGAACCTTATGATTAGGATTGTTGATATCCACTTCTGAGATTTCGTTCTCCTGCCATTATGTAAGATTATAGTAAATCTTTTGCGCGCTCGTTCGGGATTCGTGTGATGATCGACGAAGGGCGACCATGGGAGACCATGGTGAGGCCAGCAGGAGGCGAGGCTTAGTTAGAGCTATAAGTTGATGTTAGAAATGAGGACTGCAGTAAATGTCATTTTCCTTGTGGCATTGTCATGGGTTGCTGCAGCGACTACTAAAATATAGTAGTTAAAATTATCAAGAATCGTTGTACTTGAGAATGGTGCTAAACTTGAATTAACAAGTAGAAGGCGCAGAAGCTCTTACTTACAGTTGGGTATGGAATTACCCATATGTGAAAATTTAAGGAATTTTTTTTCACTCATTGGAGCAATGTGAAATGGTAGGAACGATGGTCACCATATTTAGAGGAGCATGATATTTTGCTCATAAATTAATCTTACAGATGGTTTTAAACTGTAAATTCCCTTGATTTAGAATAAAGTGAATGCAGTTTCTAGGTTATTCACATATGAATCAGTCAGAGACCGACGGTGAATAAAGAGTGACATGGTTAAGTGAACTTAGTACCGGAGTAAGGTAGGTACAATGGAAAAAGAGGCTTCTCCAGTGGAATAATAGACTCACTAGTAAATTGGACTTACATAGAGTGAGTTATATTTGTTTTAGTGCAAGGTGTGAAATTTGCAATAATAAAAAAATTAAAGTTGCGAGACTTTGTGATTTTTAAGAGTTTAATGGGATAAAGACTCTTGGGATTCGAATTGGAATTTCGGATGTAATTGGGATACGAGCTAGTTGTGATAAGATTAATATTTATTTATATTATAAGTAAGTGAATACTTATGGGATTAAATCGAATATATATATTCGGTAAATACGGGTTAATATTAAGAGAGATATACACGATTAGCCAGATGTGACACCCCGCCTAATTAAATACCGGGCGATCACTCCTTTATTAAATTAAAATCAAGGTGAACAGTTGGATCATTCTTAGCATCACTGTCATGAAAATAAATTTTCAATTTAAACACCCTAATTAATTAAGCTAAGTGTCAAAACCATTTTTAACATTCCTTTTAAATTTATTTTTAAAGAAAAATTATTTATTTATTTATTAACAACATTTTCAATAAGTAAGAATCATACCAAAAATATCCTGGAACATAATCCAATTAATTTAAACATTCAACATTCAAAATCCCAACATTTAAAACTTAAAGTAAAACATTCATGCTGAATAAATCCCAAAGTAACAGTACTAGAAATAACTGAAATACAAATGTTCCAATAAAACAAATAAATAGTGGAAAGGGCGACACATGCCCCAATAACTGAGAATGATAGAAGTGGAATCAAGTAAATGAAATCGTCTAAGAAAGTGGCCTGCAACTCCCACCTAAGCTGCAGCACGTTCCTTCCAAGGGATCCTAAGCAAGACGCCCCTGTGGTTGGGCACCTGTAATATATACATATATATACAAGAGAGAAAGAGAAATAGAAACGAGTCAGAGCCCGATAGTGTATGATTTAAAAATTCGTTTAGCAAGTATTTAAATTGATTACAGGCCATTGCAACAACATATTAGTGCGACACTCTCTTGAGAAATGCTCACCTCTCTTCTAATGTGCACGCCTATCGTATTAACCTTCTCAACGGATTATCTATCATATATCGCACTAATCTTCCCCAACGATTTATCTTGTCTTAGGTTATTCGTAAGATTTAAAACTGAACAATACAATTGTTTAAAAATAGGGTTTCAATTTTTAACCAAAGTTCTCATTTTAACTTTATTAATCAATAAAGTTTTCCAGTGTCATATTATACTTTCTCAAAACAAGTATTTACAATTTGAGTCATCAACCATGTCCTACTTACCAAATCACAGTAGGCAGTTCCAAATTTCAGAATTTCATATATATATTAACTACTCGTATAATATATATATTATAACAACACCCCAAATAAAAAGCTATGGTGCGGGCGTACTCTACTATCCAAACCCCGTATCACTCGTATTAAGGGGGAATACAAATTCGGAATCACTCTCGAATTGTATTAACACATACACAACAATATTGAGGCGAAGCATAGATTCTAAGTCTCTAAGAGGATGTCACATACCCGCATCTCTTAGGACCGTCTGAACTATCAAATCGATAGCCTGTACCAAGGATATCTATCTTCTAGGGTACGAGTCAATATCCCCCATAAGGCAACACGGGATAAGATCATCCCAGCGCGGCAACCTCAGGGATAGCAAGTAGCATGGGTATGTTTTTCACACATAGATAGTATATGAAAACACAGACATATAACTATACTAATATTACCATATCAATATTAGGTATATTTCAAATCCCATAGTTACGACTTTTATCCTTATCTTCACCTTTTTAGTAAACACATATAACGGTTCGTTTCTAACCTTGATTCGGTATTATTCCAACTTACCACATAACTCTCATGGCTTTATCCTCCCAATTATAAAATTCAGTAAGTATTCATCTATTCTCTATCATAACTATTTGACGTAATCTCTCACTTTAAATACGTAGTTTCATCGTTCCTTATATAATTATCCCAAAAATACAATTCTCGTCATATATTAGAGGTCCCAAAATTTATTCATATACCCTACTGGTCCTCTTTATCTCCCAAAACATATTTATAAGGGTGACCATGAATTATTCCTCATTAAAGTGAATTTCAACTAATTAAGAAGGGAAGATATGAGTCTGCCAGGAGGGGTCGATCGATCGAGGTCTAGGGCTCGATCGATCGAACCTTCGATCGATCGAAGCTCTGGGCTCGATCGATCGATCAAGCAGGTCTGCGAAATCTGCAGATTTGCAGTTACGGGTTTCATCTTCTAACCTTCACCAAATCCATATTTTTCATACCCATTCGACCCAAAATTTATACTACTGACATTATATCATCATACTATGAAATTTCAACGTAAAACATGTAGATTTCTATTATTAAACATGGATCAACAAGCCCCAAATTCATATAAAACCTCAAGAACCCTATAATTTCATTAATATGTTCCAATCCATCTTTTCCAGAGTTTTCTTCATCTACAACCTCATAAATTCGTGGTTCAATCCTCTACATGTTAAGGGGTTTCCAGGATAACAATTAATCCATCCCTACATGCAATTTCCTATCTCATCTTTTAGGTTTCTTCCATAAAAACTCATTCTAATTACTCCACTAATATGAAAGATGCATCAACGAAATAAGCAAGATAAAAACTTACCTAGTATTTTTAGAAGTCTGGTTTGGTGCCAAAATTGGTGTGGTTGCGTTCCCCGTCTCGCGATCTACGCGTTGGCGGTGGCGGCGGTGCAAACGGTTGAGTTTTGAGCCTTGGAATGCCTTGAGAGCTCTCTCATCTCTTCTCTAATGGCCGTTATAGTGTTTTGAGCTTTCTAACCCTAAATGATAACCCAGATATCTGATATAACCCTTTTAATTTTCGTGGGTTTAATTACCCAAAAATGTGAAATGTCCAAAATGCCCTCCCGGGGTACTAATTAGGCCTAAAAATGCCCCGAGACCCACACTAAACCCCCGGGCACACTTTTCTGACTATCTCGACCCTTCCGGATGCGTTGGCACACTAAAAATGACCATACGAACAACTTATAAAATATTCACTTTTATTTATCAATATTTAGTCCCGACGCGACACGGGCGCGTCCTGACTCAAATTTCCAAAATTGTCATTTTATTCACTCGTGACATTCAATATAACCAATATTATATATTACTTTGCTCATTAGTAATATTCGACAATTTTCCCATAATTACTAACTCTCGTCACGTTAATAATTATAACATAATTAATTTCCGGATTTTATTAAATAATTAATTCACATTAAATTTAATAAATCCCCAAATTAATATAGCATAAAAATACGGGGTATTACATACTTCCACCCTAATAACGGAATTTCGTCCCGAAATTCGAAAAATAAGGCATACCTGGTAAGAACAAATCTGGGTATCTCTCGCGCATATCGGCCTCGCGCTCCCAAGTGGATTCCTCCACATTATGATACTCCCACTGGACCCGTACAAGTGGAGCTATCTTCGACCTCAATCTCCTCTCACTATAGTCTAGGATAGCCACCGGTCTCTCCTCGTAAGAGCTATCAGGCTATAAGTCTATCTCATCTATCGCGATGTGAGTATGGGCCATAACATCCCGAAGATATCGTCTCAACGACGAGATGTGGAATACATCGTGAATGCGATGTAATTGCTCTGGCAGTCCCAACCTGTATGCAACTGGCCCAATCCTCTCGATGATGGGAAATGGTCCTACGTACCTCGGAGACAATTACCCCTTCTTCCCGAACCTCATCACTCCCTTCATAGGAGATACATGCAGTAACACTTGGTCCCCCACATTAAACTCTCGGAAGAACCGTCTCGCATCGGCGTAGCTCTTCTGCCTGTCCTGGGCTACTCGAATGCGACTCCTGATCATCTCAATCCTTGCGGAGGTTTCCTGAATTACCTCTGGTCCTAGCAACTTGTTATCCCCCACCTCGAGCCAACAAGCTGGGGAACGATAAGGCCTGTCGTACAAGGCTTCAAATGGAGCCATACCAATCGTGAACTGATAAGAGTTATTATAAGCAAACTCTACCAGTGGAAGATGTGGCTCCCAACCTCCTCCAAAATCAAGAACACACATGCGTAGCATATCCTCTAACATCTGATTAGTACGCTCTGTCTGTCCATCTGTCTGTGGGTGATAGGCTGAACTCAACCTCAACTCAGTACCCATAGCCTCCTGAAAGCTTTCCCAAAAATGCGACACAAAAATCTTGTCTCTATCTGACACAATATTCAGGGGCACCCCATGTAATCTGACAATCTCAGCAATGAATAACTGAGCATACTGACCTGTGGTATAATTTGTCCGCACCGGCAGAAAATGAGCCACCTTGGTCAAACGGTCTAAAATCACCCAGATAGAGTCGTGGCCCCGCTGTGATGTAGGCAACCCTGTAATAAAATCCATGGAAATACTCTCACACTTCCACGCGGGTACTTCCAATGGCTGAAGCAATCCTGACAGTTTCTGATAGTCCACCTTCACCAATTGGCAGGTAGAACACTTGGACACGAACTCAGCAATGTCCTTCTTGATCCCACTCCACCAGTATTGCCTCCTCATATCCTGGTACATCTTATCTCCTCCAGGATGTACCGCAAATCGGGACCCATGAGATTGGGTCATCACTGCATGACGCAATTCTGCCCCTTCTGGAACCACTAACCTCCCATTAAACCTCAATCCCCCATCAGAACTAACAGAATATGACTCAGCACCCTCGGCTAAAAGTCGTACAATCTGCTCCTGGAAAAACGGGTCTGTGGTTTGGGCCTGTATTACCCTCGTAACAATATCGGGTGTGACTATTATAACAGATATGAAGGAATGGGCTACTGCATCCTGGTGACCCAACTCCTTCCACTTCGCTTTCCAGACGTTCGCTACCTCATTTAACGGTCTACGACTCAACGCATTAGCAACTACGTTGGCTTTCCCCGGATGATACTGTATATCGAACTGATAGTCCTTCACAAACTCTAACCATCTGCGCTGACGCATATTCAGCTCTCGCTGAGTGAACAGGTACTGCAGTGACTTGTGGTCTATGAACAAACGGAACTTCTCCCCCAATAAATAGTGTCTCCATATCCGCAGTGCAAAAACGACCGCTGCTAACTCCAGGTCGTGGGTGGGGTAATTCTTCTCATGCGGCTTCAGCTTGCGGGAGGCAAAAGCTATAGCCTTCTCTTCATACTGAAGTACTCCACCAAGTCCCCATAAAGAGGCATCGGTATAAACCAGGTAATCCACACCCGAATTTGGTAAAGCAAGGACTGGCGCTGAAGTAAGCTTGTCTTTTAGCTCGTCGAAAGCCAACTCACAAGCGTCATCCCAAACATATGGTACCCCCTTGCGAGTCAGATTCGTCAATGAACTCGCTATTTTGGAGAATCCCCGAATGAATCTCCTGTAGTAACCGGCTAACCCCAAGAAACTACGCACTTTCATCGGTGTCATGGGCTGTCCCCACTCCCTCACCGCTGACACTTTACTCGGGTCGACTACTATCCCCTGCTCAGAAACAACATGCCCCAAAAACTGTACTTATCGCAACCAGAATCCACACTTCTCGTACTTAGCATACAACTGATGCTCTCGTAAAGTCTGAAGAACCTGCCTCAAGTGCTCGGCATGCTCCTCCTCGGAGCGTGAATATATCAAAATGTCATATATGAAGACGATGAAAAACTAATCCAAGAACTCTCTGAATACTCGGTTCATTAAGTCCATGAACACGGCTGGAGCATTTGTGAGGCCGAATGGCATCACTCTGAACTCATAAGACCCATATCTCGTCAAGAAGGCAGTCTTTGAAACATCCTTTTCCCTAATACGTAGCTGATGGTACCCCGAACTCTGATCTATCTTCGAAAAGAAAGTTGCTCCCCTCAACTGGTCGAACAGATGATCGATTCGAGGCAACGGATACTTATTTCGTATCGTGACCTTGTTCAACTCCCGGTAGTCCACACATAACCTCAGTGAACCATCTCTCTTCTTGACAAACAGGACTGGAGCGCCCCAAGGTGAGGTACTCCTGCGAATGAAGCCCTGACCTAACAGCTGCTCTATCTGATCTCGTAACTCTCGCATCTCCGCCGGAACAATACGGTATGGAGCGCGTGCTATCGGTCTAGTATCCGGTAATAAGTCTATGGAAAAGTCTATCTCTCGACTAGGGGGTAGGCCTGGTATCTCCTGAAACACATCGGAATACTCACGAACAACTGGAATCGAGTCTAACGGAATCACAACCTCCTTAGAGGTATCCTCCTCTATATAATATAAATGAGCGGTCGAGCCTCCCTCTGGGCTAGGCATCACCACTACATACATCTCTTGCCCCGGAATGGCAAAAACAATGCTCCCACCGAAGTAATCAATCATGGCTCTATAAGCTGCGAGCCAATCCATACCGATAATAACATCGTGCTCATGCATATCTAAGACTAACATGTCTGTAGGTAATACCAAACTACCAATCTCTACCCCACTCCTCGGCATATAAAGAAGATAAGCGACCCACTCCCCAGTGGTGAGTCTACACACATCTGTGCTCTCTGCTGTGGCTAACAACCCTAAGGCCTTCGCAAAATGCGTAGCTATATAACAATGCGTCGCCCCAGTATCAAACAAAACCCGAACCATAGTACCATGGATAGGAAACATACCCTCAATCGTGGGTGATGCCTGTGGAGCTGCTGCCTGGTGGACGTTATAGACACGTCCGTACTGTAACTGCCCCTGCTGCACTGGAGCTACTGGAATGGCTGGTAGGGCAGGTGGAAAAAGTGGTCTCTGCGGCTCATTACGGGCACCCTGCTGCTGTGGGCCCCTATCTCCCTCCGGATAATCCTGGCGCCTATGGCCGTGCTTACCACACCTAAAACATTGGCCTTTGAAGTTGCCTCCCCTCTGACTCTACTAACCACGGCCCTGCTGGCCGTTACCACTACGCCACTGGCCCTGATGAACACGCTGTTGGCCCTGTTGTCGGTGTTGGCCTTGCTGGCCCTACTGATTAGGCTGGCCCTGCCGACCCTGCCTATAACCCCCAAATCCCTGCCTGGAATCACCTGAATAGAATCGCTTAGCAAGGTCCCCTGATGGGAACTCTGCTCATGTTGATGAGTCTGTCCATGAGATGGTGCCCCACTAGCACTACTACCCCCGGTCCTGCCCTACTGGCTGGACTCTCCTGCTCTCCTGCTTCCCTACAGATGGAAGCGGTGATCCTGGCAATGTAGTAACGCAGCATTGAGTACATCAGTGAAAGTACTCAGAGATAGATTCCCTATAAGATGCTGACGGATCCTCCAAGCTAACCCGTCCACAAACAACATTATCTTCTTACTATCAGTAGGTGCCTCATCTGGCACTATAGTGAGAAGTCTCGTGAACTCCTCCTCATAATCAACAAAGGTAGAGTTCTCCTATTTCAAATTCAGTAATTTCTGCCTCATCTCAGTCTGCACGACGGGTGGAAAGTACTTGCGATCAAACCGCTCCCAAAACGACTGAATAGAGATCGTGTCCCTCTCCTCCAAGGTGGTAGTGGACTCCCACCACTGCAAAGCACCCTCCACCAGCTTAAAGGAAGCCAATAACTGCCTTTGCACGTTGGTACACTCATACATACGAAGATGCCGCTGGATATCCTTCTTCCATTGGCTGAATGTGACGATATCTGAGCTACCAGAGAACTCAGGGGGATGCGCCTTCTGAAAAGCATCCCTAACCCTCTCCTATGCAGATGGAAGTTGTGCTGGTACTGGTGCCACTGCCTGAATCTGGGGTGGAGCCTGCTGAACCACCGCTAGTGCGGCATTCACCGCCTGAGCAATAATGGCAGCTATTTCATTAGCATTCATAGTGCCTTGTGCTGGAGCTGCCGGCTGCTCGGCCTGGGCACGCCTATCCTTCGGTGCACGTCTCGGAGGCATCTGAAACGTGAAGAAGTTTATTAGTCTACAGTCATTATCAAATCTCAAATAGCTGAAGACGTAACGTAAAAGCAGAAATACAACAATCCTAAAATTAGGGCTCTATAGCAAAAACGTTAAGCTAAAAGCGAAAATAAGTCGTACAGATCCTATGGACACTAGAACCTGATGCTCTGATACCACCTGTGACACCCCGCCTAATTAAATACCGGGCGATCACTCCTTTATTAAATTAAAATCAAGGTGAACAGTTGGATCATTCTTAGCATCACTGTTGTGAAAATAATTTTCCAATTTAAGCACCCTAATTAATTAAGCTAAGTGTCAAAACCATTTTTAACATTCCTGTCAAATTTTATTTTTAAAGAAAAATTATTTATTTATTTATTAACAACATTTTCAATAAGTAAGAATCATACCACAAATATCCTGGAACATAATCCAATTAATTTAAACATTCAACATTCAAAATCCCAACATTTAAAACTTAAAGTAAAACATTTATGCTGAATAAATCCCAAAGTAACAGTACTAGAAATAACTGAAATACAAATGTCCCAATAAAACAGATAAATAGTGGAAAGGGCGACACATGCCCCAATAACTGAGAATGATAGAAGTGGAATCAAGTAAATGAAATCGTCTAAGCAAGTGGCCTGCAACTCCCACCTAAGCTGCAGCACGTTCCTTCCAAGGGATCCTAAGCAAGACGCCCCTGTGGCTGGGCACCTGTAATATATACATATATATACAAGAGAGAAAGAGAAATAGAAACGGGTCAGAGCCCGATAGTGTATGATTTAAAAATTCGTTTAGCAAGTATTTAAATTGATTACAGGCCAATGCAACAACATATTAGTGCGACACTCTCTTGAGAAATGCTCACCTCTCTTCTCTAATGGCCGTTCTAGTGTTTTCATATTTCTAACCCTAGATGATAACCCAGATATCTGATATAACCCTTTTAATTTTCGTGGTTTTAATTACCCAAAAATGTGAAATGTCCAAAATGCCCTCCCGGGGTACTAATTAGGCCTAAAAACGCCCTGAGACCCAAACTAAACCCCCGGGCACACTTCTCTGACTATCTCGACCCTTTCGGACGCATTGGCGCACTCAAAATGACCATACGAACAACTTATAAAATATTCACTTTTATTTATCAATATTTAGTCCCGACACGACACGGCCGCGTCCCGACTCAAATTTCCAAAATTGTCATTTTATTCACTCGTGACATTCAATATAACCAATATTATATATTACTTTGCTCATTAGTAATATTCGACAAATTTCCCATAATTACTAACTCTCGTCACGTTAATAATTATAACATAATTAATTTCCGGATTTTATTAAATAATTAATTCACATTAAATTTAATAAATCCCCAATTAATATAGCATAAAAATACGGGGTATTACACCAGATTATGTTGTATTTATATATAGGAGCATATTGAGACGTATATATGATATATTTAAATATATATGTAGGTGATTGGTATATTTGTATGAAACATACCCCTCTAGTGCTATCATGGGAAGTTATGCATTTTGGGTGAGGCCCCTGGCTTGAGGAGCAGGGAGCGTATAGTCCTCAGGTCATAGTGTCCCTTTTATATTGTGTGATTTTTATCAGGAATGAGACGTGGTGAGTATGTTTCATTCTCATTTCCAGGGAGGAACTATGATCACTTCCCATTCGTTGTGATTTTGTTTTTACCAAGTCGGTGTGATAGTCCGACCACTGGTACCCAGGATGATGTGTAATTAATTCCCTTGAAGATGATAGCATTGAGAGACTGAATCCATTGAGTTATAGCTCTAAGGGATGATTATTATACTTATATAGTGTATGATATATAAGTATGGATATACTTGATGTGTATAGTATATATATATTTATATGAGATATGAAACATATATATTGTTGATACCAAATTTAATCTACTGACGTGGACCCATCATTTGAAGACACGTGTCTTCTAACGTGGTAATTACAAGTACTTCTATCGATCAAATTATTGCCACTGAGATACTCAAGCGCCACGAGCAACTCATACATTCCAAACATCTCAAGCGTATCAACTAGCTAAAGTCCCCCGAGGAACTCATGCCTGCCGAGCAACTTAGGCGGTCCGAGAAACTTAAGCGGTCCGAGCAACTTAGCACTCCAATCAGGATAATCAAGGAGACGACTGCGCATTAAATTCTCATTATTATCATATAGATGTACATGTCTACTAGATAACAACGCATTTTCCTTTCATTTGTACAACCTCAAGGCTATAAATACATTGTAACCTCCTCATTGGAAGGGGACCAAAATTTCTTGAGAAACCATTCCTCAAGAATTCCAAGCAAACAGTCAACAATACAAATACCGTGGATGTAGGCCATTATTATAAGGCTGAACCACTTTAAAAATATATTGTCTATTATTTCTTTATTCATTTTTATCTATGATTAAATTAATTAGGTCAAATCTAATTTTTTACATCAACAGATTGGCGCCGTCTTTGGGAAACGACTATAATTATTGTTTTTCACCAAAACAATCCATCACCAATGGCTGATCATCCTGAATCTAGCAATCAAAACGCTGGGATCCCTCCAAATCCTCCATCTACTCCTCCAAATGTCCAACATCTAACTGGTATAATGGATAATTTGGCCCAAGGGTAAACGGCCATGTAAGAAACCATGCGTCAACTCATACAAACCGTTCAGGGCGGAGTGCCAGCCCAATCAGGACAACGAAGCGTTTAGAAAAATACACATTTAATCTGTTTGCGAACTAGGTGAACGTTATTCCCAGAGGAATCTCAGTCCAGACACACCGATTCATATCGTACTGAGAGATCTAAGGATTCTTCTTATCAGCCTGGACGGACTTCCTCGGTACGAGCTACAGACACTCAACAAAACATCACTCTATCTCCAGAAAGGACAAGTGATCTTGAAAGATTGAGTAGAGTCTCTCCTTTTGATCGTTTTGGTCCTAGGAGGAATAAAAGTCCCCCTAGGATTATGTCGAGGAACTCTCAACGACCATCTGATTTAAAGGAAGGCTCTGCCCAATCACGACTAGCTACTAGTCATGAAAGAACCCAAGAGGCAAATTCAACACGATCAGTTGCTCGAACCAATATGATCGAAGAAGGAAATGATGCATGGAAGGGATCAATTCAAAGGTTGGAGGATAGATTAGGGGAGATGTCTAAAACCAAGAATCCTCTACAAAGGACTTTTGTTCGAGGAACACCATTCATACAGGAGATTGTGGACTTTCCCACACCGTCAAAATTCAAAGCCCCGATAGTAACACCAAAATACGATGGGAAAATAGATCATGTTCTCCATATTAAACAATACCAAGCAGCTGTTGATATCTATGCTGTTCCAGACGAGATGCAATGCAGGGCATTTTCAGAAACTCTTACCGGATCTGCTCAGATGTGGTACAATAACCTTCCTTGGGGGAAAATTGCGACCTTCTTTCAGCTACAGAACTCTTTATTGGAAATTTCTGTTTTGGAACAAAGCCAGTCAAACGAGTAACACATTTGCTAAGTGTTAGACAAAAGACAGGAGAAAGCACCATTTTTATTTTACTCGTTTCAATAACGAGAAACTGGATGTAATTGATTATGAGGAGAAAACTGCAATTACTGCTTTGATGAGTGGACTGTTACCCAATAAATTTTACTACACTTTAGCTAAAGATCCGCCCAGGACCATGGCAGAATTGATGGCAAAAGCAGCCAAAATCATGAATGTCGAGGAAGTCATGGCTGCGAAGAAGAACGCAGACACTAAGGAGACCAAGGTGGAAGATGGAAAAAATAAAAAGAAGGATCAAAAGAACAATGGTGGTAACAGGCAATCAAAGGGTAAGTAAGCATTGGAACAAATGAAGAAATACGGAAATTATACTCCCTCGAAGGTGGATATAAATCACATTCTGGAAGAGATCAAGAACAACGAGGAGCTAGCCTGGCCAGCAAAAATAAAGGTAGATCCTGACAAGAGAGACAAGTCCAAATATTGCGAATTCCACAAAGATCACGGTCATATGACTAAGCGTTGCATAACTCTTCAGAATGAAATTGAAGAACTCATTAGACGAGGAAAATTGACCAAGTATTTTGATCGTCAAAGCGGTGGTCGAACCAGCGAACGAGGAAGGCAAAGGTCTAAATCTCCTCCTCGGACAAAAGATGACAAGAAAAGAGATCATGAAGATGATCCAGAAGATGACCCCGATCTCCCCAAAAGACCAAGACAGCCCGAATGTGAGGTATTTTCAATCCACTTTGGATCATTTGAGTGTAATGTCATTACAGGTGGTGATGCAGGAGGAGGAGATCTTACCGCATAAAGGAAAGCTTACCTTAATGAGGCTCAAGCTACCTCATACATACAGTGAATAAATTTGGCTGAAGATGATCGTCCGAGGAAGGTGAACAAGGACAAACTGGTCATCGATTTCTCTAAGAACGACCTCGCAGGTGTGCTATATCCTCATGATGACCCATTGGTGATCAAAATGCGAATGAAGGAAGTAATGATTTCACGAGTATTAGTTGATAATGGTAGCTCGGCAGATATCATATTCTACCCATGTTTTGATAGTTTGAATCTAAAGCTATCCCAGTTGGAACCATATCATAGGCCCCTACTTGGTTTTACTGGCGAGAAAGTTTTTCCACTTAGGACAATCAAGTTGGATATGTTCATCGGAACATGGCCTGCTTGTCGAACAGAAAGAGTACGCTTTTTCATGATGGATAAAAATGTCTAATCAACTTATAATATCATTATGGGAAGGGTAGGTTTGAAAAAGTTCGAAGCAGTACCATCTACTGTACATCAATGTTTAAAATTCCCAACTAACTTTGGAGTAGGAGTGGTGAAGGGCGCCTGAAAAGTAGCTCGAGAATGCTACTATTCATTTTTCGAGCAAGAAGAGCGTGAAGAGTCCAGGAAGAAGACTACTACTTATCAGGTAGATGAGATAGAAGATGCGGAGATTGAGACTTTAGACCCAAGAGATGAGTCTCAGCTCGTTAAGGGTCAGGTCATGGAGGCTACTGAAAATATCATTCTGGATGACGAGCATCCAGAATGAATAACTCAAATCGGTGCGTCACTAGATGTGTCAATAAAGCAAGAGCTGATAGCATTTCTAAGATGCAGAAACCAAACTTTTGCATGGAGTCATGAAGATATGCCAGGGATAGACCCAAATTTCTTGTGTCAGGAGCTTAATGTGAACAAGGAAATCAAGCCAGTGAAGCAACGACGAAGGGTATTCAGTCCCGAGAAGAACCAAGCCATATAAGAAGAAGTAGAGAGACTTCAAAAGGCCTCTTTTTATTGAAGATGTCAAATATCCTGATTGGCTAGCAAATGTAGTAATGGTGAAGAAGAAAAGCAACAAGTGGAGGATGTGTGTAGATTTCACTGATCTTAATAAAGCCTGCCCAAAGGATCATTTTCCTTTACCTTGAATCGATCAGTTGGTGGATGCTACCTCAGGACACAAATGATTGAGTTTCATGGATGCTTATTCTGGTTACAACCAGATCAAAATAAAACCTGAAGAGAGGGAGAGTACCTCTTTTATCACCCCAAGGGGAACTTATTGCTATAATGTTATGCCTTTCAGTCTTAAAAATGCAGGTACGACATATCAGAGGCTGTTGAATAAGGTATTTGCAGAACAGATAGGTCATAATATGGAGGTGTATGTCGATGATATGCTGACAAAGAGCAAGAAAGATGATGATCATCTAATGGACCTAGGTCAGACCTTTGATCAACTATAAAAATATCAAATGAAGTTGAATCCCACTAAGTGCATATTTGGAGTACGAGAAGGAATGTTCCTCGGATATATTGTCAATCAACGTGGAATTGAAGAAAATCCTGAGAAGATCAAGGCCTTGTTAGAGCTAAGATCTCCAACCACAAAAAAGGAGGTGCAAAGTCTCACAGGGCGAGTAGCAGCACTTAACAGATTTGTGTCACGAGCAACAGATAGATGTCTCCCCTTCTTCAAAACACTTCGAAAAACATTTGAGTGGAATGATGAATGTGAGGAGGCCTTTTAAGAACTGAAGAAGTACCTAGGAACACCCCCTTGCTATCTAGACCAGTGATGGGAGAGAGATTGTACTTATATCTGGCAGTTTTAGAGAACGCGGTTAGCTCGGCGTTGGTAAGAATGGAAGGTGGGGTGCAGAAACCAGTCTACTACACTAGCAAAACTTTCTGACGAGCATAAATCAGATATCCAAGGTTGAGAAGTTGGCATTAGCACTAATTGAAGCCAACAGAAGAATGAGACCATACTTCAAAGCCCATACTATAACTGTGTACACCTATATGCCATTAAGGCAAACTCTGCATAAACCGAAGAAATCGGGAAGATTGATGTACTGGTCAATGGAGCTCGGTGAATATGACATAATCTATGAGCCTAGGTCGTCACTCAAAGGTCAAGTAGTGGCAGATTTTATCGCAGAGTTCACCTATCCTGATACCTCCGAAGAGCAAAAATTGAATACCGACCAGCCTGTGGATGTTACAGGATCATCAAATTCAAACCCCGACTAACTTAAGTCGATTAACGAGCAAGGAAAAATGACTGACGAGTAGCGAGAATTACTGAAATAGGATAGGAGGAAGTATCAGATATTGCACCGAGGAACTCTCTCTGATCAAAATTTCAATAATAAGTTACCCATATGGAATTTGTATGTGGAGGGCTCTTCGTGCACTGCAGGTAGTGGAGAAGGGATTGTTTTGAAAAGCCCAGATAAGATTGATGTGGAGTATGCTCTACGCTTTCAATTTAAAGCTTCTAATAATGAGGCCGAATATGAAGCAATGATTGCAGGTTTAAGTCTAGCCAGAACTATGAAGGCAGAGCAGATTGTTGTATTCAGCGATTCACAGTTAATCGAAAATTAGATTCTTGGAATATATGCAGCAAAGGGAGAGTTAATGGTCAAGTACCATGCAAAAGTAATGGAGTTGGTATCAAGTTTTATTGCTATGCAGCTGGTTAGAATACCGAGATCGAAGAATGCAATAGCAGATGCCCTAGCCCGACTAGCATCAGCCACCCACACCGAGCTACGAAGAATAATCCCAATAGAGATTTCAGTTGGTCGGAGCATAGATGAAGATCTAATGATAAATTTCATTGCTCTTGACTTAGGACCATCCTGGATGGATCCAATCATAGCATATATCGAATATGGGACTTTACCAACTGATAAACTTGCAGCCAAGAAACTAAAGTTTAAAGCTGCTCGTTATGTGTTGACCAATGACATTTTGTACAGACGAGGAGTGATTGCAGGGCTACAAAGATACGTCCATCCCTTTGAAGTGAAAATTTGATCGAAGAGGTTCATGAAGGGTCTTGTGGATCCCATGCAGCTGGTCAGACGCTCTTACGAAGAAAAACCACACAGGGGTACTACTGGCCGACGATGAGAGCTGATTACGCAACCTATGCTAAGAAGTGAGATAAGTGACAATGCTTTTCGTCCATCCGAAGAACTCCTTGGGCATTGCTAACACCCATAACATCCCCTTGGCCATTTTCCATGTGGGGAATAGACTTGGTCGGGCCACTCCCAACGATCAAGGGAAGATTCAAGTACCTCGTAGTCGCTGTGGATTACTTTACCAAATGGGTGGAAGCTGAACCCCTTATTGATATGACATACGAAAAAGTCTATCAATTCATTTGGAAAAACATTATTTGTAGATATGGTCTCCCATATGGATTCATTACTGACCATGGAACCCAGTTTGACAACGAAGAGTTCGTTGCATACTGTCATCAATCCAATATTATGAAAACTCATTCTGCACCAGGGTCACCCACAAAGTAATGGACAAACTGAGGTGACACATAGAATGCTACTAAATGGATTGAAGAAATGACTAGATAGTGCAAAAGCAAATTGTATTAATGAACTACACTTTGTATTATGGGCTTATCGCACTACACTGCAAACAGCAACTGGAGAGCCTCTATACATGCTGGCATTTGGGAGTGAGGCTATGATACCTGTTGAATTGGGTCTACCCACGCACATGGTACTTAATTTCAACTCCCCTATCAACGATTTGATGAGAAGATTAGACCTGGATATGCTCGAGGAAGTTAGGAAAGAAGCAGCAATCAGGAATGCAGCTTTGTTCTATAACAAAAGAGTAAAGAAGTGTGATCTGAAAGAAGGGGATTATGTGCTGAAAAAAGTGATCCAAAAGCATAATAAGCTGGAAGCAAACTGGCACGGACCCTACAGAGTAACAGAAGTTATTCGTCCAGAGACGTACAGGATTGAAATCTTGGAGGGAGAAGAATTCAAGAATGCCTGGAATGCAGAGCATTTACGAAAGTATTATCAGTAGTTGAAATTTCTATATAATACAATTAATTCAATATAAATAAAGTGATGTTTCCCCCATTTCTCTTTATTCGTTAAAATTTTTTGGAATATTAGTGCTACACACACACTATACAAGCAAATTACCACCAACTTTGGTTGGTCGGGAAGCAAATCACCACCAACCAAGGTTGGTCGAGAAACAAACACGACCAACTCCGGTTGATCAGCAATTCAATTACCACCAACTCCGATTGGTCGGGAAGCAATTACCACGAGCCCAGGTTGGTCGGGAAACAAACACGACCAACTCCGTTTGATCGGCAACTCAATTACCACCAACTCTGGTTGGTCGAAAAGCAAATTACCACCAACCCAGGTTGGTCGAGAAACAAACACAACCAACTCCAGTTGATCGGCAATTCAATTACCACCAAATCCGGTTGGTCGGGAAGAAAAATACCACCAACCCAGGATCGTTGAGAAATAATTATCACCAACTCCGGTTGGTCGAGAAACAAACACGACCAACTCCAGTTGATCGACAATTCAAATACCACCAACTTCGGTTGGTCGGGAAGCAATTACCACCAACTCCGGTTGGTCGGGAAGCAAATTACCACCAACCCAGGTTTGTCGGGAAACAATTATCATCAACTCCGGTTGGTTGGAAATTTAAAAACCAAACAAGACATTTTTTGTGTTTCTACAGATATACATGCATGTTCATCAGTAAATAAAAGAGATATTCTATAAAATATTTCCAAACCAATGACAATTAAATTGCAAAGAAAACTAAAAATTTCTTCATTAAGACCAGAACAAATTACATATGGTATAAATTACAGATCGCATGTGATATCAATTGAACAAATTCTACTCTATGGGTTTCTCCCCCTCTACCTTTGATACAGGGTCTACCCCAGCTGGAGGGTCATCAAGACTATAAGGGGAATTTATGAAGTTTAGATCTTGCAGCATTATGACGTTTATTATAGATGGACGGTCAAGCAGGTGTTCTGGGCGAGATATTTTGAAATCTGAATGAAGACTATAATCATCAAGATACTTAGTGATCAGAACGCGAGGAATGGCCTGGGCTGGAATCCAACTAAGGTCAAGCTTGAAAGGAGAAACGGGTAAATTAAGAACTCCAGGATTATAGTAATCCCACAGGAAATGACCTCTCTCCAATTTTAAAACACAAAGAGCATTCAACCAGCCCTGTTTATACCCTTCGTTGTTCGACTGTTCTAAACGAGCATCTAGATGATAAAGTGCTTCATTTTAACCAGCCATCCAAAACTCTCTGGGCTATTTATGGAATTGGTAGGTTAACCTCTCCAGTTGCTCATGATTATTCACAAGAAGTTCTTTATTTTCCAAGGCACAGCTTTGCGTAGAAAGTTGCTCGCTGAGGTTCAGAATCTTCTTGGACTTCTCTGCTAAAGCTTGGTTCTTCACTACCAGCTGAAAGGCCTGATTCTCCAAGGCCGCTTGAGTTATCGCTTTTTCAACAGTAACCCGAGCAACCCTTGCTCGTCCCCGAGAAGAAGATCTTTCTCCGCCGTGAGCAGAGGTGGAACGTCCAACTCTTTTTAAAGTTTCCAATTCATCTCTTAAGTTGGCATTTTTGACCTCCAAGAAAGAGAAACCTTCATCATTGACAGGGACCAAGGCTCCCGAGGAAGATGTAGCAGACGTGAGTTGTTTTACCTCCTCTTGCAAGGTAATGTTCTATTTCTCCAGCAACTTGGCGATATGCATATGCTCTTCAACCTCAAGCTTTAGAATGCGCTCTTTCTTCTCGTAAGCAGAGATGAACTTATCATATCCTTTTTCAACGCTTAATTGTTGATATTTCTTCTCGTACCCTTGGTGCAAAAATGTGGAGGACTCTTTGTACTGCTGCTGGAGTTCCTCTATAGTTCCTTGGAGATCCTCAATCATTTCATAATAGGCCACATTGTTATCCACGGCGCGATCAATTAAGAACTTCAGGTACTAGTAAGCTTCAATTGCTTTCTCAGAAGCACATGATCTAAGGATGTCAATTATCTGAGCTTCACTAAGAGCTTCATGACCAACATTAAAATAATCGTTGTATTTTTTCATTAATTCTGTGTCATGAGCCGATAAGAACTCTATCCTGGCCATAAACTAGCAAAGAGAAAGAATTAAAAAGAATCAATGATGATACAAACAGAGTAAGGACAAGGGAAATTCAAGCCGAATAACCAAAGTTCAAATTTTATTTCATCACAAGAAGAAGTACATAGCCCAAAATTACATTCAACAAAAAAGAAAAAGAAAGATCTGAGCAACTCTACACCTTCTCCTTGCTTCCTAGAACTTCCTCGAAAGTCTTGGACGAAGAGGTTGGTTGCTCGGAGGGCAAGGAAAGTTGCTCGGTAGAAATGTTTACTTGTTGGGGCTGATCGGAGCAAGGTTCAACAGCAAGGACCAGGTCCCCAATTATCATGGAAGATTTTTCTGAGGCAGCTTTGTCCTCTTCTTCTTCTCGAGGAGAGGGAGGAGGGCCATGAGTGTGTCTCTGGAATAGTTCAGAATTATCAGGGATTTTTAACTCCTACAAGGCTGCAACCCATCCATCCTTGAAATATTTAAGGCTGACAAACTCCATTTGAGAGGACATGGCAGCCAGGCCTTTGTTCCAGCCTTCATCCCAACCAGCACTGAAAGACTTTTTAACATAATTTCTTCTTTTTGCCTTTTCCGAGGAAGTCCTCTCGATAAAAAGTTCCTCGGTAGCCTTCAAATTCCCTTCCACCTCCTGTTTCTGGCGATTAACATCATGAAGTCTAATAACTTCCTCTTCAGCAGTTTTGAGCTTATTCTCAAGCTCATCAGCATTCTTGAGCTTATCCTCAAGCTCTTTATTATTCTTCTCAAACTCTTTCAATTTCTTCTCCAATCCCTTGGAGGCTTCCACAGCTCGATCTCTCTCTTGCTCAACGGACTTAACCTGCTTCTCCCAAGCAACTTCATTTTCCTCATACTTGTGATGAGAGTCTTTCAAAGACTGGGTTAATCCAGTAAAAGCCTTTTCCACTCCATCCGACTAACTGGAGGCCCTAATGGCTTCATCCCTTTATATGATGCTTTTGAAACACGTTACCAGCTGAGAAAAGAAATAACTCTAAGTCATTGTACGAACATAGTATTAAAAAGTAGAAGGCTCAGATCAATAATACTTACTGAGGCAATGTGTTGAGCAGTAACTCTCTCACGAGTGAGAGTATTTTAAATATCATGGACCTCTGGGATAGTCCAAGATTTTACTAAGCCCACAGCGGAGCTCGGGGGAATAAAGTTTGAAACACCACCTTCAATAGTTGATGATTGAGAGACTGGTTTAGCAAGTCTCTCAGAAGGATTTTTCTTTAACCTCCTTGGAGGAACAGGAACATTCTCAACTAAGGATGTTATCTTAGCTGGTGATATGACAATAACCTCACTAGGAGGAGTAATGGAAACAATCTTGCTCGGAGCCACATGGGGCTTCTCAATAACTTTCTCGGTAGCAGTAGGAGGAGGTGCATCAATAAGTTTCATCCCTTATTCTGGGACATTTTGTTTGCTTTTCTTTGCCTCCACTTTGGTAGAGGTAGATTTATCAAATAAGGCAGGAGCTCTTCTTCTCTTCATTAGATTACTGATGGGAGCAATTGACTCAGAAGAAGAACCTTCCAAATTAGTTTCAAAAGATGGTATTTGGTCAAGACTAACCACCACTGGATGAGCAGTAAAAGAAGAAGTATAACTCTTGTACTGCAAAAAATAAGAGGTTGATCTAATATGTTCTTCGGCAACGGATTGGTGTAAACTCCAAATAAGTTTCAAATGCTTTAAATTAACGTCAGTTTCTTTGGGAGACTTTCTTTTGCGGTCAACTGTAAATAATCAAAAATTAAATGTCAATTATACATTTTATCAAACACAAAGAAAATAAGATTTTAAAAAATAAAAACAACCTATCCCATTGCCATAAGGAGGACATCTAGGACCCTGGTACACATCATCTCCATTTAATGGATGGTGTTGCCAATTTTTCATTACCCCTCCATGTTCAAAATAATCCTTGTTGGCATCAGGAAGATTGACAACTAACGCTCTATTCAAAAACCTAGTATTTAAATAAAAAGTACTATCGCTGACAACCTATCTATATCAATACATAATCTCTGGAATCCCTAAATGGGTTCCATGAAGTTAGTTCAACCTATGAACTCCATTAACGATTCTCTAGGTATTTGACGCTATTTTTGTAGGTACAACGTCAAAATACTGACAGAACTCCAAACATAAAGGATTTGGAGGAAAAGAAAAGCCACATTCGGCCACAAAGAGACTTGGGAACCAATGTCCCTTAGCCAAAGAAAAATAGTCAGAGGGTTCAAAAAGTTCTTTCAATATGACCCATGAAGGAATTGAAAATTCAGAACGCAATTTGTCAAGCGATTCAACAAGGTAAACCATGATGAACAAAGTAAATAAAAGAGAAGGAAGAAAATCTTACAGAAATCAGTTGACAACGAACAATGGAAGAAACGAACGCACAAGATAGAGAAGAAATGAAGAATTCAAAGATATGGATTTGAAAAGTGAAAGACGATAGGATTTCTGTCACGTTTAAATACCTTACCTCGAGAATAGAGAAAGAAATAATTACAAGGAGGGACGTTTGCGTATCCGACGGCTAAAAAGAAGAAAAGGGGCACAAAAAATGAAGAGGTTATGGAAATTCAAAATACTTTAAAGCCTAATACTATGCACTCAAAAATGGAGTTATATACAACGAAAGTTTACCTAAAATCCATGAAAACCTAAAAACTAAGCAGCAGAATGTTCCATACTTTTCTTCAACATCAAACTACGAAACATTGGGGGCTTTTGTTGATACCAAATTTAATCCATTGCCATGGACGCATCACTTGAAGACATGTGTCTTCTAACGTGGTACTTACAAGTACTTCTATCGATCAACTTATTGCCACCGAGCTACTCAAGCGCCACGAGAAACTCATACATTCCAAATAGCTCAAACGTATCAACTAGCTAAAGTCCCCCGAGGAACTCATGCCTGCCAAGAAACTTAGGCGATCCGAGCAACTTAAGCGGTCCGAGCAACTTAGGCGGTCCGAGCAACATAGCACTCCAATCGGGATAATCAAGGAGACGACTGCGCATTAAATGCTCATTATTATCATACAAATGTACGTGTCTACTAGATAACAGCGCATTGTCCTTTCATTTGTACACCATCAAGGCTATAAATACATTGTAACCTCCTCATTGGAAGGGGACCAAAATTTCTTGAGAAAATCGTTCCTCGAGAATTCCAAGAAAATAGTCAGCAATACAAATATAGTGGATGTAGGACATTCTTATAAGGCTGAACCACTTTAAAAATCTATTGTCTATTATTTCTTTATTCATTTTTATCTGTGATTAAAATAATTAGGTCAAATCTAATTTTTTACATTAACATATATACGAACATATTAAAGAATGGAATGCGAGATAAATTCTGGATGAGCTCATCTTGATTAGATGTTTAGATGGAACTTCGATGAGGATATGTTTCATTTGCATGATTTGAGTGCATGTGGACCTTATATATATAATTTAAGGTATACAGGAATTATAGTTAAGCTGGGAGTTTAAGCTTGTTGTTGTTCACGCGAAGGACTTACTGTTAGTGCAAGCGTTTGTGGTATGGCTCCTTGAAAGAATTGAGAGTTCTGACCATATTTTATTGATAGATGGGATGGGGTTATCCTGGTTCCATATTTGAAGCTAACAATACACTCCACGTACGAACCATAATGATGTCGGGAGTGGACAGATGTTATAAAATGCAAGGATGTTGGTTTTGACGATAAGTCACCTAGTGTAAAGGAAACACTATTGAGTGAGAATCATTTGATGACTGTATAATTATATAAAGATATAAGTGCTATGAAAAGCACTGAAATTTTCCTCTAACCGTAAGTATGTGGGTGAGGTATGATAAAGGAAATTAATTTGAGACTTATAGCCAGACTTTGAATATAAGGGAAATTGAGAGGAAATACATTTATGGTATGATGTTCATAATGCTTTTGCAGAGAGTAAGTACCCTAATTAGTTGGACTTTCCATTTGGACAAGATGGAAGGATATAGTGGTAGAAGTACATTATTAGGTTAACGAGGTAGGATTTAAAACGTCTCGTTGGTGTCCCTTAGACCGCTATATCTCGATGACCGACAAAGCGAGGGAGTAGTGTATCGGGAAGGTTCCTTATTTGGATTTCGCTTTGCGAGATGTCCCACGCACGAAACTAAGCAAATGTCGGATGTCGAGAGAGGTCTTGGGCACTAAAGATATAGTTAAAATAGTACTCATATTACGTGTGTTAGAAACACCTTAATCTTAGGACTACCACGAAGTAAGGGCAATAAGACTATCGACACTGATATAGGAAGGCTATTGTGAGTTAACCACAAGAAGATCAATGAGATAATCTTGAGAAGGATTGAATTTCCAGGTATCAGGAGAATTAAATTTCGAATTATTTAGGTTAATGGATACCCAGGTGTTAATACCAGACCGATGAAATGATGCCCATTATTTAGAGTAAGTGTAATGTATCAAAACGTTTACAATGGTGGTGCATATATGCACGAATGATAGGGGGTATGGGTACCCTGGTTAGTTAATTCCAAAAATGTCCGAGATAGAAGGACGTAAAAAAATAATAACAATAATAATAATAAATAAATAAATATATGTCTAAGGGACAACTGCAAACAAGGTTAAATGGTATGACGTATTGAATGCCGTGTGAGAATGACGATAATTCAAGCATTTATGTGCAATGAGAGCTAGCACACCCGAGATGGGTTGAAAGGTTGTGAAAAGTTATTTAAAAGATACCTCTTAATGAAAAGGATACCAAATTATTGTGAGAAAATAGAGCGGAATATTACTCGAACGAGTGTTGAAGAGTGGCTTGCACATGATGGTATTGTTAGAATACTCCAAGGAAAGACGGAGTACATGTGGTACCAAATTCTGAAAGAGTGTGTGAGAATTAATACTTTAATTATTATAGGTCATATACCTTGGAGATTACGAGAGAGATAGTAATCTGAATATTTATACAATACATAGCGATGAGAATAAAAATACGTATGGTAAGTATGCAAATAAGTTGGGGAATACTTATAAATTTTAATAGAATGTGTGTATGCCTATTATGTGATATGATTATTAAAAGCACTAATAGGTGTTAAACCGGGGGTGCATGATTAGTATATATATAAATAGCGATGATGAGAATATATATATATATATATATATATGAGCATACGCCTTGAGATAGCTGAAATATAGTGGGAGGCCATTATGTTAGGCTATATCTAATTTTGGTTAAACTGGAACGTAATGTATATACCGATCCTAGAGTAGTGGTACATGCTATATCCAAATTTCGATGACGAAATTCTATTGTAAGGGGGTAAGTATGTAATACCCCGTGATGTTAAAGGTATTTAAATTACACTGTGGATCTAATTTGGTAATTTGAGGAATTATTATGAATAGTAATTTTGGGATTAATGAATGAAATTAAATAAATTCAATATTATAAAGTGAATAATAAATATTAGTTTTCGAGTGATAGATTAATATTTACGTGGATTATATTTCGAGACTAAGTATATGAGTAGATTATTTTTAGTACATGTCGCAGTTGGGTAAAGCGACAAAAAAAATATTTTAAAATGGAAAACACACGTATTGAACGTGTTGGGTCAAAATAGTGAATTTTATTTAAGTGACTTAGATGGAGATTTTGACTACGCCATTGGGTTCGAAATGGCCGAGATAGTCAAAATAGAGTACCCGGGGGTAGTATTTGGGTTCCGGACATTTTTGGGCTAGTAGGGACTCGTAAATGAGTACACGAATCATTTAACAATTGGGTATATACCCAATTTCGGATTTAAAGAGGTGGCAGCCCTCATTTCCCCCAAATATCAGCCCTAAAAGAGAGAAAGAGAGAGAGATAGAGAGAGAGAGAGAGAGAGAGAGAGAGAGAGAGAGAGAGAAGAGAGATAGGAGAGAAGAAAGAAGAAGAAAGAAAAGAAATGATTTTCGGCCAAAATTCGCGGGATTCGACTCGTGGTCTTCGGATTTAATCCACGAGGCAAGTGTTTAATTTGCTTTATGATTTAGTGTGTTTAATTTTTCATATTGTAGTTGGTATAAAACTAAAGATTTTTGGGTTGAAATTTCATGGATCAAACAAGTTTTCGGAAGATTAAAATGGATATAACTCGATTAATACCCAATTTGATAAACTTGGAATTTATTGAAATTAATTGTTGGATATGGGAACTAGGATGATTAAAACCCTTTCTATATGTGTATTTATGGTTGTTTGATGATGAGAGAGGAGATAAAGAGCTTTAAGGTGTTTTTAATGGAGGTTTGGATTTTTGGAGAAGAAGGTGAATACTGACTAGCATCACTTCCAGATAGTTTCAGATAGGAAGACTACCGATTCAGCTCTCGGTCAAAAACAAAAGTTGTATATCTTTTCGATACGTTCGCATGGGTACTGACCTAGTGTTTTTGTGATTTTTTTTCAAATTGTTATGATTTTTATAAGATGGCAGTTCTGGGCTGAAATCACCAACTCGGAAAAGCACTCGGAAATTGGAAAAAATAAAAGCTAGAATTCTTTGGAGATAAATATTTGGGGTTCCTAAAAATAGTGTGGGGACTTCTAAATATTTTTTTTTAGTAAGCTACGTATCGTGGGTTAGATGAAAGTAAACCCCAAGATTCACCCAAATAGGGGTGTTTGGGAGGAGTAACACTCGGGGTGATGTTTCGGTGAGCAAAATTTTATATAAGTAATTGTGCGGGTAGAAAACACACTTATATGCCAATTTTGGTTGAGTAAAATCCTATGAGGTGAGTAGGATGAAATTTAGGATACGGGCTAAAGAGAATTGAGCATTCATCCGATACGTCTATTTATGACAATTATTATAGGTGAGAGGAATGCCTATCGTTATTTATGGGATGAATAAATATATCGGTGTTGTTGGTATTGTTATCGGGCGGTGAGAAAAGCTCGTAATTAATATATTAAGGATTAGTTAAAATTGATAAATGTGTAGGATATTCGAGAGATAAATATACTACGTAGAAAATTTATTATACGGATTGTGCGTATGCCCGAATGTTATTATATACGTGGGTTAAATAATTACCTATGGGAAATTATGCATAGGTGAGAGAAATACCTATAATTATAATATGGTCGCGTGAATAGCAAATTGATGATATATTTATATAGGTGGAATGTGTACCTATATGATTGTTTATTATGTGTATGACATACCTACCATACTTGCTATCACGGGAGGTTGGCGTTCGTGTGAGGACAATCTTATCCTGTGTTGCCTTCGTGGGGATTTTAGATTTGGTACCTCAAGAACATTGGACTATGAAGGGCTTATTTGTGAGTCGATAAGTCTGTTGACTATGGGAGCGTAGGTATGTGCGTGATCCATGGGTATGTGAACTATGTTCGCCTCCAATATGTGTGATTTATATTGATACGGTTCATGAGTGATGCGGAACGCGTGATCCTTATGTACGTGATGTACAGGGATTTGATAGAAGAGTATGAGTGCACCGTAGCTGAGACTAGGGGTGCCATATATGTATATATATATGTATTGTGATTAACATATATGTGCACTTGAGATAATCCACGAATGCTTAGTAAATGAGGATGACTAAGCCACTTATATTATAGTTCGGTGGATGATTAATATACTTGTTGCGTATAGTATATTGTATATATATATATATGAGATGAGATATCATATAACCTAATCTTGTCTAAAGTGAAAAGAATGAATAAAGTGTGATATTACTTCCGGTAAATGAATATCCGGATTTATATGAATATGAATCTTATATTCTAATGAGAACTATTAATAAATACGGGATGGTATAAATATGGCATGTACTGAAGGCCTAATGGATCTCGATGATCAACATTGTCACGTAGTAGTGTATCGGGGGGGTTCCTTGTTTGGATTTCGCTTCGCGAGACACCCCACTCACGAACGTAACGTAATGTTGGGAATGGGGAGAAGTTTAGTCCTTAGTACTCGAATCGATGAGGATTATAAGAAGATGGGTAATTACATTAGTTAGGCAGGGTAGCTTAACTAGGTTGTTTAAAAAGGTATGCGATAGTTGTGCACTATTAGGAGAGAGGTGAGGTGTATCTCATGTGAGAGTGATACAAGTTTAAATATGAGAAATAACATATTTTTAAAATATAGATTTTAAGCACTTGCTAAAATGTTTTCAAAACTCGGGCTCTGACCCATTTCTCTATTTTCCCCTCTTGCTATATCTATATACATATAGGTGTCCAAACACAAGGACGCCTGGATGATGATTCTTTCGAGTCAGACGTTTGCTGCAGCAGCTGTGGATGCAAGCAGGTTTATATTAGACGCTTCTATCATTGAGATCTAGATAGGAGGTATTGTAGCAACATTCGGGATTATGACCCAGCTGTACTCATTTATTCTTTTATCGCCTTTTAGTGCGACATTCAATTTGGTTGTATATTGTACCGAGTGTTCGATTATTTTATTTTATTTCATTTCAGTTGCTACATATAAACTGTTGTTATTGTTTTATTTGAATGGTTTGGTTAAAAAGATTAGTTAATTAAAAATTTAACGCCAGCCTAATCGGATTTCAGTAATAAAATTGTTTTTTGACAGTGATGTTAAGAATGAACCATATGAGACTCCTGTTTTAATTTGATATAGGAGTGATCGCCCGGTATTTTATTAGGCGAGGTGTCACAATAATCTCCCGCAATAGCCAGCGACGTAGGTATGTTATACACATAGTAAATCAATCATGTAGGTATTCACGCAACCTATTACAATTGGTAGGTATACACAACCTAAATACATATTTGTATGCGATATTCCTCTTACTATACTCCCGATATTATTTAATTACAATTGTTCTCTCTATCTTACCTCATGTAAAGCGATTCATAATCCCAAGTTTCCTTTACATTACCTAATCCCACTTTTGTACTACTAACTTATCATAAGGAGTCACGATATAACTATAGAACAAATTTGCCAGAAAAAAAATTGATCCGGTCCTGAATGATCGGTTGGGTTCGTCTTTTATAGAAATTTGCTAAAAAACGAACCAATTCAGATTTGACTAAAAAAAACGATTCGATTTGTAGAAAATGAATCGAACTGGTCATATTTGATCGGTTTGGTTCGGTTCAGTCTGAACGGACCTCTACCTCCTAAAACTACATTTTCCCGCCATTAATGATACTAAAACCTATACAGAATCATTCCAAACACCAATCCAATAATTTTAATTGATGTTCTGATATATTTATATGATTTCTAACAATCTAGGATCATTAAATCATGCATAACTCTTATTAAATTTCGAAATCCCCAAATTAGTTCATTAAACTCTAGTTCTTCAAATTCACATTAAATAATATCAAAATTTTCAGAATGGTTCATCATAATGAATTCTCAATTCAGGATTCCTAGTCTATATACATGAAGAGTTCAACCTAATTATTTCCAGATTCTAATAATTTACTCTAACTCTCCAATTTCATGAAATAAATACCATACGCATATTCAAATTGAGCATACACTAACATGGGTCTTATTATTTCTCTAAATTAATCAAGTTTAAACACTTGCCTCAAATGTTAAGGTCCGATCCGTTGGTGTATTTGGTATGGTTGTGCTCTACTTTCTTCGATCTACGCAATGGTGGTCTTGGTGGTGCAAGATCATTGTTCTTAGCTTTAGACTCCTAGAATTGACTCTCCCTCTTTCTTTGTAACTCCCCCTTAGATTTTGTGAATGATAACCCTAAGCTACCTTACGTAACTGACATAATACCTCTCCTAATTTCGTAGGTAAGTAATGCCCAAAAATAGAAATTAACAAAACGCCCTCCCGGGATGTTGGTTAGGCCTAAAATTGCCCCGGTACCCAAACTAACCCCACGAGTAGACTTTTCTGACTAACTCGACCCTGACTGTAAGGCCCTAAAATATGATTAGGAAGGTTAATTACATGATTAATTATAACTTAGGAGTTATAAGTTATAAATTGGTTATATGTGTTAAACGTGTTAATTATCATGTTTAGGGGATGCATGCTCATGTGATATATATGTGGTTTATATTAGATGCTAATCAAGCTTATGATCGGTGATACCATGTTTAGAGAATATGATTAGTTATGTTGATAAATGAATCATAAATTATGTTTTTTAATGCATGATTATGTTTATAAAATTAAATAAGGGTGTTGATACGAAATTGGCAATGTTTGGTCGCCAAATGTGAAAGTTTTGAGATTTTCGGTAAATTGATACTTTCCTATTCGAAGCCCAAATTAGGCGTATTAGTTTATGACTTTGGGAAAACATAAATTATGAAAGTTTTATATATATGAACTAATATAATAACACAACAAACGGTGGTTTGAACGGAGGTTCGTACAAGAAGTTATACCGAAAGTACGAAACAAGGGCAAAAATGTCCATCCCTTAAGTGACAATTGTCTTATTAGCACACCATGTGCTATTTTTTGATTGGTTAAAGGGTGGATGATGGTTTGACCGACTTAAACTTGTTAAAACAACTTACTTGTTCAGCCAATTCATCCATGAACAAGAGTTTTTCCTAAAGAGAGAGAAAGAGAAGAAAGTTAAGGAAGAAATCTTCGGAAAATTTCTATAAATCAAGGAATCATCGTAAGGTAATTACATCTTTATTAAAGTTGGTCACATGGATGAGTTCTATACTTGTCATGTTTTTATTTTTGATTTGTATATATATTTTAATGATACCCATATTTCTGAATTGTGTTGGAACAAGGATGGGTTAAGAACATAAGTTGGAACTGGAGCTAGGATTGTAAATGCATACTTTAAAGTCCTAAATTTACATCATCTTTTCGTAAAGCATTTTTAATTCATAAAATTCATGCTTATGATGTATATTTCTGATAAAACATGTTTATTATATGTTTCCATGAATTATGCCCAAGGTCAAAGTTATGTATGCTTAAAAATGTTAAGTTATGCCTTAATGTTCCATTTTGACCTAGTTATGCTAAAAATGGCATAAATCATGTAATACTTATTGGAATTGAGTGATTCAAGTTTTAGAGTAACATATTCTCATACATGTATAACATATCCGAAAATTGTGTAAAAATACCAAGGAATGAACCTTTGGTGGTAGTTTGAAGTTTTAGTTTAAAATCTGCCCTAAAGGAGCAAGAATGCATACCAGATGTTTGACGTTTTGCTCGACATACAAAATGAGCCCTAAATATTATGAAACATAAAATTTGTATTATTCAATGTGTTTACTGATATTAGGTGGAATATCATGAAAAGTTATGTTGTACAAAAATTATGAGAATTCCAGGAAGTTGAAGTTGTGTTGTTATTTTTCTTGAGAAACGATTTGGAAAAGGTTGTAATAAAATGGGCATAACTTTGTCTTGCAAATTCGTAATTTAATTCTATAAAATGTGTTAGAACCCTAATTAATTGGGTGTTATAGAAATTTAAAGTGTCATATTTAATTCCTCCTTAGTTATTTCTGATTGATCAAATGATGTGATGTATTACCGGATTTGATGTTAATCGGTGTATTCAAATACTAACGACATTGACTTGTTAGGTGGGGAAGCAACCAATACTACCATACCAAGGAATATGTTGGTATTAATCTTAGAACTAAATCCAAGGTGAGTGACCTTCCTTATGAAATATAAATGCTTATAATTTCATATGGAAATGTGTAGTTAAACACATGTGTTTAAAATGTTTATGGGAGTGATGTTGTAATTATGAAACATATGCATATCATTAAAAATGTTAAGCGATATTATATAATGATATGGACTAGTGAGTCCTTTATCTAATTTTAAGGACAGTGGTGGGTCCTACGGGATGTGTTGGTCCTGTTAATCCAACTTAAAGGTTTGTGTACTCGGACCTAATAAAGGGATGTGGTGGTCCCTAATAACCATGGTGGGTTAATTGGACTGTGGCGGGTCCAGGCTTGCGAGAGTTTCACAATTCCTGTTGGGATATAGCATTAGAACAAAATAAAAATGGTTATTTAAATTGGTTATATGTGTGGTATGTGGTCATTCACTAAGCCTTTATAGCTTACACTCCTATAATGTTTTGTTTCAGGTATGCTTATAAATTGGAGTTCACTGCCAAGTTAGGACCTTAAAACGGGGGAGTGACGGATATTTAGTATGGTTTGAATATCAAGATTTCTTTTGTGTAATTATTAAACTAAGGATCCTGGTTATGTAAAGTTATGTAGTACTTATAAGTTATAAGTAAAGGCAGTTATGTTTTCATCTACACATACCTTGGGGGAAAAAAATTTATGCTATTTTTCCTTAGAGATTTAAATTAAAGTATTGTTTAAGGCAACTTATCTCTAATTGAAAGGGTGAGTTTAAAAAAATTAAGTCGGGGCGCGACAACTTGGTATCAGAGCGTGGTTATTAGGTTCTGGACAGGGTGTGAGGGTCTAGATTGGCAGTGGACACTAGAAAGTGAGTTTGTTATGCACCTGGATTTTGACTAACAATGTTAATATTAAACTGCTGCTATTGTATTTTGTTTAAGTGAATTATATTGCAGTGAATGATGGATCCACATGATCCGCATGATGGAGCAGAGGGTATGTTCCTAATAGTCAGCAAGGACATAGACATGTTCAAGTGGAGGAACCAGAGGTGCAACAACAGCCCATTGATGACATGGGAAGAATATTACGTGGTGTGGCACAACTTATGGAACAAGCAAGAGGTGGAGAACATGGTGGGGATAGGGACAAATTGCATGAGAGGTTCATGAAGTTAAATCCGCCAGCATTTACTGGGACTACGGATCCGTTAGTGGTAGAGGGGTGGATTAGAAAGATGGAAACAATATTCAAGGTGATGGAAGTGCGAGATGAACAAAAGGTTTTGTTAGCAACCTTTAGGTTAGAGGATGATGCAAAATTATGGTGGGACGCAACAGAAAGGTTACTTACTACAATGGGGGGAGTGGTGCTAATAAATCCTCCACAAATTACATGGGAGAGGTTTGTAAAGGCGTTCTTTGAAAAATATTTCCCAAGGCTTTATAGGAAAGAGAAAGAGGAAGAATTTATCACGTTGAAACATGGGAACCGAACAGTGGCAGAGTATGAAGCTTTATTTATATCCTTATCTAGATTTTCACCTGACTTGGTGAGGACGGAAGAAAGTAAATGTTATCGATTTCAAACCGGGTTGAGTGTAGATATAAAAAGCATGGTTTCTAATATGAAGATCACGTATTATGTGGACTTGGTGGATAGGGCCATGGTGTCAGAAAAGTCAATAAAAGAAATGCAAGTTGAACACTCGAAGAAATCTAGAGATGATGGTATAAGATCATATGGATGGGAGACGGGAACCTCAACTCAGAGTGTAGCACGAGGAGTACCTAAGGGCCAAGAATTTAAAAATAATAGAAGTGCACGTGGAAGATTTCAAGCTAGAGGTGGAAGGACTGGGATGAATCGGTCAGAAAATGCATCTGGGTTGGTGCCGAGGGCCATATTTTGTTATAGATGTAGTGGTCAAGGGCACATGTCTAGAGAGTGTACAATAGCTGAGACGACACCTTAGTGTTTCCATTGTCATCAACCGGGGTACTTACGAAAGAATTGTCCAGCAATGGGAGCTACAACATCAGTTGGGAGTGTGGCAATAGGTGGTAGGAGTTCTACACAGAATGTACCCAGGGGAGGTAAAGGAGGTATATCGCAAAGTCAAGGCCAAGGTAGAGTGTTTGCACTAACGCAACAAGATGCACAAGCTATGCCTAACATAGTGACAGGTACACTTCCTATTGGTGATAAAGATGCTTATGTGTTGATAGATCCTGGTTCTACACATTCTTTTGTGTCTTTGCTTTATCTGTTGCATCTTAATAAACCATTATCATCATTAGATTCTGGTTTAGATATTGTTACTCCAGTAGGGGGGTTGGTTTTTATTGAGAGGGTATATAGGGAGTGTGTGGTGCGAGTGGGTGAAAAAGAATTACTAGTTGACTTATTACCTCTCGATATGAGAGACTTTGGTGTAATATTGGGTATGGATTGGTTAGCCTCATATCATGTATGTTTGGATTTCTTTAAAAAGGAGGTAGTGTTTCGATTACCGGGTGAACCTGAATTTAAATTTATCGGGGAACGAAATATCACTCCAATATGTTTGATCTCTGCTACAAATTGTTATGAACTGCTAAGGAAAAGATGTGAGGGTTATCTTGCTCATGTGGTGGACACACGAAAAGAGGCTGGAAAACTATCAGATATACCAGTAGTTAATGAGTTTGCAGATGTCTTCCCAGAAAAACTCCCAGGGTTAGCACCAGACCGTGAGGTGGAATTTTCGATTGAGTTAATATCAGGAACTGCACCAATATCTATAGCACCATATCGTATGGCACCTGCAGAATTAAAAGAGCTAAAGATACATTTGCAAGATTTGTTATATCGTGGTTTTATAATGCCTAGTGTATCAACATGGGGAGCCCCAGTATTGTTTGTGAAGAAGAAAGATGGAACCATGAGACTGTGCATCGACTATCGTCAATTGAATTAGGTGACTATCCGTAACAAATACCCACTACCCCGCATTGATGACTTGTTTGATCAGTTGCAAGGAGCCAAAGTGTTTTCCAAGATCGATCTCAGATCCGGATATCATCAATTGAAAGTAAGAGATTGTGACATTTCTAAAACTGCTTTTCATTCTAGGTATGGACATTATGAATTTCTTGTCATGCCATTCGGGTTAACAAATGCACCGGCCGTATTCATGGATTTGATGAACAGTATATTTCACCCATACGTGGATTCTTTTGTTATTGTCTTCATTGTCGATATTTTGATATATTCTCGTAGTAAGGATGAGCACGAACACCACCTGCGTATTATTTTACAGACCTTGCGAGAGAAGCAATTGTATGATAAATTTTCTAAATGTGAATTTTGGCTAGACAGGGTAGTATTTTTTGGGCATGTTATTTCTGCTGATGGTATTTGTGTTGATCCCAAAAAGGTAGAAGCAGTAATGAATTGGGAAAGACCAACTAGTGTGACAGAGGTACGTAGCTTTTTAGGATTAGCGGGCTATTACAGGAGGTTTATACTGGAGTTTTCTTCTATTGCATTACCATTGACTAAGCTTACCAGAAAGGAGAAAAAGTTTGTCTGGAGTGACGATTGTGATAAAATCTTTGAAAAATTGAAGGGTCAGTTGACATCATCTCCGGTATTGACTATCCCAACTGGTACAGAAGGTTTAGTTATTTATAGTGATGCCTCGTATCATGGACTCGATTGTGTGTTAATGCATCCTGGAAAGGTAATTGCTTTTGCTTCTCGACATTTAAGGATACATGAACGCAACTACCCTACACACGATCTTGATGTGACAACCCGCTCTAGATAATAACGGGTGGCCAACCCTATACTATAATAAATCAGGTATCTCAGATGGCACAGTCTCAACATTAACTCTTAACACTATAATATAAGGCTAACTACTCGATATCATTAAGTGTGGATTGTCAAAAAATTTAAAACTTTTTATTCAACAACAACAACAAAACCAATAATGCACATAACCAACAATATACATCTAACTATGATGAGTGAAGTGTGCATGCTCCAATAATATAAAAGAGTACAATATAATGTACAACAAAAATCTCAACAATGAAATACCTGAATATGCTGTTGGGTAACAGACAATACAATAATCTGATAAATGAAATATGAAAGTGTTAATCTACAACACATGAATACTAACTCAATAAAATTGAATCCTGATCTAGATATGCAAAGATAGGAATCGACGAAAGCAAAGTGCCGCAACAGTCCGCTACTGCCACAGCTCCACGAATCCTGAATGGATGAATATCAAAGGCATCCTTGTGGAGGAACACCTGAAGTAGTACAATATATACATGGAGGAGAAAATATAAACGGGTCAGAGCCCGAGTTTGAAAAACATTTTATAGCAAGTGTATTAAAATGCATAATAATTATAAATGCATTATTACATGATTTAGTTGGAATCGAACTCTCCATAATAATTCAACTCACCTCTCATCTAAAGCGCGCACTAAACGTATGCACGTGAACTCCAAATGGATGTCCAATTTTATTTAGGTAAGAGGATCCTAACTTAAACCCAAAAGAAGTATTTAAGTGAAAATCATCTAACCTATCTCCCAATACATTTGTTTCCATAATTAAAAGTTATAAATATTAACTTTAATATAATCGTTATAGTTATCTTTATAATGTTCATTTGTTGAACATATAAAGTTACATGATCCAATCATGTCCACATCATCACAATACATCAACAATGTCATTTACTAGAATTTATATTCTAGAGATGCCCTTATAAGGCATGAAACCATATATATAAATATTATAGTATTATATATGAGTTATTAGCATCATGAATTTAAAGACTAAACTCCTCTCGATTCTCAACACGGCACTGCGTTTCATGCGTGGGACGTCTCGCCGAGGCGAAATCCAAACAAGGAACCCCCCATTACACTACTCCTGACCGTATTAATCCTCGAGGCTCATTTTGACCTCAATGCATGATGCATGTAACTCAAATTATTATTATCCAATTTTAATTAATTAATATTGCCAATTCTCAACAGTACACGGCGTTTCATGCGTGGGACGTCTCGCCGAAGCGAAATCCAAACAAAGAACCCCCCCCCCCCTGTTACACTACTCCTGGCACTGTCGATCGTCGGGATAGGTGATATATATATATATATATATATATAAATAATTATGAGCATTAAGGACTAAACTTATCCCCAAGTTCCAACATTACACTGCGGTTCGTGCGTGGGATGTCTCGCCGAAGCGAAATCCAAACAAGGAACCCCCCTCCCCCCGATACATAAATCCTGGAAATGTAGGTCATTGAGGTCCATAATGCCCTTGATACCCAAATACAAACACAAGCAATAATAACCATCCAACCGAGCTATAACTCGAAGGACGCAGGCTCACATGCTATCATCTTCCAGTTGCCCATATACGTAACTAATTGGTCTCACCTGGTGGGGTTCAACGACACCCACCTCGTGATATACTCACGCACACAACATCCGGGAAGCGGTCATAGTTCCTAACCGGCAAGTGAGAGCGACACATACCCACGACCTCTCACCCCCAAAATAAATAAATGTATATATATATGTCATTTGCGGACCACCAAGGACGACAATGACCTGGGGAATATCCACATCCTGCTTTTCTAGTGAGAATGCTCACCCTCTACGCACGAAACTTCCCAATGATAGGAAGGAGGGGGTATGCTTAAAATGTATATACACCATCATATAAGGTATACATACATCCCACATAATAAAGATATACCATTATATAAGGTATACCCGCAACAACATATTCATTTTCATTATACGCTCTTAGGCGCAATTTGATTAACATCATTGTTTAGTATATCTCTCTCATGACACACAAATCGTGAATACTCACACATTTTCCCCACTTAGTATATGCTATACTAATTCTCGCTTGAAGCTCTCATGTCGCTTTTAGTATGAATTGTCTCTCAATTCTTTTAAATTAAGGGTATTCTTTACCCTAATGCATCTCAATTAGCTTTTATAATTATCCATCCACAATAAGGTTCAAATCATTTTATGAACCTTTGAAATTATCCCATTTGGGATTGGATCCTAATATCCGGTATATCTAAATTATTCACATTCTTTCATATGAATTTAATTTATTATTCCCATGTAGAGTCTCCAAATCAAGGTGGGCTTCCCCACTTAGAATAAACCAAAATATCTAATCGGTATTCCTCGAATTTAGTCAATATGACTCCAATCATTCCTTATAAGGAAACTCTGTAAAAGTCTCCAAAACACACTCCAATTAACACCCATAGAAATCCCCAATCGATAACCTTCAACGAACCAGGATAAAATTCTTCCTAGAAAAATATCTCCAAAATCCCCTATTTCCGAATCGATTCGGCCAATCCGAATCGATTCAGTCCAAAGGACCTGGGAGTCTGCTACATACCGGATCGATTCGCAAGGGGAAAATTGATTCGGCCCTAAAGACCTGAGCAATCTGTAACAGACCTTATCGATTCGGAAGGGGTGAATCAATTCGGCAAGTGCAGCAAGCTACAGAATGGGTGGTTTTCTTCTTAACCCAAAATACCCAAAAATCATTTTAATCATCTTCCAACCATTTTCATCCAACCCAATCACATATATAACATTAATATTGATCCTATAATACATACAAACTAATTTCTACCCTTAAATCCATTATAAACAATACAAATCTACGGTTTTTTCCCAAAAGTTAGGTTTTAACATTTTAAACCTAAAACCCAAAATTCAATCCACAAATCATGCAATAATTAGTACACAACAATTATTTAGCAAGTTTAATCACTTACCTCGGGTTCGTAGGGTCTGAATCCGCCTTGAGATCGCGTATTTGCCCGAAAATCCCCTTTTTCTCTCCTTTCTCATTCCATTTTCTTCTTCTTTCTTTCTTTTTCTCTTTCTCTCTTTGGAGACTAAATCTCCCGTAGGCTAATTTAACCTAACTCCCAAAATACACATCTTTAAATGACAATACACACTTTAAATGACCCGGTAACTTTAATTCGAGCCAAATGGTCCAAAATTATTTTGGAACCCAAATAGACCCCAAGTACAGTCATTTCGACTCTCTTGACCCTTCTAGAAACGATGGTACCCTCAGAATTTCCATTCGACACACTTTCTAATGACTCCAAATTTGGACGTTAATTGCCAATTTAATTATTTCTCCAAGAAAATAATATTTATTTCTCCCAAAATAAATAACTATTCCTCTCCAAGACCTCGGGTTATTACAAACTTCCCCACTTACAAGAATTTCATCCTCGAAATTTAGCCAAGCCTAATTCTCCAAAACTCAACGAGTTCTAATATACCCATACTCACTAATCCTATCTCCAACTTCTAACTTCCCACGAAGAATTTATTTAATTTATTTTATTTTGATTATGAATTAAATAAAACCAATTTCCACAATAAGGGCGCCCATACACCCTCTATATTTGAGCTTTATGCTCACAGCAATCATAATGAGGCTATATTAGCCTCCAAGTTCCACAATTCCATAAATATAATACTAACATTTTAATGGTGTGAAAATTTTGAATGGTCCAAAGAAATAACTCCTCTCAATTCCTGACAATCGCCACTTTCGTGCGGAAAGAGAAATCCAAATAAGGAACCCTCCCAATACACTACTATGTGGTGACATCGGGGATTGAGAATTTAATAAATCCGGACCAGAGTTTGAAAATATTTTAGTGGAAAATTTATTTTGAAAGGGCCCGAAGGCCGATAAAAGTTGTATTTTGAAAATAGTTTATTTTGAAAACGGCTTATATATTATAATATAGTATAAAATGCCTAATGTCCAACACAAGGTCTTTTAAATCATCATATATATAACAATATGTAGCTCACAAATATTATCATAATCATGAGCTAAACTTTTACCTACGTCCCCTCGAATCACAATCTCAACTTTCATACATAAAACACATCTTACACCATTTCAATATATATAGCCTTTTTATAAGGCACATCCATATCTGGAATACAACAATTATAATAGTCTATCCTGACTATATAAAAAGAATTATCTTTTATAATTACTACTTATCACCATTACCATCATTACATTTACCACAAGGTTTAAAGCAAATTTTGAGCACCTTGAAAAATCATCTATTCTCTTACAAAATCATAGAATAAGAGCCTATCTTGCTCAAAATTCCCCTTAGGGCTATTTCATACATAATAAGGCTATAGCACTACCCAATCACAATTATCTCCCACACGATATTCCAAAAACTGCATATAGTAATAATCCTATTAATAAAGGTAAATTAACTTACAACATCCATCTCTAGTCCGATTGACCTTCTTCATCAATGGGATCCCAAACATAGTCCCTCGGTCTAAAGCGACCTCGAATCTGCTATATGGGTTGCACTTCCAAAATTTCATCAAACTGTGGTCTTTTACCTCATTGAGGACAATCTCTCTTTTTGTGACCTATTTCTTTACAAAAGAAACACTTAACCACAAATCCTTTCTGCCCACCCGCATTACTGGTACTCTCTTTGCCAAAATTACTTGATGAACTCGAATCTCCAAAGTTCTTACTCTCTTCCGAACGAAAACGATATTCATGACACTTTGATAGTGCCGCATTCACTACCTCAACGAAAGTCACTAACCTATGACTCTCTAACAAATGTTGTTGGATTTTCCAATCTAAACCTCGAACAAACTTTGATATACGCTTCTCTTCCGTATTTACCTCATCAGGTACTAACTTTGCCCATCTAGAAAAGCCTTCTTCATATTCTGCCACCGTCCTATTTCCTTGAAAAATCCCATCGCCTGAGTAGGGGAAAGAAAATACCTTCGATTAAAAAGTTCCCAAAATTCTTTTATAGGTAAAGTATCTCTCTGTTCAGATGTGGTGACAGACTCCCACCATTGAAGAGATTCACCCGATAACCTAAAAATGGCTAAAAATTATTTCTGCACCTCACTATACTCAACCATACGAAGGTCCCTCTGTATACTATTCTTCCATTGACTTGCAGCCATTGCATCAACTCCTCCTGTAAACTCGGGAGGAATGCCCCTTACTAAAATATTCCTTCACTCTCTCCTATAAAGACAATCCTAAATGGGGTTGGGCTGCTCGAGCGGCAGATTGCTGAGCAATCGTAGAAATGGCAGCAGTGACCTCTTGTGCCACAATATTGGTAACATCATCCGTAGTCATGTTCCTTTGAGGCATTTGGGGTTGCCCTGACTGAACGACCTCCCTTCGGTGGCATCTGAAACAAGAACAAATGTATTAGAACGCCTTTCACATATTTTCGAATCACAGAAAGATATGGACGCATGAATGTAATCGTCCTAATAGTAAGGCTCTACATCAAGAACGCTTACGAAAGATCTTAGTAACGTACACAGATCCTAAAGACACTAAAACCTGATACTCTGATACCATCTGTGACAACACGCTCTAAATAATAATGGGTGGCCAGCCCTATACTATAATAAATCAGGTATCTCAGATGGCACAGTCTCAACATCAACTCCTAACACTATCATATAAGGCTAACTACCCGACATCATTAAGTGTGGATTGTCAAAAAATTTAAAACTTTTTATTCAACAACAACAACAAAACCAATAATGCACATAACCAATAATATACATCTAACTATGAAGAGTGAAGTGTGCATGCTCCAATAATAGGAAAGAGTACAATACAAGGTACAACAAAAATCTCAACAATGAAATACCCGAATATGCTTTCGGGTAACAGACAATACAATAATCTGATAAATGAAATATGAAAGTGTTAATCTACAACACTTGAATACTAACTCAATACAACTGAATCCTGATCTAGATATGCAAAGATAGGAATCGACTAAAGCAAAGTGACGCAACAGTCCGCTACTGCCACAACTCCACGAATCCTGAATGGATGAACATCAAAGGCGTCCTTGTGGAGGAACACCTGAAGTAGTACAATATATACATGGAGGAGAAAATATAAGCGGGTCAGAGCCCGAGTTTGAAAAACATTTTATTGCAAGTTTATTAAAATGCATAATAATTATAAATGCATTATTACATGATTTAGTTGGAATCGAACTCTCCATAATAATTCAACTCACCTCTCATCTAAAGCGCGCACTAAACGTATGCACGTAATCTCCAAATGGATGTCCGATTCTATTTAGGTAAGAGGATCCTAACTTAAACCCAAAAGAAGTATTTTAGTGAAAATCATCTAACCTATCTCCCAATAAATTTGTTTCCATAAATAAATGTTATAAATATTAACTTTAATATAATCGTTATAGTTATCTTTATAATGTTCATTTGTTGAACATATAAAGTTACATGATCCAATCATGTCCACATCATCACAATACATCAACAATCTCATTTACTAGAATTTATATTCTAGAGATGCCCTTATAAGGCATGAAACCATATATATAAATATAATAGTATTATATATGAGTTATTGGCATCATGAATTTAAAGACTAAAATCCTCTCGATTCTCAACAAGGCACTGAGTTTCGTGTGTGGGACGTCTCGCCGAGGCAAAATCCAAACAAGGAACCCCCCCGTTACACTACTCCTGACCGTATTAATCCTCGAGGTTCATTATGCCCTCAATTCATGATGCATGTAACTCAAATTATTATTATCCAATTTTAATTAATTAATATTCCCAATTCTCAATAGTACACGACGTTTCATGCGTGGGACGTCTCACCGAAGCGAAATCCAAACAAAGAACCCCCCCCCCCCCCCGTTACCCTACTCCTAGCACTGTCGATCGTCGGGATAGGTGATATATATATATGTATATATAATTTTGAGCATTAAGGACTAAACTTATCCCCAAGTTCCAACATTACACTGCGGTTCGTGCGTGGGACGTCTCGCCGAAGCGAAATCCAAACAAGGAACCCCCCCCCCTCCCGATACACTAATCCTGGCAATGTAGGTCATTGAGGTCCATTATGACCTTGACACCCAAATACAAACACAAGCAATAATAACCATCCAACCGAGCTATAACTCAAAGGACGCGGGCTCACATGCTATCATCTTCAAGTTGCCCATATACGTAACTAACTGGGGCCACCTGGTGGGGTTCAACGACACCCACCTCGTGATCTACTCGCGCACACAACGTCTGGGAAGCGGTCATAGTTCCTAACCGGCAAGTGAGAGCGACACATACCCACGACCTCTCACCCCCAAAATAAATAAATGTATATATATATATGTCATTTGCTGACCACCAAGGACGACTATGACCTGGGGAATATCTACATCCTGCTTTTCTAGTGAGAATGCTCACCCTCTACGCACGAAACTTCCCAATGATAGTAAGGAGGGGGTATGCTTAACATGTATATACACCATCATATAAGGTATACATACATCCCACATAATAAAGATATACGATTATATAAGGTATACCTACAACAACATATTCATTTTCATTATACGCTCCTAGGCGCAATTTGATTAACATCATTGTTTAGTATATCTCTCTCATGACACACAAATCGTGAATACTCACACATTTTCCCCACTTAGTATATGTTATACTAATTCTAGCTTGAAGCTCTCATGTCGCTTCTAGTATGAATTGTCTCTCAATTCTTTTAAGTTAAGGGTATTCTTTACCCTAATGCATCTCAATTAGCATTTTTAATTCTCCATCCACAATAAGGTTCAAATCATTTTACGAACCTTTGAAATTATCCCAATTGGGATTGGATCCTAAGATCCTGTATATCTAAATTATTCACATTCTTTCATATGAATTTAATTTATTATCCCCATGTAAAGTCTCCAAATCAAGGTGGGCTTCCCCACTTAGAATAAACCAAAATATCTAATCGGTATTCCTCGAATTTAGTCAATGACTCCAATCATTCCTTATAAGGAAACTCTCTAAAAGTCTCCAAAACATACTCCAATTAACTCCCATAGAAATCCCCAATCGATAACCTTAAATGAAACGGGATAAAATTCTTCCTAGAAAAACATCTCCAAAATCCCCTGTTTCCGAATCGATTCGGCCCATCCGAATCGATTCAGCTCCCAAAAGAGAATCAATTCGGCCCATCCGAATCGATTCGGTCCGAAGGACCTGGGAGTCTGCTACATTTCGAATCGATTCGCAAGGGGAGAATCGATTCGTCCCTAAAGATCTGGGCAATCTGTAACAGACCGAATCGATTCGGAAGGGGCGAATCGATTCGGCAAGTGCAGCAAGCTACGAAATGGGTGGTTTTCTTCTTAACCCAAAATACCCAAAAATCATTTTAATCATCTTCCAACCTTTTTCATCCGACCCAATCACATATATAACATTAATATTCATCCTATAATACATATAAACTAATTTCTACCCTTAAATCCATTATAAACACTACAAATCTAAGGTTTTTTCCCAAAAGTTAGGTTTTAACAATTTAAACCTAAAACCGAAAATTCAATCCACAAATCATGCAATAATTAGTACACAACAATTATTTAGCAAGTTTAATCACTTGGCTCGGGTTCGTAGGGTCTGAATCCGCATTGAGATCGCGTATTTTCCCGGAAATTCTCTTTTTCTCTCCTTTCTCCTTCCTTTTCTTCATCTTTCTCTCTTTCTCTCTTTCTCTCTTTGGAGACTAAATCTCCCGTAGGCTAATTTAGCCTAACTCCCAAAATACACATCTTTAAATGATAATACACACTTTAAATGACCAGGTAACTTTAATTCGAGCCAAACGGTTCTAAATTATTTCGGAACCCAAATAGACCCCAAGTACAGTCATTTCGACTTTCTTGACCCTTCCGAAAACGATGGTACCCTCAGAATTTCCATTCGACACACTTTCTAACGACTCCAAATTTGGGCGTTAATTGCCAATTTATTTATTTCTCCAAGAAAATAATATTTATTTCTCCCAAAATAAATAAGTATTCGTCTCCAAGACCCGGGTTATTTCAAACTTCCCCACTTATAAGAATTTCATCCTCGAAATTTAGTCAAGCCTAATTCTCCACAACTCAACTAGTTCTAATATACCCATACTCACTAATCCTATCTCCAACTTCTAATTTCCCACGACAAATTTATTTAATTTATTTTAGTTTGATTATGAATTAAATAAAACCAATTTCCACAACAAGGGCGCCCATACACCCTTTATATTTGAGCTTTATGCTCACAGCAATCATAATGAGGCTTTATTTGCCTCCAAGTTCCACAATTCCATAAATATAATACTAACATTTTATTGGTGTGAAAATTTTGAATGGTCCAAAGAAATAACTCCTCTCAATTCCTGACAATCGCCACTTTCGTGCGGAAAGAGAAATCCAAACAAGGAACCCTCCCAATACACTACTATGTGGCGACATCGGGGATTGAGAGTTTGTTAAATCCGGACTAGAGTTTGAAAATATTTTAGTGGAAAATTTATTTTGAAAGGGCCCTAAGGGCGATAAAAGTTTTATTTTGAGAATAGTTTATTTTAAAAACAGTTTATATATTATAATATATTATAAAATGCCTTATGTCCAACACAGGGTATTTTAAATCATCATATATATAACAATATGTAGCTCACAAATATTATCATTGTTGATGTAAAAAATTAGATCACTCTAATAATTCAATCATAGATAAATAAATGAGACAAAAGATTTTAAAGTGGTTCAGCCTTATAAGAATGGCCTACGTCCACTGTTATTTTATTGCTGATTGTTTGGGAATTCTTGATTACAAGAAATTCCGTTCTGGATCCTAAAGTTTGGATTAAGGATCCCCCTTTTACAATGAGGATTGGACAATGTATTTATATCCCTGAGGCTGTAATGTGAAAGGATAATACATTAAATGATATATATATGAAAGGATAATACATTTAATGCCCTCTTTGCGTGTGCGTCTGAATGATAAGCATTTAATGAACCAGTTGAACTGTTGGTTATCCAACTATTACTGCTCTGTTCGAGATGCAGCTCGAACCGCCTGAGTAGCTCGAACCGCCTAAGCTTTCTGGTATTCAGGAGTTCCTCGGAGCATATGAGTTCCTCGGTGAGGTCTGTTCCTCGGAGCCTATGAGTTCCTCAGAATAACATGGTTCCTTGGAGCGTGTGATCATCTCGGAAGTGATTGTTGTTGCCATGTAGATAGCCACGTGTCTTCGTATGATTGATCCAAGTCAGCAGATTAAATTTGGTATCAACAATCATAATCATGAGATAAACTTTTACCTGCGTCCCATCAAACCACAATCTCAACTTTCATACATAAACAACATCTTACACCATTTCAATATATATAGCCTTTTTATAAGGCACATCCATATCTGGAATACAATAATTATAATAGTCTATCCTGACTATATAAAAAGAAGTAGCTTTTATGATTACTACTTATCACCATTACCATCATTACATTTACCACAAGGTTTAAAGCACTTTTGAGCACCTTGCACAATCATCTATTCTCTTACAAAATCATAGAATAAGAGCCTATCTTGCTTAAAATTCCCCTTAGGGCCATTTCATACATAATAGGGCTATAGCAATACCCAATCACAATTATCTCCCACGCGATATTCCAAAAACTTCATATAGTAATAATCCTATTAATAATGGAAAATTAACTTACAACATCCATCTCTAGCCCTATTACCCTTCCTCATCAATGGGTTCCAAACATAGTCCCCCGATCTAAAGCAACGTCGAATCTGCTGTAGGGGTTGCACTTCCAAAATTTCATCAAATTGTGGTCTTTTACCTCTTTGAGGACAATCTCTCTTTTTGTAACCTATTTCTTTACAAAAGAAACACTTAACCACAAATCCTTTCTGCCCACCCGCATTACTGGTACTCTCTTTGCCAAACTTACTTGATGAACTCGAATCTCCAAAGTTCTTACTCTCTTCCAAACGAAAACGATATTGATGACACTTTGATAGTGCCTCATTCACTACCTCAACGAAAGTCACTAACCTATGACTCTCTAGCAAATGTTGTTGAATTTTCCAATCTAAACCTCGAACAAACTTTTATATACGCTTCTCTTCCGTATTCACATCATCAGATACTAACTTTGCCCATCTAGAAAAGTCTTCTTCATATTCTGCCACCGTCCTATTTCCTTGAAAAATCCCCATATCCTGAGTAGGGGAAAGAAAATTCCTTCGATCAGAAAGTTCCCAAAATTCTTTTATAGGTAAAGTATCTCTTTGTTTAGATGTGGTGACAGACTCCCACCATTGAAGAGCTGCACCCGATAACCTAAAAGTAGCTAAAAATTGTTTTTGCACCTCACTACACTCAACCATACGAAGGTGCTTCTGTATACTATTCTTCCATTGACTTGCAGCCATTGCATCAACTCCTCCTGTCAACTCAGGAGGAATGCCCCTTACTAAAATCTTCCTTCACTCTCACCCATAAAGACAATCCTAAATGGGGTTGGGCTGCTCGAGCGGCAGATTGCTGAGCCATCGTAGAAACGGCAGCAGTGACCGCTTATGCCACAATATTGGCAACATCATCCGTAGTCATGTTCCTTTGAGGCATTTGGGGTTGCCCTGACTGAACGACCTCCCTTCGGTGGCATCTGAAACAAGAACAATTGTATCAGAACGCCTTTCAAATATTTTCGAATCACAGAAAGATATGGACGTATGAATGTCATCGTCCTAATAGTAAGGCTCTACATCAAGAATGCTTACGAAAGATCATTGTAACGCACACAGATCCTAAAGACACTAGAACCTGATGCTCTGATACCATATGTGACAATCCGCTCTAAATAATAATGGGTGGCCAGCCCTATACTATAATAAATCAGGTATCTCAGATAACACACTCTCAACATCAACTCTTAACACTATAATATAAGGCTAACTACCTGACATCATTAAGTGTGGATTGTCAAAAAATTTAAAACTTTTTATTCAACAACAACAAAACCAATAATGCACATAACCAACAATATACATCTAACTATGATGAGTGAAGTGTGCATGCTCCAATAATATGAAAGAGTACAATACAATGTACAAAAAAAATCTCAACAATGAAATACCCGAATATGCTGTCGGGTAACAAACAATACAATAATATGATAAATGAAATATGAAAGTGTTAATCTACAACACTTGAATACTAACTCAATACAACTGAATCCTGATCTAGATATGCAAGGATATGAATCGACTAAAGTAGAGTGCCACAACAGTCCGCTACAGCCACAACTCCACGAATCCTGAATGGATGAACATAAAAGGCGTCCTTGCGGAGGAACACCTGAAGTAGTACAATATATACATGGAGGTGAAAATATAAACGGGTCAGAGCCCGAGTTTGAAAAATATTTTATAGCAAGTGTATTAAAATGCATAATAATTATAAATGCATTATTACATGATTTAGTTGGAATCGAACTCTCCATAATAATTCAACTCACCTCTCATCTAAAGCGCGCACTAAACGTACGCACGTGATCTCCAAATGGATGTCCGATTCTATTTTGGTAAGAGGATCCTAACTTAAACCCAAAAGAAGTATTTAAGTGAAAATCATCTAACCTATCTCCCATACATTTGTTTCCATAATTAAAAGTTATAAATATTAACTATAATATTATCATTATAGTTATCTTTATAATGTTCATTTGTTGAACATATAAAGTTACATGATCCAATCATGTCCATATCATCACAATACATCAACAATCTCATTTACTAGAATTTATATTCTAGAGATGCCCTTATAAGGCATGAAACCATTTATATAAATATTATAGTATTATATATGAGTTATTAGCATCATGAATTTAAAGACTAAACTCCTCTAGATTCTCAACACAGCACTGCATTTCATGCGTGGGACGTCTCGTCGAGGCGAAATCTAAACAAGGAACCCCCCGTTATACTACTCCTGACCGTATTAATCCTCGAGGCTCATTATGCCCTCAATGTATGATACATGTAACTCAAATTATAATTATCCAATTTTAATTAATTAATGTTCCCAATTCTCAATAGTACACGGCGTTTCATGCGTGGGACGTCTCGCCGAAGCGAAATCCAAACAAGGAACCCCCCCCCCCCCGTTACACTACTCCTGGAATTGTCGATCGTCGGGATAGGTGATATATATATATATATATATATATATATATATAAATAATTATGATCATTAAGGACTAAACTTATCCCCAAGTTCCAACATTACACTGCGGTTCGTGCGTGGGACGTCTCGTCGAAGCGAAATACAAACAAGGAACCCCCCGATACACTAATCCTGGCAATGTAGGTCATTGAGGTCCATTATACCCTTGACACCCAAATACAAACACAAGCAATAATAACCATCCTACCGAGCTATAACTCGAAGGACGCAGACTCACATGCTATCATCTTCCAGTTGCCCATATACGTGACTAACTGGGCCACCTGGTGGGGTTCAACGACACCCACCTCGTGATCTACTCACGCACACAACGTCCGGGAAGCGGTCATAGTTCCTAACCGGCAAGTGAGAGCGACACATACCCACAACCTCTCACCCCAAAAATAAATAAATGTTTATGTGTGTATATATATATATATATATATGTCATTTGCTGACCACCAAGGACGACTATGATCTGGGGAATATCCACATCCTGTTTTTCTAGTCAGAATGCTCACCCTCTACGCACGAAACTTCCCAATGATAGCAAGGAGGGGGTATGGTTAACATGTATATACACCCTCATATAAGGTATACATACATCCCACATAATAAAGATATACCATTATATAAGGTATACCTACAACAACATATTCATTTTCATTATACGCTCTTAGGCGCAATTTGATTAACATCGTTGTTTAGTATATCTCTCTCATGACACACTAATCGTGAATACTCACACATTTTCCCCACTTAGTATATGTTATACTAATTCTCGCTTGAAGATCTCATGTCGGTTCTAGTATGAATTGTCTCTCAATTCTTTTAAGTTAAGGGTATTCTTTACCCTAATGCATCTCAATTAGCATTTTTAATTCTCAATCCACAATAATGTTCAAATCATTTTATGAACCTTTGAAATTATCCCATTTGGTATTTGATCCTAAGATCCGATATATCTAAATTATTCACATTCTTTCATATGAATTTAATTTATTATCCCCATGTAGAGTATCCAAATCAACGTGGGCTTCCCCACTTAGAATAAACCAAAATATCTAATCGGTATTCCTTGAATTTAGTCAATATGACTACAATCATTCCTTATAAGGAAACTCTCTAAAAGTCTCCAAAACATACTCCAATTAACTCCCATAGAAATCCCCAATTGATAACCTTAAACGAAATGGGATAAAATTCTACCTTGAAAAACATCTCCAAAATCCCCTATTTCCGAATCGATTCGGCCCATCCGAATCGATTCGGTCCAAAGGACCTGGGAGTCTGCTACATACTGAATCGATTCGCAAGGGGCGAATCGATTCGGCCCTAAAGACCTGGGCAATCTGCAACAAACCAAATTGATTCGGAAGGGGCGAATCGATTCGGCAAGTGCAGCAAGCTACGAAATGGGTGGTTTTCTTCTTAACCCAAAATACCAAAAAATCATTTTAAACATCTTCCAACCATTTTCATCCCACCCAATCACATATATAATATTAATATTCATCCTAGAATACATATAAACTAATTTCTACCGTTAAATCCATTATAAACACTACAAATCTAAGGTTTTTTCCCAAAAGTTAGGTTTTAACAATTTAAACCTAAAACCCAATATTCAATCCACAAATCATGAAATAATTAGTACACAACAATTATTTAGCAAGTTTAATCACTAGCCTCGGGTTCGTAGGGTCTGAATCCGCCTTGAGATCGCGTATTTGCCCGAAAATCCTCTTTTTCTCTCCTTTCTCCTTCCTTTTCTTCTTCTTTCTTTCTTTTTCTCTTTCTCTCTTTGGAGACTAAATCTCCCGTAGGCTAATTTAGCCTAACTACCAAAATACACATCTTTAAATGATAATACACACTTTAAATGACCCGGTAACTTTAATTCGAGCCAAACGGTCCTAAATTATTTCAGAACCCAAATAGACCCCAAGTACAGTCATTTCGACTTTCTTGACCCTTTCGGAAACGATGGTACACTCAGAATTTCCATTCGACACACTTTCTAACGACTCCAAATTTGGACTTTAATTGCCAATTTAATTATTTCTCCAAGAAAATAATGTTTATTTCTCCCAAAATAAATAAACATTCGTCTCCAAGACCTCGAGTTATTACAAACTTCCCCACTTACAAGAATTTCGTCCTCAAAATTTAGCCAAGCCTAATTCTCCAAAACTCAACTAGTTCTAATACACCTATACTCACTAATCCCATCTCCAACTTCTTATTTCCCATGACGAATTTATTTAATTTATTTTATTTTGATTATGAATTAAATAAAACCAATTTCCACAACAAGGGCGCCCATACACCCTTTATATTTGAGCTTTATGCTCACAGCAATCATAATGAGGCTTTATTTTCCTCCAAGTTCTACAATTCCATAAATATAATACTAACATTTTAATGGTGTGAAAATTTTGAATGGTCCAAAGAAATAACTCCTCTCAATTCCTGACAATCGCCACTTTTGTACGGAAAGCGAAATCCAAACAAGGAACCCTCCCAATACACTACTATGTGGGGACATCGGGGATTGAGAGTTTGTTAAATCCGGACTAGAGTTTGAAAATATTTTAGTGGAAAATTTATTTTGAAAGGGCCCGAAGGCCGATAAAAGTTTTATTTTAAAAATATTTTATTTTGAAAACGGTTTATATATTATAATATAGTATAAAATGCCTTATGTCCAACATAAGGTCTTTTAAATCATCATATATATAACAATATGTAGCTCACAAATATTATCATAATGATGAGCTAAACTTTTACCTACGTCCCATCAAACCACAATCTCAACTTTCATACATAAACAACATCTTACACCATTTCAATATATATACCCTTTTTATAAGTCACAACCATATCTGGAATAGAATAATTATAATAGTCTATCCTGACTATATAAAAAGAAGTAGCTTTTATGATTACTACTTATCACCATTACCATCATTACATTTACCACAAGGTTTAAAGCTCTTTTTGAGCACCTTGAAAAATCATCTATTCTCTTACAAAATCATAGAATAAGAGCCTATCTTGCTCAAAATTCCTCTTAGGGCCATTTCATACATAATAGAGCTATAGCACTACCCAATCACAATTATCTCCCACACGATATTCCAAAAACTTCATATAGTAATAATCCTATTAATAAAGGAAAATTAACTTACAACATCCATCTCTAGTCTGATTGCCCTTCCTCATCAATGGGCTCCCAAACATAGTCCCCCGGTCTAAAGTGACCTCGGATCTGCTGTAGGGGTTGCACTTCCAAAATTTCATCAAACTGTGGTCTTTTACCTCTTTAAGGACAATCTCTCTTTTTGTGACCTATTTCTTTACAAAAGAAACACTTAACCACAAATCTTGTCTTCCCACTCGCATTACTGGTACTCTCTTTGCCAAACTTACTTGATGAACTCGAATCTCCAAAGTTCTTACTCTCTTGCGAACGAAAAAGATATTCATGAAACTTTGATAGTGCCGCATTCACTACCTTGACGAAAGTCAGTAACCTATGACTCTCTAGCAAATGTTGTTGGGTTTTCCAATCTAAACCTCGAACAAACTTTGATATACGCTTCTCTTCCGTATTTACCTCATCAGGTACTAACTTTGCCCATCTAGAAAAGTCTTCTTCATATTCAGCCACCGTCCTATTTCCTTGAAAAATCCCCATATCCTGAGTAGGGGAAATAAAATACCTTCGTTCAAAAAGTTCCCAAAATTCTTTTATAGGTAAAGTATCTCTCTGTTCAGATGTGGTGACAGACTCCCACCATTGAAGAGCTTCACCCGATAACCTAAAAGTGGCTAAAAATTGTTTATGCACCTCACTACACTCAACCATACGAAGGTGCCTCTGTATACTATTCTTCCACTGACTTGAATCCATTGCATTAACTCCCACTAAAAACTCAGGAGGAATTCCCCTTACCAAAATCTTCCTTCACTCTCTCCCATAAAGACAATCCTAAATGGTGTTGGGCTACTCGAGCGGCAGATTGCTGAGCCATCATAGAAACGGCAGCAGTGATCGCTTGTGCCACAATATTGGCAACATCATCCGTAGTCATGTGCCTTTGAGGCATTTGGGGTTGCCCTGACTGAACGACCTCCCTTCGGTGGAATCTGAAAAAAGAACAATTGTATCAGAACGCCTTTTAAATATTTTCGAATCACAGAAAGATATGGACGTATGAATGTAATCGTCCTAATAGTAAGGCTCTACATCAAGAACGCTTACAGAAGATCTTAGTAACGCACACAGATCCTAAAGACACTAGAGCCTGATGCTCTGATACCATCTGCGACAACCCGCTCTAAATAATAACGGGTGGCCAGCCCTATACTATAATAAATCAGGTATCTCAGATGGCACAGTCTCAACATCAACTCTTAACACTATAATATAAGACTAACTACCCGGCATCATTAAGTGTGGACTGTCAAAAAATTTAAAACTTTTTATTCAACAACAACAACAAAACCAATAATGCACATAACCAACAATATACATCTAACTATGATGAGTGAAGTGTGCATGCTCCAATAATATGAAAGGGTACAATACAATGTACACAAAAATTCTCAACAATGAAATACCCGAATATGCTGTCGGGTAACAGACAATACAATAATCTGATAAATGAAATATGAAAGTGTTAATCTACAACACTTGAATACTAACTCAATACAACTGAATCCTGATCTAGATATGCAAAGATAGGAATCGACTAAAGCAAAGTGCCGCAACAGTCCGCTACTGCCACAGCTCCACGAATCCTGAATGGATGAACATCAAAGGTGTCCTTGCGGAGGAACACCTGAAGTACTACAATATATACATGGAGGAGAAAATATAAACGGGTTAGAGCCCGAGTTTGAAAAACATTTTATAGCAAGTGTATTAAAATGCATAATAATTATAAATACATTATTACATGATTTAGTTGGAATCGAACTCTCCATAATAATTCAACTCACCTCTCATCTAAAGCGCGCACTAGACGTATGCACGTGATCTCCAAATGGATGTCCGATTCTATTTAGGTAAGAGGATCCTAACTTAAACCCAAAAGAAGTATTTAAGTGAATATCATCTAACCTATCTCCCAATACATTTGTTTCCATAACTAAAAGTTATAAATATTAACTTTAATATAATCGTTATAGTTGTCTTTATAATGTTCATTTGTTGAACATTTAAAGTTACATGATCCAATCATGTCCACATCATCACAATACATCAACAATATCATTTACTAGAATTTATATTCTAGAGATTCCCTTATAAGGCATGAAACCATATATATAAATATTATAGTATTATATATGAGTTATTAGCATCATGAATTCAAAGACTAAACTCCTCTCGATTCTCAACACGCACTGCATTTCTTGCGTGGGACGTCTCGCCAAGGCAAAATCCAAACAAGGAACCCCCCCATTACACTACTCCTGACCGTATTAATCCCCGAAGCTCATTATGCCCTCAATGCATGATGCATGTAACTCAAATTATTATTATCCAATTTTAATTAATTAATATTACCAATTCTCAACAATACACGGCGTTTCATGCGTGGGACGTCTCGCCGAAGCGAAATCCAAACAAGGAACCCCCCTCCCCCGTTACACTACTCCTGGCACTGTGGATCGTCGGGATAGGTGATATATATATATATATATATATATATATATATATATATATATATATAAATAATTATGAGCATTAAGGACTAAACTTATCCCCAAGTTCCAACATTACACTGCGGTTCGTGCGTGGGACGTCTCGCCGAAGCGAAATCCAAACAAGGAACCCCCCCCCCCCCGATACACTAATCCTGGCAATGTAGGTCATTGAGGTCCATTATGCCCTTGACACCCAAATACAAACACAGGGAATAATAACCATCCAACCGAGCTATAACTCGAAGGACGCAGGCTCACATGCTACCATCTTCCACTTGCCCATATACGTAATTAACTGGGGCCACCTGGTGGGGTTCAACAACACCCACCTCGTGATCTACTCACGCACACAACGTCCGAAAAGCGGTCATAGTTCCTAACCAGCAAGTGAGAGCGACACAAAGCCACAACCTCTCACCCCCAAAATAAATAAATGTATATATATATGTCATTTGCTGACCACCAAGGACAACTACGACCTGGGGAATATCCACATCCTGCTTTTCTAGTCAGAATGCTCACCCTCTACGCACGAAACTTCCCAATGATAGCAAGGAGGGGGTATGCTTAAAATGTATATACACCATCATATAAGGTATACATACATCCCACATAATAAAGATATACCATTATATAAGGTATACCTGCAACAACATATTCATTTTCATTGTACGCTCTTAGGCGCAGTTTGATTAACATCATTGTGTAGTATATCTCTCTCATGACACACTAATCGTGAATACTCACACATTTTCCCCACTTAGTATATGCTATACAAATTCTCGCTTGAAGCTCTCATGTCGCTTCTAGTATGAATTGTCTCTCGATTCTTTTAAGTTAAGGGTATTCTTTACCCTAATGCATCTCAATTAGCATTTTTAATTCTCCATCCACAATAAGGTTCAAATCATTTTATGAACCTTTGAAATTATCCCATTTGGGATTGGATCCTAAGAACCGGTATATCTAAATTATTCACATTCTTTCATATGAATTTAATTTATTATCCCCATGTAGAGTCTCCAAATCAAGGTGGGCTTCCCCACTTAGAATAAACCAAAATATCTAATCGGTATTCCTCGAATTTAGTCAATATGACTCCAATCATTCCTTATAAGGAAACTCTCTAAAAGTATCCAAAACATACTCCAATTAACTCCCATAAAAATCCCCAATCGATAACCTTAAACGAAACGGGATAAAATTCTTCCTAGAAAAACATCTCCAAAATCCCCTGTTGCTGAATCGATTCGGCCTAAGCCCATCCGAATCGATTCGGCTCCTAAAAGCGAATCGATTAGGCCCATTCGAATCGATTCGATCCAAAGTACCTGGGAGTCTACTACATACCGAATCGATTCTCAAGGGGAGAATCGATTCGGCCCTAAAGACCTGGGCAATCTGCAATAGACCGAATCGATTCAGAAGGGGCGAATCGATTCGGCAAGTGCAGCAAGCTACGAAATGGGTGGTTTTCTTCTTAACCCAAAATACCCAAAAATCATTTTAATCATCTTCCAACAATTTTCATCCAACCCAATCACATATATAACATTAATATTCATCCTAGAATACATATAAACTAATTTCTACCATTAATCCATTATAAACACTACAAATCTAAGGTTTTTCCCAAAAGTTAGGTTTTAACAATTTAAACCTAAAACCCAAAATTCAATCCACAAATCATGCAATAATTAGTACACAACAATTATTTAGCAAGTTTAATTACTTGCCTCGGGTTCGTAGAATCTGAATCCGCCTTGAGATTGCGTATTTGCCCGGAAATCCTCTTTTTCTCTCCATTCTCCTTCCTTTTCTTCTTCTTTCTTTCCTTTTCTCTTTCTCTCTTTGGAGACTAAATCTCCCATAGGCTAATTTAGCCTAACTCCCAAAATACACATCTTTAAATGATAATACACACTTTAAATGACCCGGTAACTTTAATTCGAGTCAACCGGTCCTAAATTATTTCGAAACCCAAATAGACCCTAAGTACAGTCATTTCGACTTTCTTGACCCTTCCGGAAACGATGGTACCCTCAGAATTTTCATTTGACACACTTTCTAACAACTCCAAATTTGGACGTTAATTGCCAATTTAATTATTTCTCCAAGAAAATAATATTTATTTCTCCCAAAATAAATAAATATTCGTCTCCAAGACCTTAGGTTATTACACTTGAGTTGGCTGCAGTTGTTTTTGCATTAAAGATCTGGAGACACTACTTATATGGTGTTAGTTGTGAAATTTTTACTGACCATCAAAGCTTAAAATACCTGTATACTCAAAAAGACTTGACCTTGAGGCAAAGAAGGTGGATGGAACTTATAAAAGATTATGATTGCACGATACATCACCATCCAAGTAAAGCTAATGTTGTTGCCGATGCTTTGAGTAGAAAATCTCTAGGCATAGTATCTTATATTTATTATATTCGAGTTGATCTGCTGAGAGAGTTAGCTTTAATGGGGCTGGAATTAACTTTGAATGAGTCTTACGAAATAGTAGCACATTTAAATGTTAGACCCACATTGATAGACTGGATAAAACAAGCACAGGCAGGAGATACAAAATTGGAGAAAGTTAGAGATAATATGAAAAAGGGTAAAGCAAATGAATTTTCTATTCGGGATGATGACATTGTTATGTATGGGAACCGTTTGTGTGTACCTAATGTGCCTAATTTGAGAAGAACGATTTTAGAGGAAGCCCACTGTTCTTTATATTCTATGCATCTAGGGAGCACGAAACTGTATAGAGATTTGAAACGATGTTATTGGTGGTCGGGAATGAAACACGACATTGCAGATTTTGTTGCTAGATGTCTAGTTTGCCAACAGGTGAAGGTGGAGCATCAGAAGCCAAGTGGTTTACTACATCCCTTACCTATTCTTGAGTGGAAATGGGAGCATGTTACTACAAAGTCATGAGGGTTTGATTCTATTTGGGTTATCGTTGATAGGTTGACCAAGTCTGCACATTTTCTTCCTGTTAAAACTACATACTCCATGGATAGATATGCCAAATTATATGTGGATGAGATTATTATATTTCATGGTGCACCTGTTTATATTATTTCTGATCGAGATCCTAAGTTTACATCTCACTTTTGGCCTAGTTTACAACAAGCTTTGGGGACTAAATTGAAATTTAGTACAACTTTTCATCCTCAGACTGATGGGCAGTCAGAAAGAGCGATCCAGACACTCGAAGACATGTTATGAATTTGTGTATTCTAGTTCAAAGGCAGTTGGGATGAACACTTGCCACTAATAGAGTTTGCTTCTAATAATAGCTATCATTCGAGTATTAAGATGGCTCCTTATGAAGCTTTGTATGGGAGAAAATTCAGAACTCCAGTGTGTTGGACTGAAGTAGGAGAACAAAAACTACTTGGGCCAGAAATTATACAACAGACTACTGAAAAGATCAATATCACCCATAATCACTTAAAGGTGGCGCAAAGTAGACAGAAAAGTTGTGCAAACAACCGAAGGAAAGAATTGAAATTTGAGGAAGGTGATCGAGTATTCCTACGTGTTTCTCCTTGGAGAGGGGTTATGAGATTCGGGAAGAAGGGAAAGTTAAGTCCCAGGTATATTGGCCCTTATGAGATAGTGAAACGGGTTGGAGCTGTAGCTTATAAATTGGCATTACCACCAGAATTTTCTCGGATACACGATGTTTTTCATATATTTATGTTACGTAAGTATGTGCCTGATTCTTCACATGTGTTTACTTCACAACCGATAGAGCTTCAAGATGACCTAACCTACATGGACGAACCAATTGCAATTGTAGAACTAAAGGAGCAAGTGCTATATAGTAAAACCATTTCACTAGTTAAGGTGATGTGGATAAGTCAGAATGTGGAGTATGACACCTGGGAAGGAGAGAATAACATGAAGAAATAATATCCTCATCTATTTGGTAAGTTTCTTATACGTTAAATTTCGAGGACGAAATTTTTATAAGAGGGGTAGAATCGTAAGGCCCTAAAACATGATTAGGAAGGTTAATTACATGATTAATTATAACTTAGGAGTTATAAGTTATAAATTGGTTATGTGTGTTAAACATGTTAATTATCATGTTTAGGGGATGCATGCTCATGTGATATATATTCGGTTTATATTAAATGCTAATCAAGCTTGTGATCGGTGATACCATGTTTAGAGCATATGATTAGTTATGTAGCTAAATGCATCATAAATTATGTTTTTTAATGCATGATTATGTTTATAAAAGTAAATAAGGGTGTTGATACGAAATTGGCAATGTTTGGTCGCCAAATGTGAAAGTTTTGAGATTTTCGGTAAATTGCTACTTTCCTGTTCGAAGCCCAAATTAGGCGTATTAGTTTATGATTTTGGGAAAAAATAAATTATGAAAGTTGTAGATATATGAATTAATATTATAACACAACAAACTGTGGGTTAAATGATGGTTCGTACAAGAAGTTATACAGAAAGTACGAAACAAGGGCAAATCTGTCCATCCCTTAAGTGACAATTGTCTTATTAGCACACCATGTCCTATTTTTTGATTGGTTAAAGGGTGGGTGATGGTTTGGCCGACTTAAACTTGTTAAAACAACTTAATTTTTCAGCCAATTCTGCTATGAACAAGAGTTTTGCCTAAAGAGAGAGAAAGAGAAGAAAGTTAATGAAGAAATCTTCGGAAAAATTCTATAAATCGAGGAATCCTCGTAAGGTAAAGTTGGTCACATGGATGAGTTCTATACTTGTTATGTTTTTATTTTTGATTTGTATATATATTTCAATGATACCCATATTGCTGAATTGTGTTGGAACAAGGATGGGTTAAGAACAGAAGTTAGAACTGGAGCTAGGATTGTAAATGCATACTTTAAAGTCCAAAATTTACATCATCTTTTCGTAAAGCATTTTGATTTATAAAATTCATGCTTATGATGTATATTTCTGATAAAACATATTTATTATATGTCTACATGAATTATACCCAAGGTCAAGGTTATGTATGCTTAAAAGTGTTAAGTTATGCCTTAATGTTCTATTTTGACCTAGTTATGCTAAAAATGGCATAAATCATGTAATACTTATTAGAATTGAGTGATTCAAGTTGGAGAGTAAAATATTCTCATACATGTATAACATATCCAAAAATTGTGTAAAAATACCAATGAATGAACCTTTGGTGATAGTTTGAAGTTTTAGTTTAAAATCTGCCCTAAAGGAGCAAGAATGCATACCAAATGTTTGACGTTTTGCTCGATATAGAAAATGAGCCCTAAAAATTATGAAACATTAAATTTTTATTATTCAATGTGTTTACTGATATTATGTACAATATCATGCAAAGTTATATTATACAAAAATTATGAGAATTCCAGGAAGTTGAAGTTGTGTTGTTGTTTTTCTTGAGAAACGATTTGGAAAAGGTTATAATAAAATGGGCATAACTTTGTCTAGAAAATTCATACTTTAATTCTATAAATTGTGTTAGAAACCTAATTAATTGGGTGTTATAGAAATGTGATGTGTCATATTTAATTCCTCCTTAGTTATTTCTGATTGACCAAATGATGTGATGTATTACCGGGTTTGATGTTAATCGGTGTATTCAAATACTAACAACATTGACTTGTTAGGTGGGGAAGCAGCCAATACTACCATACCAAGGAAGTAGTTGGTATTGATCTTATCACTAAATCCAAGATGAGTGACCTTCCTTATGAAATATAAATGCTTATAATTTCATATGGAAATTTGTAGTTAAACACATGTGTTAAAAATGTTTATGGGAGTGATGTTGTAATTATGAAACATATGCATATCATTAAAAATGTTAAGAGATGTTATATAATGATATGGACTAGTGAGTCCTTTATCTAATGTTAAGGACTGTGGTGGGTCCTACGGGATGTGGTGGTCCTATTAATCCAACTTAAAGGTTTGTGTACTCGGGCCTAATAAAGCGATGTGGTGGTCCCTAATAACTGTGGTGGGTTAATTTGACTGTGGCGGGTCCAGGCTTGCGAGAGTTTCACAATTCCTGTTGGGATATAGCATTAGAACAAAATAAAAATGGTTATTTAAATTGGTTATATGTGTGGTATGTGGTCATTCACTAAGTCTTTATAGCTTACACTCCTATAATGTTTTGTTTCAGGTATGCTTATAAATTGGAGTTCACTGCCAAGTTAGGACCTTAAAACGGGGGAGTGACGAATATTTAGTATGGTTTGAATATCAAGATTTCTTTTGTGTAATTATTAAACTAAGGATCTTGGTTATGTAAAGTTATGTAGTACTTATAAGTTATAAGTAAAGACAGTTATGTTTTCATCTACACATACCTTGGGGAAAAAAATTATGCTATTTTTCCTTAGAGATTTAAATTAAAGCATTGTTTAAGGCAACTTATCTCTAATTGAAAGGATGAGTTTAACAAAATTAAGTCGGGGCGCGACACTGACGGACTCAATGTCGCACTCAAAATGACGATTCGAATTAATTATAAATAATTTCCTTTTATTACATTAATTTAGTTCCGACACGACTGACATGCGCATCCCGACTTAATTACTGTAACTGTCGTATTTCTCACTCGCGACAATTTATATCACTTCACAATCATATCCACAATTAAATATTACTTTATTCTCTCAGTAATATTAAATAAACTTCTCACTAACAAATACTAACTCTTATCTCGATAGTTAATATTTATTTTGATCCGGACTAATTATCAATTAATTTCCCATATTTATTTTAATTAATCTAATATTTAAAAATCATAAAAATACGGGATGTTACAAAAGGTTAATTAGATCCTCTGCATGTGTGTTGTAGAGGTCAATATGTGATGTTGTTAAAAAAAAATAACGTTAAATTTTAGGGTAATTTACACCAAAACCGCCTCAACTTTCGATTTTTTACACCCAACCCATTTTTAATAATTGTTTAGCATTACTTATGCATGAAATCATATTTTATAAAAAAAAATATGAAAAGGGGTTGGTTGTTAATAAATTTATAGTTTAGGGGAGTTTGGTGTAATTTACCCTAAATTCTAATATCAACCTAAATTGATCCTAGAAACGGTTGAAATTTGCACCTTGACCCCTACACTTTGAACTCATTAATTTCTCGCCTTCACATTGCTTATCCTTTGAAAAATTTTATCCACGCGAAGATAATTATGCATAATCTTCCATATAAAAGACTCCGATTTTGAGAGTTTTCCCTTTAAAAGAAGATTCCATTTAAATCCTAGTTACAATCCACCAATTATCGAGGAAAGAAAAAATTGATTATAGTAGGGTTTTCCCCAATATGTAAGGGTAAGGCCTCGGATTTACATCCTTTAAGTGTACCTCTTATCCTCTCAACCTGATCTTGAAAGTACGATATTACCGTGTGTCACTAAAATAAGGTGTTGCATGATGTTTCATTGTGAGATTCTAGCCACTTTCAAATTAGGTGGATTTCAGAAATTAAACATGTTTAGAGAGAGTCATATAGTTTTTTTTATTAAACAAATTAAGGGTATAACTAAAAAAAATAGAGTTCTTAATAAAGAGAAGAAAATTACAAAAATACAATAAAAATAATTAGTGTTTTTTTCTTTTTATGTGAGTAATATATGTTAAAGTTCCTTGCCTAAGAAAGGAAAAGAAAATAACACAAATTGGGGTCATTTAATGTCATTGTTATGGATGATTAGTTAAGAATTTCCATTACATAAGCATGTAGTTTGCTGACACTTTCTTCCCGTGAAGATTTCTTTATAAGTTTGCGGCTCGCACAGATTATTGGACCAATGAGTTTCTTGGAAGTGAACGGATGATAGAATTGCAAAAATGCAGTTTAATGAAGTTTTGTTTGGGTATTTTAAGGTTGTGTATGTTTTTTCATCTGAATTTGAAATCTGAAGTCGAAAATCTAAATCTAAAAAATACGTTTATTTTTATGTCTGAATGTACCTCTAAATGATTGTATATAGACTGATGTAGATTTCAGTCTTAATGTACCTCTAAATGAATGTATATAGATTGATTTAGATTTCAGATTCAGACTTCAGATGATCTCCACCTCTTAATCATTCAGAGAAAAATATAGTCATTAACATCTTAATCATTTAAAAAATAAACAATATTTGTTACTTTTAAGCCTGAATGGTTCAGCTTCAGACTTAGGAGGTAAAAACAAACAACAACTACGATTGTTCATTGTTCATAAAAGTTTCTCAATGGAAATTAATAAATGAATCTAACATTACAAACTTGGAATCTCTGGGCCTGGGATAAAATCAGGCTAGATATTCATATTGCGTATTAAAGGTCCTAAATTTATCATTCGAGTAATTTCCAAGTGGATCATTTCGGTTATAAAAGGGAACTTATGATTTCATTCTCTTAGGGTTTTTTTAGCACCGAGAGAGGATATTGGTAAAAAAAGAGGGTAAAGAAAGTTAGGCAAGGTAAAGTAATTCTTACGTAAACACTTATTAATGGTTCTTAAGAATAATGAATAAACACGCCAAAACTCTAAAATGAAGTGTATTGGATGCCTTTCCTCAGTGGGATGTACATTTTATATATAGGGGCGAGGGAATGTTATGAGAAAACTAGCCTAACCCTAAAATGAATCCTCTAGCATCCATCTGATGTCATGGGTGACATCACTAAAGGATGGTCCCACCACACATGACACAACATGTCTTATAATATTCTTATTTACAATATGATTAAATATCCCCCAATAATCCCCAAAATAACTATTAAAACTAAAAGTAAAAATAATAATAGGAAACAACAAAAATGTTGTCAACACTTGATTTGCATCATTCTCCATCTTTTTCAAAGAGTTCATTCTCGAACTCAAAGGGTATCTCCTTTGATGTCAAGGTGGATAAAATGAGTGATGAGTTCTTAGTGTTCGGTATGTGTATCATCGATCTCTTCAACCTATATATATCCTTCGGTTGCTACAATAGTGGTGTTCTTATTCCTTCGACAAATAGATACCTATACCCCATTACACCACACTCATAGCATTTTATCACAACGGTCAGGGGTGGTATATACATCACTCTAGTTAGTCCAATAGTTGTATGAGGAGTGGTGAGCGCTTTGTCATGTCAGTTGCACTCTTCAACACGCGTTGTGTATCAATATTGCGTTGAAGAGTGGGAATATCTCTTTAAGTCTAAGACCATGTCTGATGTCTGGCTACAACCCATGGATATAACAACTTACACATTAATCTTTAGTCTCCTAGAGCGTCATGTGAGTGTAAAGAAGACGCAATTTCTCATTGTATTCTTGCATGGAGGAATAGGATTTCCGAAGCCCTTGAACACGTGTGAACAAATCACACTCGTAGTATGCGGGAAGAAATGCAAGGCGCAACTTCTTACGCTTATTATGCCATGACTAGATTACGCCCTTCTCTTTATCATCTCGTTCACAAACAATGCCCTTTTGCCAAACCTTTAGTAACCCTTGCAACTTAATGGTCACTAACTTTACAGACTTGTACCCTAAGATGTTCTTATATTCAAAAACTTTTTTCTATTATGTCAAGTGAGTCAACAAATGCATCAGGATCCATATGACCATCAAACGTGGGGACATCGATATGAATGTCACCATTACGTCTCTTTTCAAGGAACCTAAGTATATGGATCAAGTGATCGAGACCAATCTGTTAGGGATGAGACTGTCGAGTACGTGTCCTACGGAACTTCGGATAACTTGACTAGTAGGAGGCCCTTAACAAGGACCAAATCGACTGTAGACATGTTGGGGGTTTCAGGTGTTGTATGCGGTGAGGGGCGTAGCTGCGGTGGACCCTTTTGGTGCTACGGACGATCATGAACAGCAGGCGCCTCCATTAGCCTTTTTTATTTACCGATTGGGTGTGTACCATGTAGGTTTGGCTATTGGGTTGAGATTAGGAAAGAAATCTGGAATTTTTTTTGTAGAGTCACATTTGTGTGGTTTTGTTGTAGAGATTTCAGAACATAATGGGATTGCTAATTTGAGCCAGTGGAGGTAACGATTCTACCAAACAACTGTCCCGCGATGGGAGACGAAGGATGAGAAACTGGTTATCGGTTGTTGAGGGCTAACCATCTCATCTTGTTGGACAATTTACCCACTGTAATTAAAAATTACAACCAAATTTTATAAAAATAAATTACAGCTACGAGTTAGATAGGAAAATTGAATATTGAAAATAAAATTTTATTTTAGTTTACTGTTTTAAATCAAATTATTATCTTATATGACTATAGTAAATATGAATCGCATGTTTTGGAATTCAAGTATATATCCTGCATAATAAAAATAAATAATATCACCGTAATTATTTATAAAATTTATTGGGTTGAGTTGTGGACTAGGTCAATCTCTATAAAACGTTTCGTGATTCTACCCTCTCTATGTAAGAAGTATGCAATCATGTCGTCTTAAAAAAAATAAGGCCAAAGTCTCATTGCCTCATATAACTATACAATATAGCTATATGGCATACTTACATCCATTTGAAATTTATTGCTGATTATTACAATTTCACTTTGGGGGGAACAAAGTGTTCTATTTTTAAAAAAAATCTGTAGAGAAATATTTTTGACTAAGAGAGTGAAAAATGACATTTTCAATTTTTTCTATTACTAGATAATGACTTAAAGCCTTAATTTAAATAAAGGGAGTTTCTAAGGGCACCACAAAAATTGCTTCAAAATGCCACAAGGTTTAAAATCTGATTTTTCCTAAGGGCCACCACTTAATATATATATTTTTTAACACAACTAAACACATAATACCATTACACTCCAAATTCTTACTTTCTCTCTATATCCACTACACTCCAAACTCTCTCTTTCTCATATTCTCTTCACCCAACGAATTTCTCTCCATTAATATAACCTATCATCTTCAACAACATCTTCCACAACATTATTAAAGTTTTGGTCCCCACACATTATAATTAAAAGTTTTGTCCCCACCAACCATCTTCAACAACATTATTAAATATCTAGAATTTGTTCTTTAAATATTCACATACTAATGGATATTCCACCATTATACAATAACAACACCTCAAAAATAAATGACAACTTTACAAATCCCAATACTGAGGTAAAATTTAGGTCCCATTACTTATATATTTGTTTTTCGTAAGGGTTGCACATTAAAAAAAAATGCAGCAAACGTACAGCTAGTTCGGGATCGGGACCCCGATTTCATGGAAGAAATTCGGGATAAACCTCCCGAACCAACTGTACATTTTTTTTATCGAAGTAGGTTAATTCATTATGATCATGCTGAACCTGATGTACATATTCGTCATAATTACCCTGAATGTTTGTCTTTATTTCGCTATATACATCCCGACTCACTTTAACATTATTCGTTATGATCACCCCGAAATAATGAAACATATTCGGTGTATTCATGACGAATAAAATTCAAACACAATGTAATTCAAAGACGTAATCGTATCATGTTGTGTTTCAAACGGTTAATAATTATGTTATGAAGTATGTTATCAATGTAATTCAAACATATGTTCTGATTATGTTATCAAATACGTTGCAAGCTAGTTCTCAATATTGTTATTTAACTTCATTGATTGTGAGTACTAGTAATATTGTTACTTATGTAGGATGTTTTCATGGATTTCAATGTGTTGTTATTTGATCAGGCTTTAATAAACATCGAAATAACCCAAATCGTGGAAGGTGGTGCAGTGTTAGTAGATGTTAGTGCGACGTTCTTTACGGAGTAGGTATTATAATGTCTATTATTGATGTAATATTTTTATATATTGTAATTAGGTTGTACTGATTCATTATGTTCTTAATTCACTTTATTTCCCACCCGGTAAGAGTTAGTTGATTGGGCTCAAGATCAAGCCCTGACTGTTAAAACAGTGATAGTCATAGCCAAGTCTGATGCATTGCAATGAGTAAGGGACGTCTACACAATGGTTTTGATATGGAAGGTGAGTAACGCGATCATCACGAGATGAATGTTGATAACGAAGGTAAGAAGAGGGACACAACCACTCAGAAGTGCAAGTGTCCATTTTTGTTAGAGGGCATTTCGATGGACAATGGACAGTGGATGTTGTCTGTCATTAGCGGCGTTCACAATCACCCATTGCCAGAAATCTTAGTTGGACATGCATATGTAGGTAAACATACTTAGGTGGAAAAAAATTATTAAAGAGATGTCCTTGAGCGGTGTAAAGTCGGCCTCCATTCTAACGACGATTAAGAGTCGTAATGTTAGTAATGTTTCGACCATGAAAACAATATACAATGCCAAAGGGAAGTTGAGGATCTCGAAATGAGAGGGTAGAACGATGATACAACAGTTAATGAAGTTGTTTGGGGATAAACATTTTGTGTATTGGTATAGAACGACTGAACCTACCATGGAGGTGGAAGACATTTTTTGGGCGCATCCAAAATTAATCTAATTAGACAAGTGTTTTTCAACCGTTGTCATTATTGACTGCAAATATAAGACCAATTGATACAAGATGCCTTTGTTCCAAATGGTTGGAATAACGTCGTGCGGTAGGACTTCCAATATTGCCTCTGCCTTCTATCGATGGGCGTTAGGACGTTTGAAATCCACATTCGACTTGTTTGCATGTCCCACAGTTTTCATCACAGATCGAGAGTATACGTACATGAATAAATTGTGAGTTGTGTTCCTGAATGCGAGAACTATGGTTTGCACCTTCCACGTTCATCGCAATGTGGAGCTCCATACTAGGAAAGAGATCAAAGATGAGGATACATTGAAGAAGTTCATGAGGGATTGGATGCATTTGGTTGAATCACCCACCGAGAGTGATTTTAACGAAGAGTGGATGCTTTTTCACTTTGATTGGTATGAGTTCCCGAACACACTTCCTTACATAGATTATACATGGTAAAATCTAAGGGAAAGCTTTGTTCATGCGTGAATAAATATGATTAGCCACCGGGGCAACCGAATAACTAACATTTGTGAAGGAGCACATGGTAAGTTGAAGATCCACTTGAAGAGTTCTCAACTTCCTTTTGATAAGGTTTTTGCCTGCATGAACAACTACATTGGGTTGCAAGTGACGGAGATCATGAGGGAGTTTAAGGATTCTTTGTAAAAATTAAAGCACTCGCACAATATTCCAGTTTTGTGAGAGCTCATAGGTCGAGTTTCTCATTATGATCAGAGGTTTCTCATTATGCCATTGACGAGACGAAAATGATACTTTTTCAATGCCTTTCTCATTAGGATTATGTCATTGACAAAAATGACTACGAGACGAAAATGATAATTTTTAAATAACGGTGGGAACGATCAACTATTGATGAGCAAAGGGCCATGTTGTGAAAACCGAAGGACATCGAGTGTACCACAACCGCTAGGTTATTTGAACCATCTGTGCTAAACCATTGCAATGGTCGCCCTAAAGGACGAAAACTAACTGCTAAAGAGAAAAATCACGAGAAGTCAACTAAAAGGGATCCATCGGGCTTCGAACTTGATAGGCAATCAACAATAAATGAACACCCCACAGTTCAATGGACTAAGAAGAAAATTGATTTTACGGAGTTCACCAGCCCAGTCCCATAATGCCCGAACTACTCCCCCACATATAAATAATATATCAATGAGATATCGTTTTTTATAAAGATTGTGTAGAAGATATCATTGAGGTTGAAGCTGAAGGAAATTGTGGGTTTAGATGCATTTCTAAAACCCTCATATTTGAACCCGATGGATGAAGACACGTGAGATCGGACTTGATTAATCCAGCCACAATAAATACTGAATTCTATCCACATTATTTTGGTGATTGTTTTCCAAACAATGTTCTACATATGTTGGACGATTATGCTGGCCCATGTATGCCCAAGTCATGGATGATCATGCCCGAGTGCGGAAATATTTTGGCGAAAACTTACAAGTGCGTGTGCGTCCTTATTTCGAAGAGACAGTGTCTCATATTTCTACCAATGAGACATGAATGAACCATGCATCCCTTGTTCATAGATATTGCTCATGTATGCGAGAATCACTTTGTAGGTTTGAAGTTGAAGTGTGATTGCCCAATTCCCCTGGTAGCAAGTCAGTGGCATAGTTGTTCATTGCTAGAAGCAAAATTGTGGATTGGTAAATATGCGCAACAAGTATCGAAGTTCCAAAAAATCTGCCCAAACGATGTAGCAACAACCGATGAGCCTATCCATATCGACTAGTTTGGTGTATGAAACGTTTTTGTATGGTGTGAAACGAACTTGTATGATATGACATTGAAACAAAGTTGTATGATATTCGAATTTAGTTGTACAATTTGTTGAGATTAATTAATGAAGTTGTATTTTTTGATTTGTTGTATAATTTGTTGTTTAATTTATTGAGATTATTTTTTTCATTATTGATAATTAATGAACTATAATTAGTTATATAGTTTGTTGATATTGAAACAAAGATGAATGAATCCTATATGAATTGGTTTGCTATATACATGCTGAAATATGGTGGTTAATTCGCTATATACATGCCGAATGGACCTCATTAGCCAATCCAATTAGTATTCTTTTAGGGATGCATGTAGCAAACCAAATTTAACCATAACTAGTTTGTTATATACAGAAGTACGAGGTAGTAGCGAATATGGGCTACAAACAATAGACCTTCGTGAAATAGTTGGAGAAGAAATCACTTTTACCAACGAACAGTTACAAGAAATTGATAATCAAAGACAACTTATAAAAAAGGAAGATGTCTATAAATTATCAAAATTCAAATTATTCTCAACAAGAATAGTTGAACAATTTAATGGTAATACTACTGCTGGATCAACAGATGATGAAACAACAGATATTAAACTTTTTGATTTAAAAAAGATCAAAAGATGGAAGAAAAAAATACCCAAATATTAAATATCGTTTATACCTAATTCTATATAAATAACTATGCTATTTGATATTAATGTCTGCTTTATTACTAAAATCAATATATGCAGTTATAATGTCCATATTATAATTAAGTTATGTCTGTCTTTGTAAAAAAAAGTATAATATTTGTAAACATATGTTTTGTAATTAAGGTCAATCAAACATAAGCAATAATATTATATTATAATGAAAATTTTTAAAGTTTTCATAAAAACCCATATACCTATTAGTGTTTCAAAGACCATATTTCTGTTTGCCAAAAAGCTACTATAGTTAGCAATCGGCGTTAGGAAAACCGGTTTTAGGCACTTGAAACAACATATAATAGGAGGTCTTAAGTACCAATGGTAACTGATCAAGATGAACTAAATAATAATAATATTAATTTACAATGTTTAGCACCATGGTTACAAAAAGGTGAGTTTATGTATAATCATAGTTTACATATAGATAAAAAATCTGAAAATGATATTAGTAAAATTAGTACTACTATAAATAGTTTAATTGATATAGTCTTTAGTTGGGTAAAACGAACTGAAAGACGTCAGGTAGTAAACCAAAACTATGAAGAGAAAAAACTAGATAGTATTGGTTTCAACTTAAACAAAATTGATCAAAAAATTAGTCAACTCGAAACAATTTCAAATTTAGATCTAAAAGAGGAGACTAAACAAAAAATTGAAAATCTATTAAACAAAATAAATAATCAAAACCCAGAACAAACTAGAGTGAATAACCCAGGGGATAACAAAATTCCTAGGTTATATTATGGTTCGGAAGAAATTAAAGCCCTTCAAACAGAAGAATTTAATTACACCGAATATATAAACGTTCGTGAAATATTAGATTATTGGAGACATCTATACAAAGATCCAATATTAACTATCTCAGAACATAATAAACTCATTGAACAAATACAAACTACGTATTTAGAAAATAAAAAATTATTACAACATTATCAGTATGAATTAAACCAATATTCATCTGATGAAGAAGAAATTCCACCACATGTAGTAAATACAATTGATGGAAAAAGGAAGGCTAAAGAACCACTTCAGGAATTCCAAAATTGGGAAGCTTTTGAAGATTATATGCAAACCCCTACATATAAAAATAAAAAAGAAGATTTTGTTAAAACAGGCAATGTGTCCACAAGTAACACTAAAAATGACGATGAACCAAATCCTTTTTTCTTAAGAAGAGATAATTTGAACAAACAAAATATATCTCAACATGGTATTTATCTTGATCTAAGGCATGTCCCTTTTAAAGATCAAGAACAAACTATTAATGAGTGGGCACAATCCATGTCTATACTCATTACTAATTATAAGAATGTATGGTCTAAAGAAATTTTTTTAGACTACCTTGCTGCAACACTCCAAGGAGATGTTTTACAATGGTTGCAACAATGGGAAAGCTCAGAAAAAGGAATTCAGCAAAAAACTGAGCTCCTACAAACCTTCAAATCTTTTGACGAAATATTAAAAGGATTTGTTGAAATAATTAAAGAAAATATGATTGGATATACTGGAGAACCCAGACTCCAAGAAGATGCGTGCTACATACTATCAAAACTAGAACTATGTAACATCTGTCAATTTGAAGAATTTGTTGAAATATAAAACATTCAGAAACCAAACACTGGCTGGTTAAAAACTATCGCGAAGGATGAGACGGATGATAATCTTGGTTTTCGCATTAATTGGTAATTAAGAAAAATATCTGACAAATGTATTGAAATAAAAGCCAAGAAACAAATTAAAAATCAAATCACAAATTCTAAAGCTGGTTATAAATGTTGTGATAAGATTTTAAAAGAAAATTGAAAGATAGGATGTAATCCACCTCCTAGAAATTCCAAATATTATAAATATTCTCGGAAGAGAAAATTTAAATGGAAACCTTGGAAAAAGAAAACATCTTTTTCAAAGAATAAAAAATATATTAGGAAAAAGAAACCTTCTAAAAAATCACCTCTAAAAAAGAAATTTTGTTGTTACACTTGTAACGAAGAAGGCCATTATGCACCTGATTGTCCTAAAAAGGGAAAAAGTGCAAATAAAATGATAAAATTTCTTAAAGAATAAGAATTAGAAATATTTTATGGAGAAGATTTATCTGATTCTGATATTTCTAATTATTCTAATGAAATTTTATATGAACTTGAATCTGATTCGGAAACATCCGATGAAGAACTTGTATTTATGTATAATACTGTACAAGTACGAGGTAGTAGCGAAGATGAGCTACAAAAAATAGCCCTTCGTGAAATAGTTGGAGAAGAAATCACTTTCACCAGCGAACAGTTACAAGAAATTGATAATCAAAGACAACTTATAAAAAAGGAAGATGTCTATAAATTATCAAAATTCAAATTATTCTCAACAAGAATATTTGAGCAATTTAATGATAATACTACAGTTGGCTCAACAGATGATGAAACAGCGGATACTAAACTTTTTTATTTAAAAAAGATCAAAAGATGGAAGAAAAAACACCCAAATATTAAATATATTCATATCGGGTTTATTCAAATATGTATTACTGCACTGTTTAGACAAGGTATGGATACGCCTGTTGCTATACTGGTCTTAGACAAAAGATTCAGTAATCCTATGAATGCCACAATTGGAGGAGTCCAATCCAATTTGGTAAATGGAGTTATTTGGTTTAACATAAAATCAAATTTCTTCATATCAATTGACGACCCAAATATTGAGGAATGTGTCATTACAAAAATCCAAACCAAAGGAATAGGAATGAAAGATACCTCTCTAAATATGTCAATACATTGGAAAACAATCCATGAATTGACAACTCTACCACATACAAATACACAAAATGTGGATAGAAATATTATAGAAATATTTGAACCTCGAACATTTGATTCAGCAATACAGCCCAGATTAATCAACTGGAGAGATTTGGAAGTTCCAAAACAATGGATACTACCCCAAATAACAAACCACCTCCTGAAAAACAATGAAACAGCGTTGAATTACAGGTATCTGGTAATAATGTTTATTTTAAAAATAAACATTCAAAAAATTGGCAAAAGAATTTTCCTTACAATGATTGGGAAAAATTAAAAGGAAAAAACCTTTTAAAAGGCGAGAGTAGTAATAATAGTAATAGTAAACCTCATATTGCTATGAACAATATACAAGTACCAATATTACCTAGAACAAATTATCGAAAAGAAGATAATATAAAATCCAGTCAAATTTATCATTTCCAATTAGGAAAAGAGGAAATTATCTTCTCACCAAGCCATGGAAAGAGAAGATATACTTATGTATTAGGTTATTTCAATTTTGCAGGCTATAAACCATATAGTCTTTGCACATTAATTGATACAGGAGCAACCATATGTTCTTGTAGACCTAATGCTTTACCTCCTGAAAAATGGATAAAAATGAAAAATCCTATTGCTGTAACAGGCATCAATGGGACACAAAATTTCATTGATTTAAAGGCCAAAAAAGTGGCTATATGGTTTAATGAAAAGAAATTCATTATTCCAAAAATCTTATGCTTTCCAGAAAATGCATGGAGGTTTTATATTAGGCAACAATTTTATCTCAGAATATTTGCCTATAAGTATTGATGAGGGAACTATAAATTTAACCCTCAACAAAGATATAGAAAAAATCCCTTTACTACAACAACATAAATATAAGTGCGAAAGAGATTTTCGCCCTACTAAGAAAGGGGATATAACTCCTTTTATCAAATCCCTTGGAGAAACTCATTGGCTTTATACTATATTAAATGATAATTTTAGTGAAAACCCACTAAAATTATGGAATAAAAGTCCAAGATATTGTAATCTTAAACTAAGAGATCCCAATGTCATTATAAGAGTAAAACAATGATCTATACCAGAAATGATATAGATGAATTTGATAAACAAATCAAAGAATGATTGAATATAAACCTTATTGAAGAAACAATAAGTCCACACTCTAGCCCTGCCTGCATGGTGAGAAAACACAGTGAAGTCATAAGAGGAAAAGCTAGAGTGGTTATAAATTATAAAAGACTAAATGAACAATTAGAATTTGATGGTTATTTTATTCGAAGAAAAGATGTATTAATTGATCAAACTAAAGGAAAAAAGTTCTTTAGCAAATTCGATTGTAAATCTGGATTTTGGCAGTTAAAACTAACTGAAGAATCCAAGCCATTGACAACCTTTAGTACCCCTAAAGGACATTATCAATGGAATGTTATGCCTTTTGGACTAAACACAGCTCCTCAGGAATATCAAAGATGGATGGACAAAATCTTTAAAGACCTTAAAGATTTTTGTGTTGTCTATATAGATGACATCCTTGGTTTTTCCAAAACCATAGAAGAACATAGATATCTGTAACACCCCGCTTAAAATAATAACGGGTGGCCAGCCCTATACTACATTAAATCGGGAGTTTCAGATGGTCCAGTCTCAACACCAACAGTCGGTACTACATAATTTAGGACTAACTACCCGATATCATATAAGCGAGATGTTAAAATTTAAATAAAATGTGCAACATACAACCAACTAACACTACTAAAAAAAAGAAAGATGCATGAAAGGACTAAGATAAAAGATATGCTGAAATAAACATGAAATAGATAACTACAAAGAAGTAAACCCCAATAAGTTATCGGGTCACAGCCAATACAATAACTGAAATGGAATAAATATAAACATGTATATAAATATCCCTCGGGTATAAACCCGATATACAACATGAATCCTACCTAGAATTTTGAAAGTAGGAGGCGACTACCAGATACATCCCGCAACAGTCCGCACCTGTCACGGCTCCCAAGACTCTAGATAGAAGGTCATCCGGCATCCATGCGGTAGGACACCTGTAGTAATATATATATACAGGCAGGAAAGAAAAATAAACGGGTCAGAGCCCGAGTTGTGAAAATATTTAGCAAGTGTGTTAACCGTGCATAATAAATATCGCTGCACTAATTTCATAATTAAAGTGGAATCGCACTCTCGTGGAATCCCAACTCACCTCTCATCTAAAGGCGCGCACCTATTCGCTTCCTCAATTTTATTAGTTAAATTACCCCAATTTATTAGGACAACCTAACTTATCATAGGTCTAGCCTATACCCACGAGATCTACCTTCCTATCATAACCCCAGAATCCACCTCCTATTTAACCACAGATAAGTATTTATTTTCAATCATAAGTGCCTTATTAGGCTTAGTGGATTCCGGTTTATACTTTAAGCATTTATAATTTAATAAGTTACCCAATATGCATTTGGGTTGAAACATATGATTTAATTTCTAATTTAATAAGCATGCAATTTTTTTTTTTGACACAACTTCCCTCCAATTTCAACGCTGCACTGCGTTTTGTGAGTGGGGTGTCTCGCAAAGCGAAATCCAGACTAGGAACCACTCCGTTACACTACTCATTGTCAACGTCGATCCTGGAGATCCATTATGCCACGCATAAATATCGACATAACTTCTCTCTATTCTCAACAATGTACTACATTTCGTGCGTGGGGTGTCTCGCAAAGAGAAATCCAAACAAGGAACAACCCCGTTACACTACTCTTTGACAACGTCGATCATAGAGGTCCATAATGCCGAACATATCATATAATACTATTATTACTACTACTAATACTATTACTACTACTACTAAATTTTTTACTACAATATGAAAACATCTACAATCTCCAATAATATCCTTGGGATGATGTAACCGAAATGTTCCATAAATGCGATACATCGATCCCCATCAATCTAGTACACCATAATCATCCAAGATGTACTCCACAAAGTTTCCATATCCTTTCATCTATAGGATATATAAATATATATATATAGGCATTTCATTCTAACCATATATATATACACACGATCATCCAATCCCATGACCATGTATACATACCATATATTGATGTAAAAAGTCCATGCACAAATAAATACCCGGCTATATATAGCGTCGATAAACTACATCAATGCTATCATCTTCCTAGTGCCCGGCTCACGTAGCAATACTGGGGCCACCATGGTGGGACTAAACGACACCCATCTCGTGGTAAACTCACGCACACGACGTCCCGGAAAACGGTCATAGCTCCAAACCGGCAATGAGACGAAACATACCCACCACGTCTCATCCCAAAAATATAAAAATGTAAATCACATAATAACACACGGGACGACTATGACCTGGGGAATATCTACACCCTGCTTTTCTAGCCAGGATGCTCACCCTCTACGCGCGCAACTTCCCAATGATAGCATGATCGGGGTATACTTAACCAAATAAGTATATATATCATTCACATGCATAATATATACATCCATATGATCCAATCATATGATCAAATATTAAACCATCATATAAGGTTTAAATGTCCATACCATATATGTCCATAACATAAATATATCCATATATTCATATCTATATAGATATATATATACATATATTCACATATCCTTATATACAACTAATTCTCATCATAAGTATGAGATATATAAACTCGGCTATAAGTATACATAATCCTCGATATACAAGCCGTCACCACAATTTCCTTCCTTTAAATTTTAACTCGATATGTGAATATAATCTCTCACTTGAAACATATTCAATCATTTTTCCTATGATGAATAGTCTCCTAAAAATCGTATGTATATAAATATACTTATATATACCACATTAAGGTTATCACCCAAAATTTAGTGTAGGAAACCATTATTATACATACCATCTATATCCGAGAGCAAATCAAAACCTCCAATACAAATTTTGACTAAAGGTATACACCTAACCAAAAGTCTACAAACCTCAACTTATTCCACTTTGTTTCAAGTGTTGGAATCCTATGTGATTACTTCCACGTAATTATGTGTAAACTATCCTAACTAGAATTATACAACCTCATATTCTAGTTGGTAGTACGATCCAATCATTCCCAAATTTTGCCTAAGGTTCCATTGTTCTTGCGAACCCTTACTCCTATCGCATTACCAATTGTTCCTTAATTTAAACATTTCTAAGGATTCGTGACCCCTCTATCTCGTTAGTCCCCAATTATAACTTAATAGAATCCTATCGCTATAAGGATTCAATATGAATATCGGCCTATAATTTCCCAACATACCTTCTCAACTCTCCCTCTAGGAGCTCTAAACCCCCTATCGTCTCTGTAATTTACTTTGGATTTATAATTAGGGTTATAAACCCTAACGAGGTATCTCCAAAATCTCTATACACAACTCTAATACATACATGGACATATTTCTCCCCAATTATACCAAGGAGTCCCAAAATCATAGTATGTAAGAAACCCCTTATGTGTCTCCAAAAACATTCCTCTTACATCATTTGAGAAGACCCCCAAATCAATAAACCCAACCAAAAAGGGTTTGAAATCACCACAAATAAAATTTCTCAAAATGCCTTGTTTTCGAATCGATTCGGCCCCTCCGAATCGATTCGGCCCATCCGAATTGATTCGATCCAAGGGACTTGAGATTTCGCAACCTTCCGAATCGATTCTCTAGGGGCGAATCGATTCGGCCCTAAAGACCTGAGGCTTCTGCAATCTGGTGAATCGATTCGGTGGGGCCGAATCGATTCGGCCAGTTCAGAAATCCACGAAAATGGCTGATTTTCTACAAACCCAAAATCTCCAAAATTCATTTTATACCTCTACTAGCCCTTAATATTCAACCCCAACATGATTTCCAACATCAAAACTCATCCTACACCTAATCTCATCAATTTATATCCCTTAAACCCAATTAAAATCTTCAATTTCAAGATTTAAACCAAAATTAGGTTTTTTGATGTTTATACCCAAAAACCATTTCTTTAACCCACAAATTATGAAATAAAATACACAAATGACTTATTTAGCAAGATTAAACACTTACCTCAGATTTGTAGAGGTTGAATCGTCCTCGATGTCGCGTTTGGGCCGGAAATCCCCAAGCTTTCTTCCTCTCTCTCTCTCTCTCTCTCTCTCTTTTCCTTCTTCTTTTTCTTTCTCTTCTATTTCTCTCTTCTCTCAATTGAGAAGGCTTAATCCGTAAGCCTTTAATTCCTTTAAAATAATAAACCCAATTTTAAATGTTAATACACACTTTAAATGACTCGTTTACTCTAATTCGAGTCAAACTGACTTAAAAATATTCCGGAGCCGAAATAAAACCCAACGACAGTCATTTTGACTATCTCGACCCTTCCGGGATCGATGCTACACTCGGAATAATCATCCGGAATACTTTGAAATATTTTCTATTTTTTGACCTGAATTCCCAAATTTTAAAATTCTCCAATTTAGTTAAATTTTATTTTCCCAAAAATTTAATTTCTCAGTCTCCAAAAATCGTGGGGTGTTACAATATCATCTAAAAATTATCTGTGAAAAATTCCAAAAACATGGAATCATTTTATCACCTAAGAAAATTGATGTTGAAAAAATAGAAATTAATTTTCTTGGCATAATCCTAAACCAGGATGGCCTACAATTACAAGATCATATCATCTCTAAAATAAGAGATTTTAATGAGGAAATTTTGGATAAAAAACAATTACAAAGTTTCCTAGGAATTCTTAATTATGGAAGAAATTTCATAAAAGGATTATCTCAAAAAGAATTACCACTTCTTGAAAAACTTAAAAAGAATGAATTTTTTATATGGAGTGCTAATGATACTCTTGTTGTTAAAACAATCAAACAAGAAATTATTAATAATGTCCAAAAGTTTATTTTCCTAAAACAGGAGATAAATTAATATTGGAAACCGATGCTTCAGATAATTGCTGGGGATGTGTTCTCAAAGCAATTCCGGCAGAATATTGGAATGAAAACAATCCTTCCAATACTTTTGGTATTCGTGGTAAGAAAACTATCATACCAAAATCAATTCTAAAACATGAATTGATATGTGGATATAATTCAAGAAAATTTAAACCAAATGAGCTGAATTATATAATTTTTGAAAAGGAATTATTAGCAATCAAACTTGCTATTAAAAAAATTCATATTTTCTTAGCACCCGAAGACTTTATTGTCAGAACAGATAATAAAGCTGTCAAAGACTTCCTAATAAATAAAAGAAATATTTTAGAAGGAAGAAGACTTAATTGGTTCAACCAAATTATTGTTTATACTTTTGAATTTGAACATTTAAATGGTACTAATAATTTTCTTGCAGATTATCTTAGCAGGAACTGTGATGAAAAACCTACTAACCAAGTAGAGTTTTTAGAAACCCACTAAACAAGTGGAGAATATTAAATATTTTAAAATAGCACCCACTAACCAAGTGGAATATTTTGAAATATATTTTATCAAAACCACTAAACAAGTGGAATTTTTCTATTTTCAGGATGGGAGATAAGCACCCAGGAGAAGTAAAAGGATATTGGGTAACTATTGCTAAAAAGGCAAAAACCCAAGCATCATCATCTACACAGCCTAAACAAACCCCTGTTTATGTTGTATTCATCGGAAGATATCCAGGCTTCTATGACAACTGAAATCAATGTTTTATGCAAGTAAACAAATTCCCTGGTGCATGTCACAAAAAATATAATACTATGCCAGAAGACATTACAGCATGGGAAAATTGGATGAAACAGTTAGGACCTCCTAATATGATTTACCAGTTCTCCAAACTTCAGACCAAGTAAAGCCTCTTTGATACTGAAACTTATGACTTCACAACCCAGGAATCCCCTTCGAGTTGTATACACCATTTAATGAAGCCTGGAAATCTCATCTCCGAGATAGGAGAAAAGATTTTAGAAAAAATATGAGTATCCTTGCTGACAAAATTGCTGAACAAACAGCAACTTTGGATAAATTCAAAAGTCTGAGCGTCAAACTCATAAAAGGCTTAAACTATGAAAATGAAGATTTTTCTTTAGAAAAAATTGATACTTTTCTATAATTTTCTGAATAACGGGAAAAGGATTTTTCTGACAAGATCTTTAATACTATCAGGAGAATTTGACTATTTGAAAAAGCAAAGATAATTCTCCCACGTCCTCTATTCCAAATCAAAATTTTACCAAAAATCGAGGACCATGAAAAAAAGATAAAAAGTCTTTTACTCCAACATTTTTACTCTAGTTTAAATTATAGTGATGATATGCCAAAACTGCATTTCATTACTAAAGAGGGATATCCACCTTGGGATATTGAAATAATTGAATGGGGGTTAGTAAACAAACTAATCTTCTCCAGTGTAGCTTGTTTCAATCATTTTGAATTTTTACCTATGATGATCAAAACCACGATCTATCATGTATTGACAAAAAGTAAGTATAAATATACTCGATATCTGTCATTTCATATCACAAGTACAATTGTTTGGCGATTAAGAGAAATTTTCTATCAACCCTACCATATCTGGTACCTCAGAGCCGCTGAGGAGTATGAATGGGACGAGATTGAACAAAATTGGGAAATTGCACATAATGTACCGTTGGACCAATTGGACACAATAAGATATTGGTCACAAAACCTGATCAATATTTCAAACTATGCATATTATTTTTGTCGAGAATCAACATTAAAATTCATGGTAACTAATGGCAGACGATTATTTGTTACCGATTTACCGATAAATTACACTACCTCGCTTGAACAACGAGCGACAGTAAGGGAGTTTCTAAATAACTGGAAAAACAAAAATAATTTAGATGTTCCCTTTGAACAATTAAGCCATGCGGAGGAATATGAACAAGCCCAATTACATGGACCTCCAAACCATATCCCTAACGACAACTTGTCCTTCGACTCTGTTGTTGAGGCCAACATTGCCAATGCATTTGATGCATGACAATTGTACGGAGATAATCAACCCACATGGACGACTTCAAATCATCCAGCACACGAAGTGGGATAAGCATACGGTCAGTAATCAACTGACGCATGCAATGACTATTTGGACGATTAAAAAAGAACATACTTTTTGAATTATTATAAATTACTGTGTGCTTTTACTATGCAACTACTGTGCACTTTTTACTACGCACTTTACGACTTTTATTTTTAAGTCATCCACGTTTTGTTTAGGTTATAATTAAATAACCTTTATGAAGGTTATAAAAGGGGCAATCCTCCTCACTTGTAAATCATCTTCTGAATCTCTCTATTGTAATATTTATCTTTCTCTTGTAATACTCTCTCCACTACTATAATAATATCTCGATCATCACGGGTAATTCGGTATATACATGGAGAATGGAATTCATTAGCCAATCCAAGTAGGATTCTTTTAGGGATGTATATAGCGAACCAACTTAAGCCATAACTGGTTCGCTATATACATCTCGAAAGATGGTGCTTCTTTCGCTATATACATCTCGAATGGATATTAGTCTCACCAGCTGATAGTTTTTTGGTATTTTCTATAATGTTTAGTTTATTACTACACCTTTTTGTAAAATTTTATTATTTTCAAAATTTTAATTAAAAAAATAGTATTTTATATTTTGCACTTTAACCTAACAAACAATTGGTTCAATATATTTTTTATTATTAATATAATACACAACAAACAATTAAGGATGCAAGTTTCAAAGTAATACACAACCAACAAATTAATTTCAAATTAACCAACAAATAAGGGATGTTTATACAACTAATAAATTAATTTCACATTCATCGAAAAATATTATCATTAAACCAAAAATTAGTACATCCCAAAATTATTATCATTAAACCAAAAATTAAAAGATATTCGGCCTATTTTTTTTCTACTTCTATGCGAACCCCCAACTACTTTATCTTTTCCCATAGCTTTGGTCTTTCTTTTCTTTACCACCCACTCCTCAATGACAATTGACATGCCTACCCCGATGGCCGCAGCTAGGATATCATAGGCTTGCACATCTCGTCCACTTATGAAACAATTAATAACACCGTGGGATTATAATTAAAGGGTATTATAATCACATGTAGTAGCGGATTAAGTTTAGATAAAAAAAAATTACCAACGATATATGTTGTTGCTTCACACTGCGAAACTTCAGATTTTGGACTTTAGGATGGGATTTGAAAATGAACCCAGCCATATAATCATTGCTGCAATCTCAAGGTCTAGATACCGGCACAGACCTAGATTTCTCGAATAAGAGGTGATCTTTCCAGTTTTCTTGGTACCATTTCTGCATATCGAATTTAACTTTGTACCGAGCCACCTTGTCTCCCCTATCGTCCTTCAGGGGTGTCATTGGGTCACGCGGTATGATTTGTAGCCATCCCATTTGTCTAAGGCATTTTTGATGTTAATAGGGATCCCCTACCTAAAAAAAATCATAATATCGCTATACTATGAAGCTTCATGGAAGAGATAAGCAACCCTAGAATCTCGATAGGGTTCCCAAATGACCTACAAATAAAACGTTACCAACAGTCATATCAAAACATAATTTGATGTTAGAAAATATGAAACGTTACAAAAATTATTTCAATTAACTCACATCACCAACAGTCATATCATCCAATTGCTCTAAAAAATTAATTATGTTTGTAAATGCATTTTTCTGAGAGGCGGACTGCAATGAACAACGTGCGATCCTTGGCTTCGTTGCATCAAACTCCATATCAACGCATCCACCAACCCTTGTAAAATGCTCATATATCCATGACTACAAAGTAAACACACATTATGAATTTATTAAAAAAAAGCAGGACATTGATAAACAAACATAGATAAAATATGATGTATGTTATTGGTTACCTGTATGAGAAAGAGGCAATCACTAATTCGCCGGATACCTGAACGTGAGGGAAGTTCCAATTGCCTATAGACGATGCTAGTTTCCCCACCTTCTTCAAGTCCTTAAGAACATGAATGTATACCAAGGAAATCTTGTTCTTGGTCTTGTCGGGAAAAACTGTGCACCCGATAATGTATAGCTAATAGGCTCTGGCACAATAGTCTTTATCTTCACTCAGTGCGTTGGCATCATGCGACCTCTCCTTGAAATTCACAGTGAGCCACTTCAAACGGACTGCCGCATTCTCCCCACATTCATCCAATGCAACTTCCTTACTCACTCCAAATAACTCTACCACTAACTCCATAAGTGACGGGACCACTACGTCCTCCTCCTCCTCATCTTTGAACTGCGGGTTATACAAAGGTAATCCGACAAGAGTAACACCGAAGATCGCTGATATGTCGTCGAGGGTGATTTTCATCTCCCCAAAGGGCATATGGAATGTGTTTGTCTCTAGATTCCACCTCTCGACAAACACATAAATGAGGGCGTAATCTAAATAATGGTGGCTAGATGAGATAAGCCCCCCCCCCCAACTTGGTCCTCTGAGCCCTCTTTTGAACAATTGCAGAAAGATCACTGAATTTCCACTCCTTGATCTTAGTCCAGTGATTGATGCATAATAACGGCACCCGCTCCACCTATAATATAAGAAAAATATTTATTAAGGTTTATGAAAGAAACGCAAAATAGAAGACATTAATTTTATAACATTTAAGGGAAATGAAATTACCAGTGATCCAGTCCAAATACCGTACGCCATATGATGCTTAAAGTGTTTTAATAGGCTAAGATCGGCGGGGGGCCGTATGCCGGAGTATATGTGCCTTCTTCAGGGACCTTCTTCTTCTGGCTATAAGCTACTGCGGTCTTGTATAAAATGCCAAATGGGTTTTCAAGTTGCTGAGGAGCAACATACTCCGACTCAGAACCCCCATCCACTGCCTCATGACCCTCTTCGACCTCCTCCTCAACCTCGGCCTCCTCAACCTCGGCTTCCTCAAACTCAACCGCAACCTCGTCATCCTTAACCTCTAACGCAACATCCTCATGCGTCTCTACCACTCGAGGATCCACCTCCAACACATCTGGGATAGTAGTAGCAGAAAGGCATGGATCTCTTCTTGACGCTTCCTCTCAGAGGCAGTCAACGACTTATGGTTCTTACGAGAGTAAGATACAAGGTTATACATATTTGACCCGCATTAATTATAAACATAATTCAATTTGTAAAAAAATATGTTCAAAGAATTGTTCATAATGTATTGATTATAAACATAAGTCAATTCGTAACAAATCATAAGTAATCATGTATTGATTATAAGCATAAGTCAATTCATAACAAATATTAGGTAATCATGTATTGGTTATGTTTTGATTCATAGGGAATCATGTAATGATTATAAACATAATCATAAGAAGTAAAGAAAATGTAACAACCCGAGGTTTTGGAGTCGACAATTTATTTATTTTGGGAGAAATAAATAATATTTTATTGGAGAAATAATTAAATTGACAATTGAGTGTCGAATGTCGATTCTGAGGGTACCATTGTTTTCGGAAGGGTCGAGAAAGTCGAAATGACTGTACTTGGGGTCTATTTGGGTTCCGAAATAAATTAGAACCGTTTGACTCGAATTAAAGTCACCGAGTCATTTAAAGTGTGTATTATCATTTAAAGATGTGTACCTTGGGAGATTAGGCTAAAAAAATCCTACGGGAGATATTTCTCCAAAGAGAGAAAGAGAAAAAGAAAATAAAGAAAGAGAGAAGAAGAAAGAAGAAGAAAAGGAAGGAAAAAGGAGAGAGACAGAGGATTTTCGGGTAAATACGCGATTTCAAGGCGGATTCAGACCCTACGAACCCGAGGCAAGTGCTTAAACTTGCTAAATAATTTTTGTGTACCATTTATTGCATGATTTGTGGATTGATATTTTGGGATTTAGGTTTAGTTTTACAAAACCTAACTTTTGGGTATAATCTTAGATTTAATATATATACCTTTTATTTGAGGTTAGAAGTTAGTTTATATATATTCTAGGATGAATTTTGATGATATATTTGTGATTGGGTTGAAGAAATATGGAGAGAAAACCATTAATATGAATTTTGGGATTTTTGGCTTACTAAAAAGTAGCCATTTTCGAGCCTCCAGGTAGGAAATATGCAGGTGCCCAGGTCCGAGTGACCAAATCGATTCGGACTCCAGCCGAATCGATTCGTCCTGAGACAGAATCCCAGGTTTGACGACCCGAATCGATTCGCCTTCCTGACCGAATCGATTCGCTGGGACGAATAGATTCGGAATAGGCCCGAATCGATTCGGAAACAGGTCTTTTGAGGGATTGTTTTTCTGAAAAGAATTTCATCCCGTTTTGTTCGAGGTTATCGATTGGGGATCTCTATAGGAGATATTTGGAGCAGGTTTTGGAGACTTTTAGCGAGTTTCCCCTAAAAGAAATTTTTGGAGTCATATTGACTAAATTTGGGGAATACCGATTAAAGATTATGGTATGTTCTAAGTGGGGAAGCCCACCTTGATTGGAGATTTGATTTGGAGATGATGATTATAATCACATGAAAGAGTGTGAATAATTTAGAGATAATGGATTTTAGAATCCAATCCCAAATGGGATAACTTTAAAAAGGTTCATAAACTGAATTGAACCCTATAATGGATGGATAATCATAAATGCTATTTGATGTGCATACGGATATAGAAATATCCTTATTGATGATTGATTTGAGAGATATCTCACACAGTGAGAAATGCTAGTTGAGGTGCATTAGGATATAGAATATCCTTAACTTAGATAGAATTGAGAGACAATTCATAATAGAAGCGACATGAGAGCTTCAAGTGAGAATTAGTATAACACATACTAAGCGGGATTAATGTGTGAGGAGGAGCGTTAGTATATCTTGAGAGAAATATACAAAACAAATGATGTTAATCAAATTTTGCCTAAGGGCGTATTATGAAAATGAATATGTTGTTGCAGGTATACCTTATATAAAACTGTATATCTTTATTATATGGGATGTATGTATACCTTATATGATGGTGTATATACATGTTAAGCATACCCCCTCCTTGCTATCATTGGGAAGTTTCGTGCGTAGAGGGTGAGCATTCTGACTAGAAAAGTAGGATGTGGATATTCCTCAAGTCATAGTCGTCCTTTGTGGTCAGCAAATGATATATATGATATATATATTTATTTATTTTGGGGGTGAGAGGTCGGGGGTATGTGACGCTCTCACTTGCCAGTTAGGAACCATGACCGCTTCCCGGACGTTGTGTGCGTGAGTAGATCACGAGGTGGGTGTCGTTGAACCCCACCAGGTGGCCCCAGTTTGCTACGTATATGGGCTGCTGGAAGATGATAGCATGTGAGCCTGCGTCCTTCGAGTTATAGCTCGGTTGGATGGTTATTATTGCTTGTGTTTGTATTTGGGTGTCAAGGCCATAATGGACCTCAACGACCTATATTGCCTGGATTAGTGTATCGGGGGGTTCCTTGTTTTGATTTCGCTTCGGCGAGACGTCCCACAAACGAACCGTAGTGTAATGTTGGAACTTGGGGATAAGTTTAGTCCTTAATGCTCATCATTATATATACAAATATATCACCTACCCCGACAATCGACAGTGCCAGGAGTAGTGTAACGGGGGGTTCCTTGTTTGGATTTCGCTTCGGCTAGACGCCCCACGCATGAAACGTCGTGTACTGTTGAGAATTGGGAATATTAATTAATTAAAATTGGATAATAATCATTTGGGTTACATGCATCTTGCATTGAGGGCATAATGAGCCCCGAGGATCGATACGGTCAGGAGTAGTGTAATGGGGGGGTTCCTTGTTTGGATTTTGCTTCGGCGAGACGTCCCACGCATGAAACGCAGTGCCATGTTGAGAATCGGGAGGAGTTTAGTTCTTAACTCTTGCTGCTAATAACTCATCTATAATAATTATATATATGGTTTCATGCCTTATATGGGCATCACTAGAATATAAATTCTAGTAAATGAGATTGTGGATGTATTGTGATGATGTGGACATGATTGGATCATGTAACTTTATATGTTCAAAAAATGAACATTATAAAGATAACTATAACTATTACATTAAAGTTAATGTATATAACTTATAAATTATGGGAACGAATGTATCGGGAAATAGGTTAGATGACTTTTCTTAAATACTACTTTTGGGGTTTAAGTTAGGATCCTCTTACCTATTTAAAATCGGTCATCCTTTTGGAGATCACGTGCATACTTTTAGTGCGCGCTTTAGATGAGAGGTGAGTTGAATTATTATGGAGAGTTCGATTCCAACATAATCATGTAATAATGCATTTATAATTATTATTCATTTTAATACACTTGCTATAAAATGTTTTCCAAACTCGGGCTCTGACCCATTTATATTTTCCTCCTCCTTGTATATATTGTATTACTTCAGGTGTTCCTCCGCAAGGACGCCTTTGATGTTATCCATCCAGAGTATTTGTGGAGCTGTGGCAGTAGCGGACTGTTGTGGCACCTTGCTTTAGTCGATTCCTATCTATTGTACATCTAGATTAGGATTCAGTTGTATTGAGTTAGTATTCAAGTGTTGTAGATTAACACTTTCATATTTCATTTTTCACAGATTATTGTATTGTCTGTTACCCGACAGCATATTCGGGTATTTCATTGTTGAGATTTTGTTGTACAATGTATTGTACCCTTTCATATTATTGGAGCACGCATTTTTCACTCATCATAGTTAGATGTATATTGTTGGTTATGTGCATTTTGTTGTTGTTGTTAAAAATAAAAGTTTTAAATTTTTGGCAATTCGCACTTAATGATTTCGGGTAGTTAGCCTTATATTATAGTGCTTAGCAGTTGATGTTGAGACTGTTCCATCTGAGATACCTGATTTATTATAGTATAGGGTTGGCCACCCATTATTATTTAGAGCGGGTTATCACATGTGGTATCAGAGCATCAGGTTCTAGTGTCTTTAGGATCTGTGTGTGTTACTACGATATTCCGTAAGTGTTCTTGATGTAGAGCCTTATTATTAGGACGATTACATTCATACGTCCATATCTTTCTGTGATTCAAAAATATTTAAAAGGCGTTCTGATACAATTATTCTTGTTTCAGATGCCACCGAAGGGAGGTTGTTCAGTCAGGGAAAATAAAGGGAATGTGCAACCTCAAATGCCTCAAAGGAACATGACTACGGATGATGTTGCCAATATAATTGCACAAGCAGTAACTGCTGCCGTTTCTACGATGGCTCAGCAATCTACCACTTGAGAAGCCCCACCCCATTTAGGATTGTCTTTATGGGAGAGAGTGAAGGAAGATTTTAGTAAGGGGCATCCTCCCGAGTTTGCAGGGGGAGTTGATGCAATGGATGCAGGTCAATGGAAAAATATTATGCAGAGGCATCTTCGTATGGTTGAGTGTAGTGAGGTGCAGAAATAATTTTTAGTCACCTTTAGGTTATCGGGTGCAGCTCTTCAATGGTGGGAGTCTGTCATCACATCTGAACAGAGAGATACTTTACCCATAACAATATTTTGGGAACTTTTTGATCGAAGGTATTTTCCTTCCCCTAATCGAGATATAAAGATTTTTCAAGGAAATAGAACTGTGGCGTTATATGAGGAAGACTTTTCTAGATAGGCAAAGTTAGTACCTGATGAGGTAAACACGGAAGAGAAACGTATATCAAATTTTATTCGAGGTTTGGATTAGAAAATCCGACAACATTTGTTAGGGAGTCCTAGTTTAGTGACTTTCGTCGAGGTAGTGAATGCGACACTACTAAAGTGTCATGAATATCACCTTCATTCGCAAGAGGGTAAGAACTTTGGTGATTCGAGTTCGTCAAGTAAATTTGGCAAAGAGAGTTCCAGTAATGAGAGTGCGCAGAAATGATTTGTGGGTAAGTGTTTCTTTTGTAAAGAAATAGGTCATAAAAAGAGAGATTGTCCTCATAGAGGTAAAGGACCACAATTTGATGGAATTTTGAAAGTACAACCCCTATAGAAGATTTGAGGTCGCTTTAGACCGGGGGACTACATTTGGGAGCCCATTGATGAAGAGGGGCAATCGGACTAGAGATGGGTAATGTAAGTTAATTTTCCTTTATAAATAGGATGATTACTAAAATGAGTTTTGGGGATATCGTATGTAAGATAATTGTGAAAGGGTAGAAATATAGCCCTATTATGTATGTAATGACCTTAAAAAGAGATATTGTGAGCAAGATACGCTCTTATTCTATTATTTTGTAAGAAGGATTGGGGATTTTGCAAGGTGCTCATAAAGAGCTTTAAACCTTGTAGTTAATGTAAGAATGGTAAGGGTGATAAGTAGTAATGATAAAAGCTACTTCTTTTTATATAGTCATGATAGACTATTATGATTGTTGTATTCCAGATATGGATTTGCCTTATATATGGAAATATATTGAAATGATGTGAGATGTTGTTTATATTTGGATGTTGTGATTGTGGTTTATTGGGACACAGGTAAAATTTTAGCTCATAAGTATGATAATTTTTGTGAGCTATATGTTATGTATATGATGATTCAAAAGACCTTGTGTTGGACATAAGGCATTTTCTATTAGATTATATATGTGAGCCGTTTTCAAAATAAAACTTTTATCGGCCTTCGGGCCCTTTCAAAATGATTTTTATAAAATTAACCTTTTCGAACTCTAGTCCGGATTTAAAAAACTCTCAATCCCCGGCGTCACCTCATAGTAGTTTATTGGGAGGGTTCCTTGTTTGGATTTTGCTTTTGCGAGACGTCCCCCGCACGAAATTGGCGATTGTCAGGAATTGAGAGGAGTTATTTCTTTGGACCATTCAAATTTTTTACTCTATTAAAATTTCAGTATTACTTATTGTTAGAATTGTGGAATTTTGGAGGCAAATAAAGCCTCATTATGACTGTTGCGAGCATAAAGCTCAATTATAAAGGGTGTATGGGCGCCCTTGTTGTGGAAATTGGTTTTATTTAATTCATAATCAACTTAAAATAAAATAAAATAAATTAATTCGTCGTGGGAAGTTAGAAGTTTGGAGTTGAGATTAGCAAGATTGGGTATAGTAGGACTAGTTGAGCTTTGGAGAAATAGGCTTAGCTAAATTTCGAGGACGAAATTTTTGTAAGTGGGGAAGTTTGTAACAACCCGAGGTTTTGGAGTCGATAATTTATTTATTTTGGGAGAAATAAATAATATTTTATTGGAGAAATAATTAAATTGGCAATTAATTCGTCGTGGGAAGTTAGAAGTTTGGAGTTGAGATTAGCAAGATTGGGTATAGTAGGACTAGTTGAGCTTTGGAGAAATAGGCTTAGCTAAATTTCGAGGACGAAATTTTTGTAAGTGGGGAGTTTGTAACAACCCGAGGTTTTGGAGTCGATAATTTATTTATTTTGGGAGAAATAAATAATATTTTATTGGAGAAATAATTAAATTGGCAATTGAGGTTAAAATTTAGAGTCGTTAGAAAGAGTGTCGAATGTCGATTCTGAGGGTACCATTGTTTTCGGAAGGGTCGAGAAAGTCGAAATGACTATACTTGGGGTCTATTTGGGTTCCGAAATAAATTAGGACCGTTTGACTCGAATTAAAGTCACCGAGTCATTTAAAGTGTGTATTATCATTTAAAGATGTGTACCTTGGGAGATTAGGCTAAAAAAATCCTACGGGAGATATTTCTCCAAAGAGAGAAAGTGAAAAAGAAAATAACGAAAGAGAGAAGAAGAAAGAAGAAGAAAAGGAAGGAAAAAGGAGAGAGAAAGAGGATTTCCGGGCAAATACGCGATTTCAAGGCGGATTCCGACCCTACGAACCCAAGGCAAGTGATTAAACTTGCTAAATAATTGTTGTGTACCATGTATTGCATGATTTGTGGATTGATATTTTGGGATTTAGGTTTAGTTTTACAAAACCTAACTTTTGGGTATAATCTTAGATTTAATATATATATATCTTTTATTTGAGGTTAGAAATTAGTTTATATATATTCTAGGATGAATTTTGATGATATATTTGTGATTGGGTTGAAGAAATATGGAGAGAAAACCATTAATATGAATTTTGGGATTTTTGGCTTACTAAAAAGTAGCCATTTTCGAGCCTCCAGGTAGGCCGAATCGATTCGGCCCCCTAGCCGAATCGATTCGGAAATATGCAGGTGCCCAGGTCCGAGTGACCGAATCGATTCGGACTTCAGCCGAATCGATTCGTCCTGAGATAGAATCCCAGGTTTGACGACCCGAATCGATTCGCCTTCCTGGCCGAATCGATTCGTTGGGACAAATCGATTCGGAATAGGCCCGAATCGATTCGGAAACAGGGCTTTTGAGGGATTGTTTTTCTGAAAAGAATTTCATCCCGTTTTGTTCGAGGTTATCGATTGGGGATCTCTATAGGAGATATTTGGAGCAGGTTTTGGAGACTTTTAGCGAGTTTCCCCTATGGTATGTTCTAAGTGGGGAAGCCCACCTTGATTGGAGATTTGATTTGAACATGATGATTATAATCACATGAAAGAATGTGAATAATTTAGAGATAATGGATTTTAGAATCCAATCCCAAATGGGATAACTTTAAAAAGGTTCATAAACTGAATTGAACCCTATAATGGATGGAGAATCATAAATTCTATTTGATGTGCATACGGATATATAAATATCCTTATTGATGATTGATTTGGGAGATATCTCACATAGTGAGAAATGCTAGTTGAGGTGCATTAGGATATAAAATATCCTTAACTTAGATAGAATTGAGATACAATTCATAATAGAAGCGACATGAGAGCTTCAAGCGAGAATTAGTATAGCACATACTAAGCGGGATTAATGTGTGAGGAGGAGCGTTAATATATCTTGAGAGAAATATACTAAACAAATGATGTTAATCAAATTTTGCCTAAGGGTGTATTATGAAAATGAATATGTTGTTGCAGGTATACCTTATATAAAACGGTATATCTTTATTATGTGGGATGTATGTATACCTTATATGATGGTGTATATACATGTTAAGCATACCCCCTCCTTGCTATCATTGGGAAGTTTCGTGCGTAGAGGGTGAGCATTCTGACTAGAAAAGTAGGATGTGGATATTCCCCAGGTCATAGTCGTCCTTTGTGGTCAGCAAATGACATATATGATATATATATATATATATATATATTTTGGGGGTGAGAGGTCGGGGGTATGTGACGCTCTCACTTGCCGGTTAGGAACTATAACCTCTTCCCGGACGTTCTGTGCGTGAGTAGGTCACGAGGTGGGTGTCGTTGAACCCCACCACGTGGCCCCAGTTTGCTACGTATATGGGCTGCTGGAAGATGATAGCATGTGAGCCTGCGTCCTTCGAGTTATAGATCGGTTGGATGGTTATTATTGCTTGTGTTTGTATTTGGGTGTCAAGGGCATAATGGACCTCAACGACCTACATTGCCAGGATTAATGTATCGGGGGGGTTCCTTATTTGGATTTCACTTCGACGAGACGTCCCACGCACGAACCGCAGTGTAATGTTGGAACTTGGGGATAAGTTTAGTCCTTAATGCTCATCATTGTATATACATATATATCACCTACCCCGACAATCAACAGTGCCAGGAGTAGTGTAACGGAGGGTTCCTTGTTTGGATTTCGCTTCGGCAAGAAGTCCCACGCATGAAACGCCGTGTACTGTTGAGAATTGGGAATATTAATTAATTGAAATTGGATAATAATCATTTGGGTTACATACATCTTGCATTGAGGGCATAATGAGACCCAAGGATCGATACGGTCAGGAGTAGTGTAACGGGGGGGGGGGGGGGTTCCTTGTTTAGATTTCGCTTCGGCGAGACGTCCCACGGGTGAAACGCAGTGCCGTGTTGAGAATCGGGAGGAGTTTAGTTCTTAACTCTTGATGCTAATAACTCATCTATAATAATTATATATATGGTTTCATGCCTTATATGGGCATCACTAGAATATAAATTCTAGTAAATGAGATTGTGGATGTATTGTGATGATGTGGACATGTTTAGATCATGTAACTTTATATGTTCAACAAATGAACATTATAAAGATAACTATAACTATTACATTAAAGTTAATGTATATAACTTATAAATTATGGGAACTAATGTATCGGGAAATAGGTTAGATGACTTTGCTTAAATACTACTTTTGGGGTTTAAGTTAGGATCCTCTTACCTATTTAAAATCGGCCATCCTTTTGGAGATCACGTGCATACGTTTAGTGCGCGCTTTAGATGAGAGGTGAGTTGAATTATTATGGAGAGTTCGATTACAACATAATCATGTAATAATGCATTTATAATTATTATGCATTTTAATACACTTTCTATAAAATGTTTTCCAAACTCGGGCTCTGACCCGTTTATATTTTCCTCCTCCTTGTATATATTGTATTACTTCAGGTGTTCCTCCGCAAGGATGCCTTTAATGTTATCCATCCAGAGTATTTGTGGAGCTATGAAAGTAGCGGACTGTTACGGGACGTTGCTTTAGTCGATTCCTATCTATTGTACATCTAGATTAGGATTCAGTTGTATTGAGTTAGTATTCAAGTGTTGTAGATTAACACTTTCATATTTCATTTTTCACAGATTATAGTATTGTCTGTTACCCGACAGCATATTCGGGTAATTCATTGTTGAGATTTTGTTGTACAATGTATTGTACCCTTTCATATTATTGGATCACACACTTTTCACTCATCATAGTTAGATGTATATTGTTGGTTATGTGCATTATTGGTTTTGTTGTTGTTGTTAAAAATAAAAGTTTTAAATTTTTGGCAATTCGCACTTAATGATTTCGGGTAGTTAGCCTTATATTATAGTGCTTAGTAGTTGATGTTGAGACTGTGCCATCTGAGATACCTGATTTATTATAGTATAGGGTTGGCAACTCGTTATTATTTACAGCGGATTGTCACAGAAAATTTTGCATAATAATACTTAATCATGTATCATTTGATAGGTATTCAACACAGATAATAATAGTTAATCATGTATGAAAAGAAACAAAGATAAGAAAATAATTGATTCTGTAAGGACACAAATTTCCAATTGAGTCCATATATAGTTTTGGCTCAATTCTGGACAAAAACATTTTTTCATAGGATAGTATTTAATTGTAAAATTCTCAGGCCTATGAAGTGTTTGTTGAAGACGTAGCGGCAAAGAATATAAAGCTTCATCAAATATGCCGGTTTGCGTGCCTCGTTTCTAAGTCATCAACTATCGTTCCATGCTCCCAAGGTATGAATGCAATATTATATATATAGGAGGTTGGAACAAAGTTTATTGGGTGTTAGGTTTTATAAAAACTGCATTTTGTTTTAAGAAAGAATTAATTAAAACTTTAAATAAATGTTTATAAAGTTTTCTGCGCTTAAACAAGAATATTCAAACTTTCTGGTTTTTCGTTCGAATGAGATTGTCATTTGAACGAAAATGTCGTTCGAACGAACCTGCCAACGAGTTCCCATATTAGGCCACTGGAATGTCGTTCGATATGTCGTTCGAACGAACCTTATGTTCGAACGAGATATTCAACGAGATTCTAACGAGTTCAATCTGGAACGTCGTTAGAAGTCTCATTCGAATGAGAATTTCGTTCGAACGAAATGTCGTTCGAGCGAGATGCCAGGCGGGAACAGTTTTTGGCAGTTTTTTGGCAGTTTTTCACCCACTTCCCCACTTAGTTTTTAACCAACTTTTTCAGACTTTATCATATGCGGGAAGGACATTTTCCATCTTAACTTTTCCATAATTATTTCCATTTTATCTCATCTCTAAGAGAGGTTTTTGAGAGAAAAATTGGTTTAGGAAAATGTTCATGTTTTGAGTGTAATTTTGTCAAAGAGAAAATCATTCACCACTCTAGTTTTACACCCAAATTAGTGTTTATCCAAGTTCATATATACATAACAATTGCTTGGAGTTTGGCACCGGTTTATCTCTTCCGTTTCAAAGAGAAGTTTTGGTTTGCTTCTACATCCATCAAAGAAGAAGATGTTTTGTTGCGATTCTACCCACTTGGAGACAGGCTCCTTGCTTGGGTGACAGTGACCATATAAAGTCCTATCGGTGGATTCCGAGACCGCGGTGGTGTTCCAAGGTTATTCGCTAGGAAGAGGTTTCTACAAGAAGAAGCATCGGGGCTTGAGAGGGATCGAGTCGAGTGTTGTAATTCTATCTATCTTGTACTTGTAATTCCGTATCTAGTGGATTTGTGGCTAGGGCCGTCCGAGGTTGTTTCCCACCTTGGGTTTTTCCTCGTACATCGCGGCGTAGTGTGATTGATTTATTTTATCTTGCATAAATAATTTAGAACGCATGCTTAGGATAATTCAAGATAAAATTCGGTTTAAATTATCACACTCAATTTAATTTGGACTTAAATTAAATATTGGGTAATGTTCTTTAATTCAAGTCATGTGCAAAAATTGGTTTGGCCTAACTTCGAAATATTGAAAATTTTGACTTAGGCAAATTTCTAGGGCTTGGATTAATGAATTAATTGGTTTAAGTGAATATATTAATTGATTAATTTTACTTCACTTCGTTTAATTTTAATTTGTTTAAGGAATTAAAATTTTTTGTTTTAAAGTTGAACCATCACATCGCTTCCGCATCATCTCGAGTTTACATAAAAAGGAAATTACAATATTTTGGGCCTCGCGCACCAACAAGTGGTATCAGAGCCAAAGCGATAAATTATTTCGTTAACGATCCTTTAAATAATTTTTGGTTAAAATGGATTTTTCCCCATTTTCAAATTTTCCTATTTTCGATGGTTCAAACTACGCGTATTGGAAAGAGCATATGAGATCGGCACTAAAATCTATCGACGAGAGAGTTTGGATGTCTGTTGTTAATGAGTGGTCCCCACCAACTTATTTAGTCGAAAATGAAGTGTTCCCAAACCCGCCAATAGATGGACTGAAAATGAGTTTAAACTTGCTAATTTCAATTCCCGTGGTTTAAATGCTTTATTTAGCGCTGTCACACCGGATGAATTCCGACGTATTATGACATGTGAAACCGCTAAAGAAGCTTGGGATATTTTGCAATTAACTCATGAAGGAACTAGTGTCGTTAAAGCTTCGAAACTCCAAAACCTCACCACTCAATTTGAAACTATCAAAATGAATGAAAAATAAAATTTTGATGAATTTTATGCTAGACTTTCTGATATTGTTAATTCATCATTTAACTTAGGAAAGAAAATACCTGACGACCGTGTAGTAAAGAAAATTTTAAGGTCCCTACCCAATAGATTTATTCCAAAGGTGACCGTTTTAAATTCTTTACCCACTTTAGCCTCTACGAAATTAGAAGAGCTTGTAGGTGATTTACAAACCTATGAACTAGATGTGTTTCCCTCTAAAACTGAAAAGAAAATCGAAAAGGGCGTTGCTTTAAAAGCCCGAAAAGAGGTCAAAGAAGTAGTAGAGAGCGAGAGTGATAGTGACTCGGAAGACATGGCTTTGTTTGCTCGTAAATTTAGAAAATTTCTTAAAATTAACAAAGATAAATTTAAAAATGATTTTAAGAAATTTGAATCTTCTAAGCATGAAAAAGGTGAGAAGATTTCTAAAGCCGAGAAGATTCCTAAAGCCGAGAAGATCCCTAAACCTAATAATGAAAATTTAGATTGGGACGAGTCCAATAAATGTTTTGGTTGTGAAGGTTATGGACATAGGGCTTTTGAGTGCCCCACTAAACTAAGGAAAGAGGGTAAGCGACCCATTTCATATAATGCGACCCTTAGTGATAGTGATAAGGAAGAAAGGCCCGATTCCCCCACTAAGAAAATTTTTGTGGCTTTTATGGCTAGTCATGTGAGTGATAGTGAGAACTCATCGATTGATGAAACTCTAACACATGACACTTCCAAGGTCATTGTTTATGATTCTCTTGTTTTTGATGATAGTGAGAGTGGAGAAGAAAGAGAGAGTGAAAATGAAGAAGAGGTTAATGTGAGTGAACTTCAAAATGCTTTTCAAGAACTTTATAAAGAATCTATTAAATTAAAAGGGGCTAATTTGAAGTTAGAAGCTAGTTTAAGAGAGAGTGTCAAGGTCGTTGATGAAAATGCCTAAATAGAAGACCTTAGGACACGTGATAGGACTCTTCAAGAGAAGCTAGAATATGTAGAAGGCGAAAGAGATAGCTTTAGGGGTTTAATGGAATCCTTGAAAAAGGAGCTTCTTGCATTTGAAGAGCGCAATGTTTTACTAAAATCTAACATTTTAGAATTGGAAAATAAATTAAAAGATTCTAGTAATGTCAAATTTGATTTGGAGTGTCCTTCGTAAAACCTAGATAAAATGTTAGGAACGGTCCAAATTAAAAATGATACTTGTGGTTTAGGCTTCAATACTTGTAATGAATCTACTCATAAAGCCAAGACCAATGTTTTAGGAGAATCTACTAGGAATGCATTTAAAGATCACTCCTTAGGTAAATCTTTTCGACATGTTTTTGCTTGTACACATTGTGGTCGAAAAGGTCATTTTAGGAAATTTTGTTTTGATCTTAAACGAATTTCTAGAAAATCCCATAGTAAATTAACCACGGTAGTTAACGTTCCAACACCCCAAGATAGTCATTCTTCATTAATTTGGGTTAGGAAATCCGACTTGGTTGCCTTGGAAAATAGGGTTTTTGATTCTCATTTACTTTCACATGCTTCCTCCCTTGCTAAATCTAAAGGATGAATGTGTTAGTGTTTGCATACTTTAGCGTTTGTATTTCATGTTATATTCACATGCTAAATGTATGCTTGTTTTAATCATGTTCTAGTCTATGCTCCATGTTTATCACATGCTAGAATTATGATTTTTGTTTATCTTTTTTATTATATTTCCTTCATTTTGTGTGCATTTAATGAAAAATACAAATGATTTTTGTTTATTCTTTTGAGTATATATCTTTATTTTTGGTTAAAAATGTCAAAAACTCAAAAAGATTTTATTTTGTGTGTATTTTAGTTTGACACACGTTATGTGGCATATATTTGTGTTTGAATTCCATCTTTTACGCTCCCACCTGGCTAGAACTTTTGGTTTAGATTTTCAATTCTTAAAATGTTCTTTACCATGTTTTATATGGAGTAGTTGAATATTGTATTGTTCAAATGGATTCTATTTTTATATGCCTCTTTTCACACATGCACAAGCTCTTTTGAAATCTTAATGTCACATGTTATATTTGAGGTTTTTGAGGTGTTCTCCTACCAATCTAGTCATCTACATATCTATGACCTAGGAGGACTAGTGCATGTCACAATCCGTTGCATGTGAGCTTTGTGAGATAAAAAATTATATATCTAAATGTGCACGGGGAAGGGCTCCGAAAGGATGAATTAAATCCTTTGCGATAGTAAGCCACCGTTTATTGGATCTAAAAGAAATAAGTGATCCAAAGGCCTAAAAACTGAATATTTGGCATTAAAAAGAAAACAATTTCCAAGGCCTATGTTTGTTTGATATATTCATTCAAAAACAAAAGAATATATATGCTTATTGAGGGAGAATTGGATGGTATATCAACGGTTTTCACAATGTCCGTTTATCCTAGTTGTCTTTAATGTCATTACTCTATTTGGTTTGTAGAATCATCATCATGCTAGGCTTGTATGCATTGTGTATGTTTGTTCATTGAGTTCAATCTATATTGTCACATGAGGTTATATTTAACTATGATGAAGTTTGCAATCAAATGATAACTCCTTGAACGTTTCTTATGTGTTTGGGTTTAAATTTAATCGTTACTAGTTCACACCCCAACACTTCCGTTTCCATATGACACATTTTTGCCATACGAGTGTGCAAACTTATTGTATTTTGTGTCATGTGTGTGTTTATATCTATATATATATATGCAAGTACTTATTGGTATATTTATAGTATATATATATATATATGATATTTGTTTGTCTTTGCCTTGCTTTTATTGCCCATATGCTTTAATGTCTTAACACTTTAAGCTTCAACGTGTTTATTAGTTCTTTATCCTTTGCCTATTCCTGAACAAAAAGGGGGAGAAAATGATAGGGGGAGAAATGGTATCTAATCCTATTATTATCGTATCTTAGTTTGGGGGAGATTTATCTTAGGGGGAGACGTCTTTCTAAGTAGGTCATGTGTTTGTTAAAGGGGAAGAATTAATTTAGGGGGAGTAATTAATTAATTGCATTTAATACTTTGATATTCCCTATGCATTTGATGAGTTTGCTTAAGTGTGCAGGATTTCTTCTAAAGAGGCATTGTTTAAATGGCAAAGCGTTTGATCCTTGGGTTGAGTCAAGTTTGGGTGGGTTATGTTTTGAGTCTAGTAGAGCTTGACGGCCCTTTTGGATTTTTGTTCGGTTTTTGTCCCGGAATAGCCAAAGGGGGAGATTTATAAGGACACAAATTTCCAATTAAGTCCATATATAGTTTTGGCTCAATTCCGGACAAAAACATTTTTTCATAGGATAGTATTTAATTGTAAAATTCTCAAGCCTATGAAGTGTTTGTTGAAGACGTAGCGGCAAAGAATATAAAGCTTCATCAAATATGCCGGTTTGCGTGCCTCGTTTTTACGTCATCAACTATGGTTCCATGCTCCCAAGGTATGAATGCAATATTATATATATAGGAGCTTGGAACAAAGTTTATTGGGTGTTAGGTTTTATAAAAACTGCATTTTGTTTTAAGAAAGAATTAATTAAAACTTTAAATAAATGTTTATAAAGTTTTCTGCGCTTAAACAAGAATATTCAAACTTTCTGGTTTTTCGTTCGAATGAGATTGTCATTTGAACGAAAATGTCGTTCGAACGAACCTGCCAACGAGTTCCCATATTAGGCCACTGGAATGTCGTTCGATATGTCGTTCGAACGAGATACCCAACGAGATTCTAACGAGTTCAATCTGGAACGTCGTTAGAAGTCTCGTTCGAACGAGAATTTCGTTCGAACGAAATGTCGTTCGAACGAGATGCCAGGCGGGAACAGTTTTTGGCAGTTTTTTGGCAGTTTTTCACCCACTTGCCCACTTAGTTTTTAACCAACTTTTTCAAACTTTATCATGTGCGGGAAGGACATTTTCCAACTTAACTTTTCCATAATTATTTCCATTCTATCTCATCTCTTAGAGAGGGTTTTGAGAGCAAAATTGGTTTAGGAAAATGTTCATGTTTTGAGTGTAATTTTGTCAAAGAGAAAATCATTCACCACTCTAGCTTTACACCCAAATTAGTGTTTATCAAAGTTCAAAGATACATAACAATTGCTTGGAGTTTGGCACCGGTTTATCTCTTCCGTTTGAAAGAGAAGTTTTGGTTTGCTTCTACATCCATCAAAGAAGAAGATGTTTTGTTGCGATTCTACCCACTTGGAGAAAGGCTCCTTGCTCGGGTAACGGTGACCATATAAAGTCCTATCAGTGGATTTCGAGACCGCGGTGGTGTTCCAAGGTTATTCGCTATGAAGAGGTTTCTACAAGAATAAGCATCGGGGCTTGAGAGGGATCGAGTCGAGTGTTGTAAGTCTATCTGTCTTGTACTTGTAATTTCGTATCAAGTGGATTTGTGGCTAGGGTTGTCCGAGGTTGTTTCCCGTCTTTGGGTTTTTCCTCGTACATCGCGGCGTAGTGTGATTGATTTATTTTATCTTGCATAAATAATTTAGAACGCATGCTTAGGATAATTCAAGATAAAATTCGGTTTAAATTATCACACTCAATTTAATTTGGACTTAAATTAAATATTGGGTAATGTTCTTTAATTCAAGTCTTGTGCAAAAATTAGTTTGGCCTAACTTCGGAATATTGAAAATTTTGACTTAGGCAAATTTCTAGGGCTTGGATTAATGAATTAATTGGTTTAAGTGAATATATTAATTGATTAACTTTACTTCACTTCGTTTAATTCTAATTTGTTTAAGAAATTAAAATTTTTTGTTTTAAAGTTGAACCATCACACCGCTTCCGCACCATCTCGAGTTTACATAAAAAGGAAATTACAATATTTTGGGCCTCGCGCACCAACAGATTCGATTCGGGGGAAAGGTGTCGAACTATGATGGTTAATTCGGCATACACATAACGAAAAGTGTAACTTAATTCGGCATAAACATCACGAATCAAACAAAAATATATTGAGTGGTATTCAGCATAAACATAGTGAATTAGGGACCTCATTTCAGTATGAATGTAACAAACGGATCGCTTAATTTGAAATCCATCAATTCACTATGTTTATACTGAAACCTTACACTTACATCGGTACGAATATAACGAATGAAACCCTTGTTTGTAAAAAAAATCATTCGTCATGAACATATCAAATAAATGGAATTCATTCGATATGTTCATAACGAATGAAACCCTAGTTCAATGGCTTCAACATTTTTAATAGTCCAAACCCTATTCATTTTCTAGCAGTCATTAAATGAATAGGGATCATTTTTTAGCAGTCATTAAACCATAGAATGAACAGGAAAATGTTATATGTCCAAACCCTAGTTCGTTTTAAGAGTCCAAATGAAAGAAATTAATACTCATCAAGTTAATGAACAAATCATAGGTGAAGATGATCGTGGGTGACATACCAATGTACGATGCCTCTGATCGTGGTGATAGACCAATGTTCGATCCTTAGCGATGTCTGAGAGATGATGGGTGTAATTCGTGAGAGATTTTATTGATATTCAGTGGGTATATATATATATATATATATATATATATATATATATATATATATATATATATATATATATATATATATAATGAACAAATCATAGGTGAAGATGATCGTGGGTGACAGGCAAATGTACGATGCCTCTGATCGTGGGTGATAGACCAATGTTCGATCCTTAGCAATATCTGAGAGATGATGGGTGTAATTTGTGAGAGATTTTATTGATATATATATATATATATATATATATATATATATATATATATATATATATATATATATTTGGGTATTCAAATGGGTAGTGTATTCAAGTTGAAAGGTTGAAGATGAAAGGTTAATCTTTAGTTGAAGGAGAAGGGATTTGAAGATGAAAAATTTAGAAGTTGAATATGAAAGGTTTGGGGATTTAAATGTGTAGAGAGATGGATGGTAAGTGTGTAAATGAATTTTACAACTTTAAATATATGGTGGCCCTGATGTGGTATTATGAAGTAACTTTAAGAATTAAGTGGTATTTTGTAGTAAAAATAAAGTCTTGATATTTTGGAGCACAAAATGAGGTGCCCTTAGAAACTCCCTAAATAAATCATCTGAGCGACCACTGGAGGAGGGAAATAAGGAGAACTAAGTGTGCTCCCACTTTCGACAATCAAATGTATTTTTTTATTTTTTGTTCAGATTTTTTAATTGAAAGAATCAATTATTTTTGGCTCAAAAATTTAATACATACCAAGACCAAGCCCAAAACCCAGGCCCTAGGACCCGAACATAGTTACGACCAATCAGATGGATGACGACGACACGTGGGAGATTTGGCCCAATAAATTCCTCCACCCAACACACAAAAATCTAATGCCCAAAGATCTTACCCATTAATCCCCAAATGGGTGTAGACACCATTTTGAAGCTAACTTCCGATGTGGGACTAGATTTTTGTTGGGAAAAACTTTTGGCTGAAATCCAAGAAATCTGTGGGATCTATTAAAAATTCTTTGTTCCCTCACTTAGTTTTTCAAAGCATTTACAGTTGAAAACTCCAATAATCCTCCACTTGTAAAATTTGAAAACATTTATTGATAAATAATTCATAGTATTGTGCATAAGCAAAGGTGTTCCTTAACTTAAATCTTTACATAGTAAAGATGATTCAGAATATACTAGAGTAACTTTAGTTTTGAACTCTATCTCTAACAACATCCCACACACAACCCTATTTGAGTATAGTCCTCAATCTAACACGTTACGTCCATGTACTTCTATCCCAGTATAGTGAATGCTCTAGGAAATTTGCCCAGATTATCATAGAAAGCGTCCACACTTCCACATTAACATATGCGAGTATATCAAGGATACTCCGGTAACTAGGTACCTTATTCAAAATATAGTTATAATTAACGCAACTTTAATTCGCTTCAAGATATTATGCTCTATACAAATGGACTTGGAGTTAACCCCCATATATAATTATTAATATGATTCAACCCATATCATTTGTGACTTGTTATTGACATTTGAACCTATTTCTTGGGACCTCCAGTCTATAGGTTGGGTTACACCACAAGTGATTCAACAATTAACGAACATTAGTCCTATTCTTTTTTAGGTGTTAAACACTTTCTCCAACACCTGTCATATTTTAAAGGGATAAGTCAACTTCTATTCTCATTAGTCCAGACATAAAACACACTAATAACTCATTAGTTTTAAATTATCAAACTATATTGTGCTTACAATATATGTATTACTCTTTCCGTTATAATAACGGCTCTATAATTTTACAATGACCATGGTTATATTGTTATGGATAAAATAACTGAAGCCAATCTCTTCCATAGAAATGTATCTTATAATAAGTCTTTCAATCTTTTATTTTCTCACTACCATAACTAATGTTACCACCATAAACTCCATTATTAATTGTGTTAATGATTAATATTTCTTGGAGTTGCACACGACAACGTCATAATATGTGTTAGACGCGTATCCATTAATTGATTCATAATCAATTCTAGGTTCATGATATTTTTTTATCAAAACACATAACCATTATCGATAACATAATCAATTCCAAACTAAATATATAATTTAGTATCTCAGTGGAGACTACTTAAGACGTTTACATATTTGTCTTTCTTAAATTGTATATAGTAATCTTATACTTGGGTCATGTAAAGAACAAGATTGTTCTAAATAATCTTATATCTAATAAATATGTATTCTTGTATTTTAATGTCCTAGATTTATTAATGATCCATCTTTGGCCTTCTAATATTAACAAGTAATATTCTTGTTTCATCGAAACTCAGTATGACAACACTATGACTTAGCATAAATTTGGTTTCCTTGGCAACAAAATATCATAACCAAATATTACCTAAATATACTAGCATAAATAAATAATAGTGCATTTATATTTCAACATGTTTAGTGATAAAAACGATTCATATGATTCTCAATTCATTCTTATTTGATGATTTGAAATTCTCAAAATATCATACCATTTATTGGTGCCTTCCATATTTATAAATTCTCCAACTTCAAGTTGGTCCAAGTAAGTTGCCTTACCTAGGTTATCGTTTGAAAAGTGATATTATACACATTTAATTTTAACTTAATATCATATGTAATATCAATGACAATCAAATTAAATGAAGCTACTCTATTTTCATGAGAATAATTTAACATGCATCATGATTAACCGAGTTATCTTATTGTTAATAAATCAATGCTTATTTTTATAAATGATATTGGTCTCATTATTCCTTCAAAGGAGATGTATACACCTTATTATCTTAAAGTTATAAAATAAGTTAATTATAAACTAAGTTCTAGTTCATTCCATAGAATTTAATCAAACATTTATGACATAACTTCTCCAAGAATTTTTTTGGAATCCTTTTCAATAGCATAAGGAATCTTTTATTTTTAAGTCACATATCTTAATATTAAAAGTTCCCTTGAATACCAAAATTTCAGATTCAATTAAAATTTTCTTTAATTTTAGTTGAGAGGTACTCACATGAGTACCCCCACCATTCTCTAGGAATACCATTGATAAGCTAAACTTATAGTATTTTAGCACTAAAATATAATTAATCTTATTCCTTAAATTAATACATGTTTCACGCATTCAAGTACACCCTATTCAAAAATTGCATATTCATTTGTTCAATTTATAAGTTCAACCGTTCGAGGGTCTGAAAGTTACATATAGATTACACAATCAATTACTTTAAAGAAATGAAAAACAAGTTTTCATATATCATTTTCACAATGTATAAGATAATGTAAGGACACAAACTTTCAATTGAGTTCTTTGTAGTTTTGGCTCAATTCCGAACAAAAATGTTTAAGTCATAGGATAGAATTATTGACCATCCTTCACGCCTATGACATACTAAAGTGGAAGACGTAGTGGCCAAAAGTATAAATCTTCATCAAATGCTGAGTTTATTGTGCCCCATTTCTACGTCAACAACATTTGTTCCATTTACTCCTAATGTATGAATGCATTACATATTTATATAGGACCTTGGAACAATTTGTATTGGGTATAGTTTTAGTTTAAACTGTTGCTTATTTTTAGAAAGATTTTATTAAAATTTTAAAATATAGTATATAAAGTTTCTTGGCAAAAAAATCAAACTTTAAGCTTTCTGGAAGTTCGTTCGATATTGTCGTTCGAATGAGTTTGTCGTTCGAACGAGAATATCGTTCGAACGAGGTTTGCCAATGATATTTCCCATCAGGCCATGGGAACTTCGTTAGAAGGGTCGTTCAAATGAGACTTCGTTTGAACAAAAATCTCGCTCGAATGAGATTTTTGGCGGGAAATTAAAATGGCAGTTTTGGGCAGTTTTTGACAGTTTCCCACTACTTTTCCCCACCAACTTTTGACAGACTTATGAAGTACGGGAACCAACTATGGAAAAATAGCTTTTTCACATCCTTCCATCTCCAAGAGAGAGTTCGAGAGCAAAATTTCAAAAGGAAAAAGTTCATGTTTGAGTGTTTATTTTTCAACGAAAAATATTTAAAACACTTATGTTTCACACTCATAGTTTTTTTATTCCAAGTTTTCATATAAATATATTGCTTGGAGTGTTTGGCACCGGTTTATCTCTACACGTTGAAGAAGAGAAGTTTGGGTTTACTTATACATCCCTCAAAGAAGAAGTTCGTTGTTTTGCTGCGGCATTCTCACATGGTGAAAGGCACCATGTGTGGTTGACGGTGTACCTAAAGTCTGATTGGTGAATTACAAGATTTCGATGGAGCTCCGGATTGTCGACTAGGCAGAGGTGTTTACAAGAAGACGTGTCAAGGCTTGAAAGGGGTCGAGTCGAGGAAGTAAGTCATCTTTCTTGTAATTGTAAAACCATACTTACTAGACTTAAGGATAGGGCCGTCCGAGGTTTTTTCCCGTTGTGGGTTTTTTCTCGTACATCGTGGCGTAGTGGTTCTTTGTTTATTTTATCTTTTTAATATTCACCTAGAACGCATGCTTAAGTAAAAAGATAAAATTTGGTTTAAATCACTACTTGTGTAATTTGGTGCTAACATAATAATTTGGGTGATGTTTATGTTAATTTAATTCAAGTCATCATTTATTTTGTTAAAATCGGTTTGGCCCAATTTGGTAATATTGAAAATATGACTTAGGCAAATTTCTAGGACATGGGTTAAATTGGTTTAAGTGAAAAATGTTTTTACGTTTAATTTAATTTCACTTTGTGTTTTTGTTTAATTTTAATTTGAAAAGAAATTAAAATTAGTTAATTTGTTTAATTGAACCATCTCGCTTCCGCATCTAAAAGGAAATTACTACTTGTAGTAAAGATTTAGAAATTGGGGTCCTCGCTCACCAACAAGTGGTATCAGAGCATTAGTTTAGAAAGCCTCACGTTTTCAAATTGGTATCATAGCCGGAGCGCTAATTTATTGCGTCAAAGATTCGTTTTTCGTCTTTTATAACTTTTGTGCTCCTTGTATTTTTAGGTGTTTCATTTTTTTTACTCACTCTCATTTTTTTATACCTCTCGATGGGACGCCTTAATGATAATTTGTCCATTTCTAATGATAATGAAGTTTTTCCTATTCGAGAGGAATTTAGTGCGCTTAATAAGTGTAATGAAAAATTAAGAGAATTAAATTTGAGATTTGCAAAAAGAATTAAATTTATTCAAAATGAAAATTCTTTTTTTAAAACTAAAGTTGAGTTTTTGAAAATCTCCCTATCTCGAAAAGATATTTTTCGTGAAAAGCTCATGGACATAAATCACAATTTTAATATTTTTGAAATGTCCAAGAAAGAGAGTGATTGTCGAGAAAAGACTCTTAGGGACAAATTTGCTCACATTGAGGGGGAGCGTGATAACCTTCTAGGAGTTATCGAAAATTTAAAGAAAGAGTCCCATAAATTTGAGGAGTCTAATGTAATACTTGAGTCTGAAATTTTAAAAATGAAAAATGATTTACTTGACTCGAGTAGTACTTGTAATGGTTCAATATCATCTTGTTCAAATACTTATGTTGCTAAAGCTAAGTCCATTGTTTGTTTTAGAGGGTCAACTTTATGTAAAGACTTTAGAAAAGGTCACACCTTAAGGTAAATTCCTCGTGTTTACACATGCTTGCATTGTGATAGGAAAGGTCACCTTAGGTCATTTTGTTTTTATCTTAAAAGAAGTCTTAGTAATTCTATGTCTAGCATTTCATTAGTTACCAATCCCCGTCATTTTAAATATACATCTATATGGGTTAGGAAATCATTTTTAGACGCGCTAGATATTAGATTTGTTGATTCTCATTTTCTTTCACATGAAACCTCACTTGCTAAATCTAAAGGTTGAATATGTTAGTTGTTTGCATACTCTAGATTTTTTTGCTTCATATTATATATCATTTTTAGGTGTATGCATGTTTAAATCATTTTCTAGTCAATGCACCATGCTTAATCACATGCTAGAATAATGATTTTTGTTTATCTTTTGTATTATATTTCTTTCATTACTATTTTCATTCAATGAAAAAAATACAAAAAGATTTTTGTTTATCATTTGTGTTTCACCTTTGAGTTATCTAGGCCTAATGAAAAATACAAATGATTTTTGTTTGTCTTTTGAGTAAATATTTTTGCTTGTTTAGAGTAAAAATTGCGAAAACTCAAAAAGATTTTTGGTTTTTTGTATTTTAGTTTGACACACTCTATGTAGCATATTCTTGTGTTAGAATCCTTTCATTTTCTCTCCCATGTAGTTAGAACTTTTGGTTTAGACTGTCAATCCTTATTATGTTCTTTACCATGCTTATATGGAGTAGTTGGATTTTGTGTTGATATAATGGATTCTATTTTTATATGTCTCTATTCACACATGCACGGGCTCTTTTGAAATTGAATCGTCACATGTTATATTTGAGCTTTGTGAGGTGTTCTCCTACCAATCTTGTCGTCAACATACTTGTGATCTAGGAGGACTGTTGCATGTCAAAATCCGTTGCACGTGATATTTGTGAGAAATAAAAAATATTATATACAAATGTGCACGGGGAAGAGCTCTGAAAGGAATTATTATCCTTTGCGAATAGTAAGCCACCGTTGGATTAGACCTAAAAGAAATACGTGATCCAAAGGCCTAAAAATAGAATTATGGCATTAAAAAGAAAAATAATTGTCAACGTCTATTTTTGTTTGATATATTCATTCAAATATATATGCTTATTGAGTGAGATTGGATGGTATATCACCGGTTTGCACAATGTCCATTTATCCTAGTTGTACTTTCAATGTCATGACTCTATTGGTTTGTAGAATCATCAAAATTCTAGGCTTGTATGCATTGTGCATGTTTGTTCATTGAGTTCAATCTATATTGTCACATGAGGTTATATTCAAATGTAATGAAGTTTGCAATCAATTGAGAACTTCGTGAACATGTTTTAAGTGATTGGGTATAAATTTAATTGTTGCTACTTCACACCCCAACACTTCCGTTTCCATATGACACATTTTTTCCATACGTGTGTGAAAAGCTTATCTTATTTTGTGTCATTTGTGAGTTTATATCTATATATACGTGCATGTGCATTATTGGTATATTTAGTCTATGTATATATATGATATTTTTCTATCTTTGCCTTGATTTCTAGTCCATCTATGCTTCAATTCATAATTGGTATTTATCTTGTTGCATTCTTTGTTGATATCACATGCTTAATAATTTATGTATCATATTTGTATCATTTTCTTTCATCCTAGTTGGTATTCGTTATTATTTGTTGGATTAGTTATGATTTTGTTGTCCCCCTACTTTAATGGTCTCATCACTTTTTGCACATTTGCATGTTTAGCTTGTTATCCCATTCTATTTATCTCTTGTTTAGTTTCAGAGGTGTATATGCTTTAATTGGGGGAGATAAGTTAATTTTATTAATTCTTTATCCTTTGTCTATTCTTGAACAAAAAGGGGGATAATGATAGGGGGAGAAATGGTATCTAATCCTATTATAATCGTATCTTAATTTGGGAGATTTAACTTAGGGGAGTCGCGACCTTCTTAGGTAGATCACAGTTGATAAAGGGGAGAATTAATTTAGGGGGAGCATTTAATTTATATGCATTTAATATTTCTGATATTCCCTATGCGTTTGATAGTTTACTTAAGTGTGCAGGAATTCTTCTAAGTGAAAACTTTCATCATTGGCAAAGATAATGATCCTTGAGTTGTTTGAGTCAAGCTATTTTATTTTTAATTTAAGTGGGTCATTTTTTTTAAGTCTAGTAGAGATTGACGTCCCTGTAGGATTTTTGTTGGTTTTTGTCCCGGAATAGCCAAAGGGGGAGAATTGTAAAGACACAAATTTTCAATTGAGTCCTTTGTAGTTTTGGGTCAATTCCGGAAAAAAACGTTTGAGTTATAAGATAGAGTTATTAACCATCCTTCAAGCCTATCACATACTAAAGTTGAAGACGTAGCGACCAAAAGTATAAAGCTTCATCAAATGTCGATTTTATTATGCCTCGTTTCTACGACAACAACATTTGTTCCGTTTACTCCTATGGTATGAATACATTGCATATTTATATAGGAGCTTGAAACAATTTGTATTGGGTGTAGTTTTAGTTTAAACTGTTGTTTATTTTCAGAAAGATTTAATTAAAACTTTAAAATATAGTATATAAAGTTTCTGGGATAAAAAATCAAAATTTAAGCTTTCTAGAAGTTCGTTCGATATTGTCGTTCGAATGAGTTTGTTGTTCGAACGAGAATATCGTTCGAACAAGGTTTGCCAACGAGATTTCCCATCAGTCCACTAGAACTTCGTTAGAAGGGTCATTCCAATGAGAGTTCGTTCGAACGACATTTTCGATGGAAAATTAAAATGGCAGTTTTGGACAGTTTTTGACAGTTTTCCCACTACTTTTCCCCACTAACTTTTGACAGACTTATGAAGTGGGGGAACCAACTTTGGAAAACAAAATTTTTCACATCCTTCCATCTCCAAGAGATAGTTTGAGAGAAAAATTCCAAAAGGAAAAAGTTCATGTTTGAGTGTTTATTTTTGAAAGAAAAATCTTTAAAACACTTCTGTTTTACACCCATAGTTTGTTAATTCCAAGTTTTCATATAAATATCATCCTTCGAGTGTTTGGCACCGGTTTATCTCTAAACCTTGAAGAAGAGAAGTTTGGGTTTACTTTTATATCCCTCAAAGAAGAAGTTTGTTGTTTTTCTGCGGCATTCTCACATGGTGAAAGGCACCATGTTTAGTTGACGGTGTACCTAAAGTCTCATTGGTGAATTTGAAGATTCCGGTGGAGCTCCAGGATTGTCGACTAGACAGAGGTGTCTACAAGAAGACGCGTTAAGGCTTGAAAGGGGTCGATTCGAGGAAGTAAGTCATATGTCTTGTAATTGCAAAACCATACTTAGTGGACTTAAGGCTAGGGTCGTCCGAGGTTTTTTCCCGTTGTGGGTTTTTCCTCGTACATTGCGGCGTTGTGGTTATTTGTTTATTTATCTTTTGCATATTCACCTAGAACACATGCTTAAGTAAAAAGATAAAATTTGGTTCAAATCACTACTTGTGTAATTTGGTGCTAACATAATAATTTGGGTAATGTTTATGTTAATTTAATTCAGGTCATCATTAATTTTGTTAAAATTGGGTTGGCCTAATTTGGTAATATTGAAAATATGACTTAGAAAAATTTCTACGACTTGGGGTAAATTTAGTTTAAGTGAAAAATGTGTGACTTTTAATTTAATTTCACTTTGTGTTTTTATTTAATTTTAATTTGAAAAGAAATTAAAATTAGTTAATTTGTTTAATTGAACCATCTCGCAGGAAATTACTATTTGTAGTAGAGATTTAAAAATTAGGGGCCTCGCGCACCAACCAGTGTTATCAGAGCATTGATATAGAAAGCTTCACGTTTTCAAATTGGTATCACGGGCGGAGCGCTAATTTATTGTGTCAAATATTCATTTTTCGGCTTTGATAATTTTTGTACTCCTTTTATTTTTAGGTGGTTCATTTTTTTTACTCACTCTCATTTTTTTTTGTATCTCTCGATGGGACGTCTTAATGATAATTTGTCCATTTCTAATGATGATGAAGTTTTTGCTATTCAAGAGGAATTTAATGGGCTTAATAAGTGTAATAAAAATTAAGAGAGTTAAATTTGAGATTTGCAAAAAGAATTAAATTTATTGAAAATGAAAATTCTTGTTTTAAAACTAAAGTTGAGTTTTTGCAAATCTCCCTATCTCAAAAAGATATTTTTCGTGAAAAGCTCATGGACATAAATCACAATTTTAATATTTTTGATATGTCCAAGAAAGAGAGTGATTGTCGAGAAAAGACTATTAGGAAAAAATTTGCTCACATTGAGGGGGAGCATGATAACCTTCTAGGAGTTATCAAAAATTTAAAGAAGGAGTCCCGCAAATTTGAGGAGTCTAATTTATTACTTGAGTCCAAAATTTTAGAAATCAAAAATGATTTACTTGACTCGAGTAGTAGTTGTAATGGTTCTAGCTCATCTTGGTCAAATACATCCGTTGCTAAAGCTAAGACCATTATTTATTTTAGAGGGTCAACTTTATCCAAAGACTTTAGAAAAGGTCACACCTTAAGGTACATTCCTCGTGTTTACACATGCTTGCATTGTGGTAGGAAAGGTCACCTTAGGTCATTTTGTTTTGATCTTAAAAGAAGTCCTAGGAAGTCTATGTCTAGCATTTCATTAGTTCCTAATCCCCATAATTTTAAATATACATATATATGGGTTAGGAAATCATTTTTAGACGCACTAGATATTAGATTTGTTGATTCTCATTTTCTTTCACATTAAACCTCACTTGCTAAATCGAAAGGTTGAATGTGTTTGTTGTTTGCATACTCTAGCTCTTTATGCTTCATATTATATATCATTGCTAGGTGTATGCATGTTTAAATCATTTTCTAGTCTATGCTCCCTGCTTAATCGAATTATAGAATAATGGTTTTTTTTTATCTTTTGTATTATATTTCTTTCATTATTGTTTGCATTCAATGCAAAAATACAAAAAAAAAAATTTGTTTATCATTTGTGTTTCACCTTTGAGTTATCTAGGCCTAATGAAAAATACAAATGATTTATGTTTGTCTTTTGAGTAAATATTTTTGCTTGTTTAGACTAAAAATTGCAAAAACTCAAAAGATATTTGGTTGTGTGTATTTTAGTTTGACACACTCTATGTGGCATATTCTTGTGTTAGAATCCTTTAATTTTCACTCCCATATGGCTAGAACTTTTTGTTTAGACTGCCAATCCTTATTATGTTCTTTACCATGCTTATATGGAGTAGTTGAATTTTGTGTTGATATAATGGATTCTATTTTTATATGCCTCTATTCACACATGCACGGGCTCTTTTGAAATTGAATCGTCACATGTTATATTTGAGCTTTGTGAGGTGTTCTCCTACCAATCTTGTCGTCAACATACTTGTGACCTAGGAGGACTAGTGCATGTCAAAATCCGTTGCACGTGATATTTGTGAGAAATAAAAAATATTATATACAAATGTGCACGGGGAAGGGCTCCGAAAGGAATTATTATCCTTTGCGAATAGTAAGCCACCGTTTGGATTGGACCTAAAAGAAATACGTGATCCAAAGGCCTAAAAATAGAATTATGGCATTAAAAAGAAAAATAATTGCCAAGGCCTATTTTTGTTTGATATATTCATTCAAATATATATGCTTATTGAGGGAGATTAGATGGTATATCAACGGTTTGCACAATGTACGTTTATCCCAGTTGTACTTTTAATGTCATGACTCTATTGGTTTGTAGAATCATCAAAATTCTAGGCTTGTATGTATTGTGTATGTTTGTTCATTGAGTTCAATCTACATTGTCCCATGAGGTTATATTAAAATGTGATGAAGTTCGCAATCAATTGAGAACTTTGTGAACATGTTTTAAGTGATTGGGTCTAAATTTTATTGTTGCTAGTTCACACCCCAACACTTTCGTTTTCATATGACACATTTTTTTCCATATGTGTGTGGAAAGACTATCTTATTTTGTGTCATTTGTGTGTTTATATTTATATATACGTGCATGTGCATTATTAGTATATTTAGTCTATGTATATATATGATATTTTTCTGTATTTGCATTGCTTTCTTGTCCATCTAATATTCAATTCACAATTGGTATGGATCTTGTTGCATTCTTTGTTGATATCACATGCTTAATACTTTATGTATCATATTGTTATCATTTTCTTGCATCCTAGTTGGTATCCATTATTATTTGTTGGATTAGTTATGATTTTTTTTCCACGTGCTTTAATGTTCTCATCACTTTATACACATTTGTATGTTTAGCTTGTTATCCCATTCTATTTATCTCTTGTTTAGTTTAATAGGTGTATATTCTTTAATTGTGGGAGATAAGTTAATTTTTTTAATTCCTTATCCATTGTCTATTCTTGAACAAAAGGGGGGAGAATGATAGGGGAGAAATGGTATTTAATCCTATTATAATCGTATCTTAGTTTGGGAGATTCAACTTAGGGGGAGTCGCAACCTTCTTAGGTAGATCACAGTTGATAAATGGGAGAATTAATTTAGGGGGAGCATTTAATTTATATGCATTTAATATTCCTGATATTCCCTATGCGTTTGATAGTTTTCTTAAGTGTGCAGGAATTCTTCTAAGTGGAAACTTCCATCATTGGCAATGATAATGATCCTTAGGTTGTTTGAGTCAAGCTCTTGTATTTTTATTTTGGGTGGGACATTTGTTTTAAGTCTAGTAGAGATTGACGGCCCTGTAGGATTTTTGTTGGGTTTTGTCCCGGAATAGCCAAAGGGGGAGATTTATAAGGACCCAAATTTCCGATTGAATCCTTTGTAATTTTGGCTCAGTTCCGGATAAAAACATTTGAGTCATAGGATAGAGTTATTGACCATCATTCAAGCCTATGACATGCTAAAGTTGAAGACGTAGCGGCCAAAAGTATAAAGCTTCATCAAATGTCGAGTTTATCGTGCCTCGTTTCTACGACAACAACATTTGTTTTGTTTACTCCTAAGGTATGAATGCATTACATATTTATATAGGAGCTTGGAACAATTTGTATTGGGTGTAGTTTTAGTTTAAACTGTTGGTTATTTTCAGAAAGATTTTATTAAAACTTTAAAATATAGTATATAAAGTTTATGGGCTAAAAATCAAAATTAAGCTTTCTAGAAGATCGTTCAATATTGTCGTTCGAACCAATTTGTCGTTCGAACGAGGTTTGCCAATGAGATTTCCCATCAGGCCACTGGAACATTGTTAGAATGGTCTTTCGAACGAGACTTCGTTTGAACGAAAATTTCGTTCGAACGAGATTTCCGGCGAGAAATTAACATGGTAGTTTGGGGCAGTTTTTGACAGTTTTCCCACTACTTTTCCCCACTAACTTTTGACAGACTTATGAAGTGCAGGAAACAACTTTGAAAAACCAACTTTTTCACATCCTTCCATCTCCAAGAGAGAGTTCGAGAACAAAATTCCAAAAGGAATAAGTTCATGTTTGAGTGTTTATTTTTCAAAGAAAAATCTTTAAAACACTTCTGTTTTACACCCATAGTTTGTTTATTCCAAGTTTTCATATAAATATCTTGCTTGGAGTGTTTGGCATCGATTTATCTCTACACCTTGAAGAAGAGAAGTTTGGATTTACTTATACATCCCTCAAAGAAGAAGTTCGTTGTTTTGCTGCGGCATTCTTTCATGCTGAAAGGCACCATGTGTGGTTGACGGTGTACCTAAAGTCTCATTGGTGAATTTCAAGATTCTGGTGGAGCTCCGGGATTGTCGACTAGGCGGAGGTGTTTATAATAAGACGCGTCAAGTCTTAAAAGGGGTCGAGTTGAGGAAGTAAGTCATATGTCTTGTAATTGTAAAACCATACTTAGTGGACTTAAGGCTAGGGTCGTCCGAGGTTTTTTCCCGTTGTGGGTTTTTCCTCGTACATCGCAGTGTAGTGGTTCTTTGTTTATTTTATTTTTTGCATATTCACCTAGAACGCATGCTTAAGTAAAAAGATAAAATTTGGTTTAAATCACTACTTATATAATTTGGTGCTAAGATAATAATTTGGGTAATGCTTATGTTAATTTAATTTAAGTCATCATTTATTTTGTTAAAATCGGTTTGGCCTAATTTGGTAATATTGAAAATATGACTTAGGCAAATTTCTAGGACTTGGGTTAAATTGGTTTAAGTGAAAAATGTTTTTATGTTTAATTTAATTTCCCTTTGTGTTTTTGTTTAATTTTAATTTGAAAATAAATTAAAATTAGTTAATTTGTATAATTGAACCATCTCGTTTCCGCATCTAAAAGCAAAATTACTATTTGTAGTAAAGATTTAAAAATTGGGGTTCTCGCGCACCAACAAGTGGTATCAGAGCATTGATTTAGAAAGCCTCACGTTTTCAGATAGTATTTCGTATTAAAGTTTAACCTCTAATCCAAATCATTCAACTACTATGTCTTTACCAAAGTAAAGATTGTATTTGCACCAAACACAATTATGATAAAATCATCCAATTATTATCATTTCGACATATGAACTCTATTTGCCCAATATAAAGTCCAACATATGAGATCATTACTCATCATGATTATATCATATACATGAGGTGCAAGGTAATATATATAATTTTCATAGGTTTCACAAATAATTATAGAAAATATATACTACCTTATACAATTTCTATAAAATTCATCTTTTATTTTTTACCCCAAAATATTCTCCGAACTTCATACTCTTTCAGTTTAAATCTGTTAAAATATATAAAATATTTGGAATCTCTTTTCAATAATAACGTGGTTTAAATTTCCAAGAAAATATTTAGATTCAGAAGTTTTCATTCAAAATCTCAAGTTTGAAATTTTTCCACAACCAAACTGCTTATTGAAATTTTTTCAGAATTCATCCTTTATGAATTTAGTTTTATACAAATTGGAATTACTCAAAAACATTGTGTATAAATTAAGACAAACTCGTTTTATTACAAGTTGACAATTTTTGTTTAGATTGTGCATCAGATTTGTAAAAATCATAATTAAAGATATTCAACTCATTTTCAGAAATTCTAAAGTCCAATATTCATAAACTCATGATACTATATGCATGACAAAATTCACGAAATTTCAGTGTGTATATCATCAAATAACTGAGATGGTATTCCAAACAAAAGCATAATAAAATTTTCAAAATTTTTTCTTTCAATCACCGATCACTTTAGTGTTGTTGAAATCTACCAACTAAACATTCATATAAACACTTCAAAATATATTTGAACAATTTTTTTTTATAATTATCATAGCGCAAGGCACAAATGTTTATTATTTACCCTTTAGAATCTTTATATCAAATTTTAATTTGATTCCAAATATCAAATATTAATTTGAATCCATATAAGAAATTTCTATTTGTTTTCAAATATCAAAATTTTAATTTGATTCCATATAACAAATTTTTATTTATTTTCATATATCAAATTTTTAATTGATTTCTTAACCACAAGTGACTCTAAATGAATTGTCTAAAAAGGTAGACAATTCCATTTCCGACACTAACATCTTATGTGGAATAATATATCACATTCGTAACTAAAAAATATGATTGACTTATTTCGGAGTTTTACATGAAGGGGTTCATTATTGTTCAAATTCTAATTTCTTACAAAATTATTGATCGACTCTGGAATGACTTAAATACTGAAATTTATTTGTCTACTTCCCAAAAATTAATATTTAAGAAGTTTGGGGGATAAACTGTAATTTTTAGAGGTACAAGATCAAAATTATAATTTTTAGAGGCAATTTTTTTTTCCCTTCTTTCAATTTAGACATCATAAAAATAATCATATAAGCCTTAAAATTTATTTTTCGGTCTCCATGGTAGATATAAAATGTCTTAAAATCGTTGGGACAATTTATATATTGTAATTAAAATTTACAGCAAAGAGTTTTATGGAGAAATCGATTCCACAAAATAAATATTTTAGTTTAGTTTACTGCTCAAAATTAAATTGTTACCTTATACGACGCATGTTTTGAAATCCAAATATGTATTACACAATAAAAATAAATAATATTACATCAATTATTTATAAAATTTGTAGTAGATGATTCTTAGGTTGAGTCATGGACTAGGTTGCTCTCTTTAAGACATTTTGCGACTTTTCCTTCTCTGCACAGTTAGTATACAGTCACGTCATCCACAGGATAAATCAAACCCCCAATCTCATCTCTCTCATATAACTATGTACTGTAGTTATATGGCATACTAACACCCAGGGGTGGCCATGATCTGGGGCGACCCTGGGCAGGCCTAGTCAGACTTGGGTTGGCGTTATTAAAATTTGGTTTATCCCAAACCCACAGAGTCTGAGTCGGGCTTATTGTGTAATCACAAGCCAGCCTAAATTCAAATGCTTCTTGCCTAGACCCGAGCATAATTAATTTTTTTTACCTAAATTTTATTATTTAGCAAATTTATGTCCTATTTTCTTCAGTGACGGATCCGAAAATGTGAGTAAGAGGGGGGCAAACAATGTATATCTATTTTTGTAGGGGCCAAAACTATAAAAATATAATTTTTTTTTCTAAAATTTTAAAGCTATATGTGACAACCCGTTGTTCCGAAATAGGGGGTGGCCAGCCCGATACTCCAATAAAAGAGGAATCAAGGATGGAATCATTCTCAGCATCAAAACAAAAAAAAAGTATACAAACCACTGTAATACCTCGTACTTTTGGCTATATTTATTTTTGGGATTAATTAATTAAATGCGTATTAATTGGAAATTAATCCGGGTTAAAAATACTAACGAGATGCAAGTTGGTATTTGATTATGTGCATACATGTTTTTATATGAATATTGAATTATGAAAAATTTGTCGTGAGATTGATATACGGCATTTTAGAAATTTTGTTGAGATGCGTGTGACCGCCGCGTCACGGTGTAATATCTTGATTATAAAAGTGATTTTTATTTCTATTATCCGTATGGTCGTTTTGAGTGCGCCAACGCGTCCGGAAGGGTCGAGATAGTCAGAAAACACTAGCCGGGGGTGTAGTTTGGGTCCCGGGGTATTTTTAGGCCATACCGGCAACATAAAGGGCATTTTAGTAATTTTGTATTTTTGGAGAATTAAAAGTGACGAAAATTGGGAGTTTTAATCTGATTGGGAATTGACCCACTAAGCCACTAACCAACCCATATTAACCCAACAAGCTACGTAGGTTATTAGAATTAGATTTTCTAATACCTTCCCAAAGCAAACCCTAGCCACCATAGCCACCATTGGAGAAGAAGCTTGGGGAAAGAGAGAGAAAGGAAATTCTGCAGAAAAGCTCCATCAAACCAACATCTAAATCAGAGATAAACTCGAGGCAAGTGACTTAATTCCATTTAATTTCAGAGAATGTTCTTTCCATGATTAGATAATTCAAATTTATGTTTGTTCTTGGAGAAATATGAAAACCCATGTAGTTTAGAACTTAGAACTTGAAAATCTTGAGGAGAATTGCATGTAGAATGATAGGTAGATGATTATTCTCATGATATTTGTGATTGGAAGAAATTAAAACGGATTTATACTAGGTTAATTCGTGATTCAAAAAGTTAGGGTTCATGTTCTTGGAATTTGGGGAAAAAGTGTAGAGATTTGTAAATTTGGTTGATGTTAGGATGGATTAATCCTTTAAAACGTGTTAGGATGTGACTATAATATGTTTAGGATTTATTATAGACCTTAAAACATTGTTGGGACGAAGTTTAGAGGAGATTTGAGGAGTAAAAATTGATGAAAAACGTAACTAAGAAAATCTGGGCTCGAACTGGTCGTTCGTTAGAAACCATTCCCAGGTCGTTTGAACGAGCTCGTTCGAACGAGCTTCTAACGAGTTGACCAGTAGCTTCTAACGAAGGAAGATTTCGTTCGATACCTTCGTTCTAACAAGATTTCGTTAGAAGGTACAGTTCGTTCGAACGAACTGAATCTCGTTCGAACAGCCTCGTCCGAACGAGACTTCGAACGAGCTGGCAGTTTAGGCTTTTTGACCTGTTTTGAATTTCGGAGTCCCGTAACTTGTTCGAGGATAGAGATAACATCCCTTTGATGGCGTATTAGTATATTTGGGACATTTGGGTTATATTGAGGAGTAAATTATATACGAGTGATTTAAATAATGGTTAGTACGGGATTGAGACGTGAGTGTTTACTACGAAGTGAGAATAATTATGCCGCGTATAATTATGGACCAGGATAAAATAAGTTGTATATATATTAAGTTGGTACGAGAATGCGATATGTATCAATATATTATAGTGATTACTAAGATGCGTGTTTACTTAGTATTGGTATATGAATTGTGTGTATGACATACCTACCATACTTGCTATCACGGGAGGTTTGCGTTTGCTTAGGGCCCTCTAATCCTTGTGTTGCCCAGATTTAGACTGGTTACCTCGATGAACATAGGTCATAGAAAGACTTATTGGGATATTAATAAGTCCGCTGATCGTGGGAGCGTAGGTATGTGCGTGACCCATGTGATGTGACTGTGTTCGCCTCCACTATTTGTGATGTTGTTATCAGAACGATTCCTGAGAGATTCGGAATACGTGATTCCTTATGTACCTGATGTAACGGGATGGATAGCAGAGTATGTGCACCGCAGCTTAGGCTCGGGGTGCTTATATTGTATATTTATGATGTGAATAATATACACTTAATTAATGGGAACCTTCATGTTAATGTTGTGAATATATTACGGTATTGTTTCGAGAAACATAACGGGTTTGCTAATTGTGAAATATATTGCATATTGTGCACCTGAGTTTACGTTAAACCCCTATTTAATATCGAGCGTTATATGCTAATAGAACCAAGTAATAAGGGTAGGACCTATGACAGTCTAGCTAGATATAATGTCACTTATCTAGTGGGTTGTGTCGTTGTAGATGGGTTCTTACGTTAGGAGTGCACAGTTAGACGAGAGGTGAGAATATCATGTGAGTGCACGTCCTAACATGTACTTTGCATTTAATGTTTTAAATGTTTTTAAAGCACTTGCAGGTTTTTAAAATATCTCCACATTCGGGCTCTGACCCGTTTGCTTTCAAATCTATTTTCCTTGTAAAACCATTTTAGGTGCCCAGCCATAAGGACACCACTATGCATAGGATACTCATTCTGGTGACGAGCTGTAGCTGTTTGTGGAAGCTACAGGGATTTGCTTGTAGACGCTTCTATCTCTTGGATCCCAGATTCATTATCTATCAGTTGTAGGGCATGTTGCCCATTTCTATTAGAGTTACATTTCCATTACAGTTTTCAGACTTTGGCATATATTGATTTAGTATTCAGTTTACTTATCAGTTGTGGGATTTGTAGTGAGGAGTTTTCCTCCAGACTTTATTTGCGTTATGTGATGGTTATTCTATTTACTTCATTATGGTGAATGGTGTTATTATTCTTTATTACACTTGTTGCATGTTAATCAGACTTTAAATAAAATTTGGCACTTTCTTTTTAAATACTAGGTGGTTAGTATTAATAAAAATGTTTCGACAGTGATGCTATTAACTGAGCCAACTTGGCATTTTGAATTAATTTAATAAAGGAGTAGCTACCCGGTATTTAATTAGTCGGGGTGTCACAGGTGGTATCAGAGCATCGGGTTCTAGTGTCCTTTAGGATCTGACGGCTTATTATGTTTTCGCTAAGTTTCTTTGATATAGAGCCCTATATTTTAGGACTGTTTTACTCTTTTTGTGTATGCTTCGTTCTTCAGCTATTTTAAGTTTATAACTGCGAACTTATAGACTTTATTCTTATTTCAGAATGCCTCCACGACGTGCACGACGAGTTCCCAGGGATGCAACGACCGAACCCCAGCCCGCTCCAATTTAGGGCATGATGAACGCCGCTGAGGTTGCAGCTATAGTAGCCCAAGCGGTAAATGCCGCAATTGCCGTTGTTCAGCAGGCACCACCTCAGGCGCCGGTTGCCGCGCCAGTACTGGCAAATGCATTCCCGTCTGCTTGGGAATGTGTACGTGACGCTTTTCAGAAAGCGCATTCCCCAGAGTTTGCAGGTAGCTCAGATGTGGTAGTCTCGAGCCAGTGGAGGAAGGATATGCAGAGGCACTTAAGGATGTATGAGTGCACGGACGTCCAGAAGTAGGTGCTAGCTACTTTCAAGCTAGTTGGATCTGCACTGCAGTGGTGGGAGTCTATTACCACCGTGGAGGAGAGGGACACTCTCACTATTCAGGACTTCTGGGTGCGATTTGACCGCAAGTACTTTCTGTCGGCTGTTCACACGGAAATGAGGAGGAAACTTATGAATCTGAGGTAAGAGAGTAAGACCGTGGCCGAGTATGAGGTCGAGTTCACGAACCTGTTGAATATTGTTCCAGATGAGATACCAACAGAGAAGAAAAAGATTGAGAAGTTCACAGACGGGTTGACATGGAGGATCCGTCAGCATCTGTTAGGGAACCTTTCGTTGGCCACCTACTCTGATGTGGTTAACGCTGCTTTGTTACACTGCCAGGACCACCGCTTTCATATGGCTGAGGGCAAGAGGTCGGGAGAGTCTAGCCATCAGGGCAGGACTGAAGGACATGGTGCCGGTGGGGCACAATTTGTCCAGGGGCAGAGACAGGGTGAGCAGGGTTCGCAGCAGGGGGATCAGAAGAGGTGCCGATCAGGGAACTACAGGCAGGGACATGGAGGTTTACGTTAGGGCCATCAGGGTCCAAACGGCCATCAGGGCCAACAGGGGCATAATGGGCAGCAGTTTCACCAGGGCCAGCAGGGCCAAGGGAGGAACGGTAACGGCCACCAGGGCCGGGGACCGCAGGGGCAGAGAGGAGGGAACTTCCCAGGGAAGTGTTTTATTTGTGGCAAGACTGGCCATAAGCGACAGGATTGTCCTGATAGGGGAAGGGCCCCACAGCAGCAGCAACAGGGTGCTCGCCAGGAGCCACAGAGGCCTATGTTTCCCGCCGCTCTCCCCGCACCGCCGCAGATGGCAGCATTGCCACCCATTCCAGCAGTCCCAGTTCAGCAGGGGCAGCTACAGTATGGACGTGTCTACAACATCCACCAGGCTGCAGTTCCACAGGCACCGCCCGCGATTGAGGGTACGTTTCCTATCCATGGCACTATGGGTCGGGTGGGTATTATTTGATACGGGTGCTACACATTGTTTTATAGCTACACACTTCGCGAAAGCTTTAGGATTGTTAGCTACGGCAGAGAGCACAGTGACGTGTGTCGACTCACCATTGGGGAGTGGGTCACTTATATTCTTTATATGCCGGGGAGTGGGAGTAGGGATTGGTAGTCTGGTATTACCTGCAGATATGTTGGTATTAGATATGCATGTTCACGATGTGATCATCGGTATGGATTGGCTCGTAGCTTATAGGACCATGATTGATTGCTTCAGCGGGAGCATTATTTTTGCCATTCCGGGGCAAGAGATGTTCTTAGTGGCGATGCCTCGCCTAGAGGGAGGATCGACCGCTCATCTGTATTACATTGAGGAGGATACCTCTAAGGAGGTAGTGATTCCTTTAGATTCTATCCCAGTAGTCAGGGAGTATTCGGATGTGTTTCAGGAGATACCAGGCCTACCCCCCAGTCGAGAGATAGACTTTGTTATATAGCTATTGCCAGATACGAGGCCTATAGCACGTGCACCGTACCGTATGGCTCCGGCAGAGATGCGAGAGCTACGAGATCAGATAGAGCAGCTGTTAGGTCAGGGCTTTATTCGCAGGAGTACCTCACCTTGGGGCGCTCCAGTTTTGTTTGTGAAGAAGAGGGACGGTTCACTGAGACTGTGTGTGGACTACCGAGAGTTGAATAAGGTCACGATACGAAATAAGTATCCGTTGCCTCGAATCGATGACTTATTCGACCAGTTGAGAGGAGCTTCTTTCTTCTCAAAGATTGATTTGAGATCGGGATACCATCAATTGCGTATCAGGGAGGAGGATGTCTCAACGACTGCGTTCTTGTCGAGATATGGTTCTTACGAGTTTTGAGTTATGCCTTTCGGTTTGACCAACGCTCCAGCAGTGTTTATGGACTTGATGAACAGAGTGTTCAGGGATTTCCTAGATCAGTTTGTCATTGTCTTCATTGATGACATTCTGGTTTACTCTCAGACAGAGGAGGAGCACGCCGAGCATTTGAGGCAGGTTTTGCAGACACTTCGTCAGAACGAGTTGTATGCAAAATATGAGAAGTGCGGGTTTTGGCTGAAGGAAGTCTAGTTTTTGGGACACATTATTTCCGACCAGGGAATATCTATTGATCCGAGGAAAGTATCCGCGGTGAGGGAGTGGGGACAACCCACGACACCGACGGAAATTCGTAGTTTCTTGGGCCTAGCAGGATACTACATGAGGTTTATTCGGGGTTTCTCAGAGATAGCAGGTCGTTTGATACATCTGACTCGTAAGGGTGTGCCCTACATCTGGAGTGATGTCTGTCAGTTGGCATTCGATGAATTGAAGGACAAATTGACCTCAGCACCTGTGTTAGCATTGCCGAGACCGGAAGTTAAGTATTTGGTTTACACCGACGCGTCTTTGCAAGGACTTAGAGGTGTATTGCAGTAGGAGAGACATGCCATAGCTTATGCTTCCCGTAAGCTTAAGACTCATGAGAAGAATTACCCCACGCATGATTTGGGGTTGGCGGCAGTGGTATTTGCCCTACGGATTTGGAGGCACTATCTTTTGGGGGAGAAGTTCCAACTATTCACGGACCACAAGTCCCTACAGTACCTGTTCACGTAGAAGGAGTTAAATATGCGGCAGCGTAGGTGGCTTGAGTTTGTGAAAGACTACCAGTTCGATATCCAGTATCACCCAGGTAAGGCTAACGTGGTAGCAGACGCGTTGAGCCGTAGGCCAACAGATGAGGTGGCAGAGGTGTGGAAGGAAAAGTGGAAGGAGTTGGGACACCAGGATGCAGTGGCCTGATCTTTCATGTCTGTGATGACTGTTACACCGCAGATTGTCACGAAGGTAGTACGGGCACAGGCTAATGACTCGTTCTGTTAGGAGCAGATAGTTCGATTACTAGCAGAGGGAGACGAGTCCTATACCGTTAGCTCAGACGGGGGATTACGCTTCAATGGGAGATTGGTGGTTCCAAAAGGGGAGGAATTGCGACACGAGGTGATGGCAGAGTTGCACGGCTCACGGTTCGCGGTACATCCCGGAGGGGATAAAATGTACCAAGACATGAGACGCCAGTATTGGTGGAGCGGTATGAAGAGAGATATCGCTAAGTTTGTTTCTAAATGCGCCACTTGTCAGCTTGTAAAAGTGGATCATCAGAGACCAGCAGGACTGCTACAGCCATTGGAGGTCCCAGTATGGATGTGGGAAAGCATATCCATGGACTTTATCACGGGGTTGCCTACGTCGCAGAGGGGTCACGACTCCGTTTGGGTAATTGTAGACAGGTTGTCCAAGGTCGCTCACTTTTTACCCGTAAGGACTGACTACACTACGGGACAGTATGCCCAGCTCTTCATTTCAGAGGTTGTCAGACTTCACGGTGTGCCACTAAATATCATGTCTGACAGAGACAAGATATTTGTTTCACAATTTTGGGAGAGTTTCCAGGAGGCAATGGGCACGGAATTGCGGTTCAGTACGGCTTATCATCCGCAGACCGATGGGCAGACCGAGCGCACAAATTAGATGTTGGAGGACATGCTACGCATGTGCATTATTGACTTTGGGGGTGGATGGGAGTAGTACCTACCACTGGTGGAGTTTGCTTATAACAACTCCTATCAGTTCACTATTGGCATGGCTCCGTTTGAAGCATTGTACGGTAGGCCTTGTCGTTCCCCAGCATGTTGGTTAGAGGTGGGGGACAACAAACTACTTGGATCGGAAGTGATTCAGGATACTTCGGCAAGGATTGAGTTGATTCGGAGTCGCATTCGGGTAGCTCAAGACAGGAAGAAGAGTTATGCTGATGCGAAGAGATTTTTCAGGGAGTTCCAAGTAGGGGACCAGGTTTTGCTTAGAGTATCTCCTAAGAAGGAGATTATGCGTTTCGGGAAGAAGGGGAAGTTGGCACCAAGGTATGTGGGGTCGTTTCCCATTATTGAGTGGATCGGACCGGTTGCGTATAGACTTGGGTTACAGGAACATTTGCATCGAATTCACGATGTGTTCTATATTTCCTCGCTAAGGAAATACCTTAGAGATAATTTGGCTCATTCTCACATTGCTGTGGAGGACATCGATCTCCAGCCGAATAGCTCCTACGAGGAGGGGCCGATTGCTATTTTGGACCGAAGCGAGAGGAAACTGGGGTCAAAGATAGTTCCGTTAGTGCGTGTTCAGTGGCGACATCACAATGTCGAGGAGTCCACATGGGAGCGCGAGTATGATATGCGCGAACGTTATCCAGAGTTGTTTTTAGCAGGTACTTTCTATTTTCGAATTTCGGGACGAAATTCAGGTATTAGGGGGGAAGTATGTATACCCCGTACTTTTGGCTATATTTATTTTTCGGATTAATTAATTAAATGCGTATTAATTGGAAATTAATCCGGGTTAAAAATACAAACGAGATGCGAGTTGGTATTTGATTATGTGCATACATGTTTTTATATGAATATTGAATTATGAAAAATTTGTCGTGAGATTGATATACGGTATTTTAGAAATTTTGTTGAGACGCGTGTGACCACCGCGTCACGGTGTAACATCTTGATTATAAAAGTTAATTTTATTTCTATTATCCGTATGGTCATTTTGAGTGCGCCAACGCGTCCGGAAGGGTCGAGATAGTCAGAAAACACTAGCCGGGGGTGTAGTTTGGGTCCCGGGGTATTTTTAGGCCATACCGGCAACATAAAGGGCATTTTAGTAATTTTGTATTTTTGGAGAATTAAAAGTGACGAAAATTGGGAGTTTTAATCTGATTGGGAATTGACCCACTAAGCCACTAACCAACCCATATTAACCCAACAAGCTACGTAGGTTATTAGAATTAGATTTTCTAATACCTTCCCAAAGCAAACCCTAGCCACCCTAGCCACCATTGGAGAAGAAGCTTGGGGAAAGAGAGAGAAAGGAAATTCTGCAGAAAACCTCCATCAAACCAACATCTAAATCAGAGATAAACTCGAGGCAAGTGACTTAATTCGATTTAATTTCAGAGAATGTTCTTTCCATGATTAGATAATTCAAATTTATGTTTGTTCTTGGAGAAATATGAAAACCCATGTAGTTTAGAACTTAGAACTTGAAAATCTTGAGGAGAATTGCATGTAGAATGATAGGTAGATGATTATTCTCATGATATTTGTGATTGGAAGAAATTAAAACGGATTTATATTGTGTTAATTCGTGATTCAAAAAGTTAGGGTTCATGTTCTTGGAATTTGGGGAAAAAGTGTAGAGATTTGTAAATTTGGTTGATGTTAGGATGGATTAATCCTTTAAAACGTGTTAGGATGTGACTATAATATGTTTAGGATTTATTAGAGACCTTAAAACATTGTTGGGATGAATTTTAGAGGAGATTTGAGGAGTAAAAATTGATGAAAAACGTAACTAAGAAAATCTGGGCTCGAACTGGTCGTTCGTTAGAAACCATTCCCAGGTCGTTCGAACGAGCTCGTTCTAACGAGTTGACCAGTCGCTTCTAACGAAGGAAGATTTCATTCGATACCTTCGTTCTAATGAGATTTCGTTAGAAGGTACAGTTCGTTCGAACGAACTGAATCTCGTTCGAACAGCCTCGTTCGAACGAGACTTTGAACGAGTTGACAGTTTCGTTCGAACAGCCTCGTTCGAACGAGACTTCTAACGAGCTGGCAGTTTAGGCTTTTTGACCTGTTTTGATTTTTGGAGTCCCGTAACTTGTTCGAGGATAGAGATAACATCCCTTTGATGGCATATTAGTATATTTGGGACATTTGGGTTATATTGAGGAGTAAATTATATACGAGTGATTTAAATAATGGTTAGTACGGGATTGAGACGTGAGTGTTTACTACGAAGTGAGAATAATTATGCCACGTATAATTATGGACCACGATAAAATAAGTTGTATATATATTAAGTTGGTACGAGAATGCGATATGTATCAATATATTATAGTTATTACTAAGATGCGTGTTTACTTAGTATTGGTATATGAATTGTGTGTATGACATTCCTACCATACTTGCTATCACGGGAGGTTTGCATTCTCTTAGGGCCCTCTAATCCTTGTGTTGCCCGGATTTAGACTGGTTACCTCGATGAACATAGGTCATAGAAAGACTTATTGGGATATTAATAAGTCCGCTGATCGTGGGAGCGTAGGTATGTCGTGACCAATGTGATGTGACTGTGTTCGCCTCCACTATTTGTGATGTTGTTATCAGAACGATTCCTGAGAGATTCAGAATACGTGATTCCTTATGTACGTGATGTACCGGGATGGATAGCAGAGTATGTGCACCGCAGCATAGGCTCGGGGTGCTTATATTGTATATTTATGATGTGAATAATATACACTTAATTAATGGGAACCTTCATGTTAATGTTGTGAATATATTACGGTATTGTTTCGAGAAACATAACGGGTTAGCTAATAGCGAAATATATTGCATATTGTGCACCTGAGTTTACGTTAAACCCCTATTTAATATCGAGCGTTATATGCTAATAGAACCAAGTAATAAGGGTAGGACCTATGACAGTCTAGCTAGATATAATGTCAATTAGCTAGTGGGTTGTGTCGTTGTAGATGGGTTCTTACGTTAGGAGTGCATAGTTAGACGAGAGGTGAGAATATCATGTGAGTGCACGTCCTAACATGTACTTTGCATTTAATGTTTTAAATGTTTTTAAAGCACTTGCAGGTTTTTAAAATATCTCCACATTCGGGCTCGGACCCGTTTGCTTTCAAATTTATTTTCCTTGTAAAACCATTTTAGGTGCCCAGCCACAAGGACACCACCATGCATAGGATACTCATTCTGGTGACGAGCTGTAGCTGTTTGTGGAAGCTACAGGGATTTTCTTGTAGACGCTTCTATCACTTGGATCCCAGATTCATTATCTATCAGTTGTAGGGCATGTTGCCCATTTCTATTAGAGTTACATTTCCATTACAGTTTTCAGACTTTGGCATGTATTGATTTAGTATTCAGTTTACTTATCAGTTGTGGGATTTGTAGTGAGGAGTTTTCCTCCAGACTTTATTTACGTTATGTGATGGTTATTCTATTTACTTCATTATGGTGAATGGTGTTATTATTCTTTATTACACTTGTTGCATGTTAATCAGACTTTAAATAAAATTTGGTACTTACTTTTTAAATACTAGGTGGTTAGTAATAATAAAAATGTTTTCGACAGTGATGCTATTAACTGAGCCAACTTGGCATTTTGAATTAATTTAATAAAGGAGTAGCTACCCGGTATTTAATTAGTCGGGGTGTCACAACCACTCCTTATTTCAGAGAAACGGGTTACCAAAAATTTTGTTTCATAATTTAAAGTTGAAGAAAAGAATTTAAACAACCTAAATTAAAAATAAAGTGGAAACCCCAGGTATATAATATTACATACACCCACAAATATACAATAAGGGACCGAATATGCTGTCGGTCAACAGTCTCATACAATATAATGCAACATTTTAATGTAAATTACATAATACATTACATTAAGCAAATACAACCGTTTGGACCACGCGCCCGAGTAAATGACCCGATCTTATCTAGAGTGCAAGAATGACGGTGTCTATTTCAAAATATCTCGTAATACCTGCAAAGCATCACGGCTCGCAAAAGACACAAGGATAGGAAGTCAGATCAGGCATCCTTATGGCGGAATACCTGAGCGGATACAAGATGCATTCACAACAAGAAATATGAACGGGTCAGGGTCCGGTTTTATATGATCACCAGATGAATAAAGAGTATGACAGTTATGAACGATAAATCATGATAAACATAAATAAGAATCTACCTACAAAAGTTTAAAACATAAGTTAAGACAATTTAATAAATCATGAATCTAATTTAATTATTCAGGAGAATAAGAATGATTAACATTAAACTAAAAGCATACATCATATAATCTGATTCATTTCATAATTCCATTCCTTATTAGGAATATATATTTACCATTGATCACTTTGTGGCTTTTATCTCAATTACATGCCCTTAATGGCATTCCATTCCTTATCAGGAATATAATCATCATCAAATGCTCTTTGTGGCATTTCATTATGTTCTTTATGGCACTTCATCATGCTCTTTATGACATATCACATACATCAAGTCCCACTTGATTATGAATTGTTATATTTATATACATATAACGATTCTAAGACCGCCCCTCCGAGTTTCCCCACTGGGTGTGCCCCTAAATAACCATCATCTTCCAGGGTCCTATCAAACAAGGCAGCGTGGGAACCTATCGCAACATCGGGAAGCGTCCATATGACTCTTGGAGAGTCAGGACCACACTCGGAATCTCCTCATCGGCGCGGAAAATATACAACAATGCTCATATGGCTTGGGACTATATCCACCCTGCATTCACTAGCCAGGGGGCATCATCACACTTACGAAACTTCCCTTATGATGGAATTTATAGAGGTGTGTTTAAGTAAATTAGCATTTACCATATTTATGATTAAGTAAATTATCATTTACCATTATCATTACCATTTCCATTTCATTTTCAATTCCAATTTACGTTGTATGTTTCTTTTTATCCAAAACCATATTCATTTACATTTTTGTAAATAATTCACCTTATTATTCGGAGCCATACGATAAATTATATCGTTACTATGACCTCAAAGGAGTAAATAAACTCTTAATTATCTCCAAACATTGTAGGGTATTACTTTAAAACCCCAATAGTATCATACCTCAAAGGAATGAATAAACTTTCAATTTATTCTCCCAACATTCGTTTGCGGTGTTAATATAAACTATCAAGACTACCCTAGCTCCATTGAGCTCCTAAAGTCTCCCAAACACAACCTTACAACTTCTAGTTTTATAATAGTTAACCTGAAGAAAAGAAAGCCCTAACATCAATTGGCATATCCCCGGAAAACCCCCCACATAACTCATTTCTAATGAAGGGTAATTAACCAACTCATCTATAACTCTAGGACTCTAAGTTTACTTCATTCAAGAAGGTTCCTAGGCCCTAAACTTAAGAAATATGAATTAAAATTGAGTTATAAAATTAACTCAAAAACAGCAGGAAATCGAATCGATTCGCCCAAAAAGTGAATCAGTTCGGACAAAGAAACCTGGGATTCTGTAAACTGCCGAATCGATTCGGCTTGGACCCGAATTGATTCGGTCCAAGCAGACCTGGAAACTGTCCCTATGCGAATCGATTCGCCCAGGGGCCGAATCGATTCGCCCCTGCGGATTTGCCAAGAATGGCTTTAAGGGTTATGAACCCTAGATTTTCTCCAAACGTCAAATCTCTTCCATTTTTACACACCTCCAGCATCATAAATCTACCCCACATCAACCTACATGATTATTAACTACTAAAACCCACAATTTCATCATCAAAAACTAATATTAGGGTTTAAACACCATAATTTCCATTTTTGCTCCATAAATACAAATACATAAATATCATACAAATTATTCATCTTAAATCACATATTAGCAAGTAGAAAACTTGCCTTAGGGTTGAAATCTCATATTTCTTAGTGGTAGAAGCAACAATCCAACTTCAATCTTCAATTTCTTCTCTTTTCTCCCAAGTTCTCTTCCTCTCTCTCTCTCTCTCTCTCTAAGTGTAAGACATATAATAGGGAAATGAAATAAGGGGCAAGACTTAAATCGTGGCTTAACTCTAAAGTCCCCAACTTAAGTGGTTAATACCACATTAAAATGACTCCCAATACGCGTTTAAGTTAAAACCAGGTAAAAGTGTCCGAAACCCAAAAATACAATATGACACTTATTTTGACTATCTTGCACATTCCGAGACTAACTACACACTCTAAACTTGCATCCATCAATTTTATAAATTATTTCCAGTTCCAATTTCACTTAAACCATAATGTCATTTAAAATACATGACACTATAAAACATACAACATGAGGATATTTACCTACACATACGGTAAATATGCAACATTCTTGTAAATATTAACTTCTAACTCATTCAATTAATATTTACTCCAGTTCCAGCATTTTATATAATTACCTTATGTGGTAAAATTAATATAAAATTAGCCTCCTAAAAGCGAGGGTTGTTACATACTGCCCCCCTTATGAGGGAATTTTGCCCTCAAAATTCGAGCATACCCTATATGCATAAAAGGTATACTATCTTAAACTATCATTCTATCGCCCTTAACAAACCCTCGTTATTACAGCGTCCCAAAATGGACTCGGACTAAGGTCGTCACTGTCGATCTCAGTCTAATGTCTTTGTGCTTTGGCATAGCCCAAAGCGTTCCTCACAAACTATCAATTCTAACTTCCTATGGCGAAAGATGATAACCACGCGACTCGGCGTAAGTAGTCTTACATCTTGAATTGAGTTACATCACACCTCAGGGGTACTCACACCAACACTAAATGGCTTAACCCCAACACTACTCAACTTCTCCTCGCATAGGCGTAGCCCTTCAAAACATATGGCTCAAAAAGCCCAGTCATTAAATAAAAGTTCCAGGACCGCTCCAAGTCCAAGGATCCTATTGATCGCTGGCCTCATCCAACGAGTATGCAAATTACTCACCTGGCTACATAAGGCCACTCACGGCGCCATACCTTAGGAAATGATTCAAATTCTTATACGGAAAATTTCCATCCACACAAGTCATTGCTCCCTTCCATACATTTAGCCTAAGGCTCACCTTTAAGGTATGCCTTTCGGCCTTACGTTAACTTCCTCCATTCATCCATCCACTTTAGGGTGGTAAAATATACTCCATTTCCGTACAACTCCTATTTCTTCATGGAAACTTTACCAAACCTTCGACATGAATCATCTAGTCTCGGTCCACCACTATTTTTCTTAGGCACCTCCTACAGTTCTACCATTTCTCCATAAAGAACTGGGCGTACTTTTCTGCATGTAGTCCGCCCATAATGTCTAGAAAAGCAACGGCTTGGTTGAACGATCGACAATTTTCTCAAACAGGATCATAACCAGTTTGATGCTGACAATTCAATAAAGACGTCTATGAATATACCCTTCTTCGTTCCACCGCTACTCTTCTTCACGCGAGTAGGTGAAATGGTCAATCATAGACCGGAATGCTCTTGCTACAGAGTCTTCCTAGTCATGCTCGTTTCATTTGGCTTTCCATGCAACACAAAAATCTCCGACGGGTTTCTTACTCGACGCATCTACTACCCCAATCGCATTCCCTTAGCGAATGAGAAAAATCTAATCAATAGTCCGTTATGAACTTCATACACCAACTCGATTTCTCCCATGACATACTGCAATAACTTGTTGCTCGCTAGAAAGACTAAATTTCCTGCCCAGGAAGTAGTGCCTCCAACACTGTAAGGCAATTGCTACCGCAATGAATTCTAAATCAAGCATGGAATAATACTTCCCACAAAGTTTTAAGCTTGTGAGACGCATAGACAACGGGTTCATGCTCCAGTTTTATTACTTCCTGTTCCTAGCAGAGACTTGTTCCTTAATTCACCCCCGAACTTAACAAAATGGGCTCAGGAGCGAAAATCAACTCACCCTTTTAACTCCCCGGAAGTTAAGTTAGTAATGTAACACTTTAACTAAGAGAGGCCTCATCTCCGTTGGCCTAACTTTCCCAATCACTCAAGATTCGATACTTCTCGTTTCTAGGGACCTACTCCCCCTAAGGGTTAACCCACAACATATTTGTGGTCAACTCCCTATAGCCTTTCTAAATCAACATCACATTCCCTAATGGCCTTACGCCATAGTAAATCTAAGGTCGATCTATATAAATCCTATCTAAGTCGTATACATATAATACTAAGTATATCCCTAGTGTCCAAGACCTATCTCAACTTTCGACATTCGCTCGGTTTCATGCGTGGGACGTCTCGCCGAAGCGAAATCCAAACAAGGACCCTCCCATTACACTACTACCTCGCATCGTCGGTCATCAAGATGTGACTGTCTAAAACACATGATCGGGATCGGTAAAAGTCTAACTCATAGTCGTATTAATAAGATTTTACTTATATGTCTTACCATAATAATTAATTCAGGATTTCAACTAATCAGACATTTACTCTCTGTAAAGTCTTAAAAATACTTATCCAATACATAATTACATCATTTTAAATAGCCTTCTTATCAAGGCATAACCCGAAGTCTCAATTCGACTCCGTATCTCAGTCTGCCTCACATCGATCAGAGGAGAGAACTATATACAGTGCTTCTATCTCGCACTTTAATAACCCTTAATCACTCTTCTACGTGATTCTCGGCTAAACCTTTCAACCCAACTCTTAACCAAAAAAATAAACTAAAATAAAATGGAATGAACTAAAAGAAGAAAGAACAACATCTCTCCACTTCCAACGTCGTTGAGGTTCACGCGTGGAGCATCCCGCAAAAGCGGAATCCAAACAAGGAACCCCTCCTATGAATTACTACTCAACCTTGTTGGCCGTGAAGATAAGGCATAACCATCACATACAATGCAAACAAACATCCAAACACTCAAACAAGATAACACAACAAGTAATAAAATCTCCTACATACCTCAACCACCCCTATAAAGTCTCAACCTGTGTCCAGGAGAGATATTATAGGACAACTAGTTCCATCCTGAAACTAGAAGTAGGATAGCCTCGCAATCTATTTGCTTGCTAACACCCCAATCAAACCAAAATATCTTTACTTGAATAGTACACATCATACAAGTAGTACATAACGTACATAGTACTTAAAAGAAACAACATCATCACTCGCTTTATAACGAGTGAAGGAAAATATAAAAACTTCCCTACCACAGAAGTCATATAATTACACTATTTAGTAGCATCCATACTACCACAACCTCAATATAGACACCCGAATCTATAGTAGATACAATACTACTAAATCTTATCCTAAGGAATACACCACCCACTAATAAGGTGGAATTCCCGCCAACATTTTATGCCAATCACTCCGGGTCAATACTAAGGGTTCTCAGACTCCGTACTCGAGTCTTATCCAAGCCAACATTTCTTCCGTCCACTTCCCATCTAGGCACTTTATTCTTGCCCTTGTTATCCAATCAACATAGTGAAAATGCATGGTTCTTCCACGTCATAACCATTGTTCCACCCCTAGCTGCCAAACAATTGCCCACGCAGTCCCTCTTACTTTCTTAGTAAAAGAGAACACGCTCTCGGCCTCCTCTTCCTCAGTCCAATGAAACCTCCCCAGGCAGATGTCCACCAATGGAGTTTCATGATCACTGCTCCATCAGAAGTGTTAGCGACACTTATTCTGGAGCCTATCATTCCATCAAAGGGCTCTTTCTTCCTTATTTTTGTGTACGGCTTCCCTAACCGTACAACTCTTTATTCACATGTCGGCCTCTGACCGAGCCTCGCGTGAACATTTGAGGATCTACCTTCTCCTCCTTCCAGTTATCCCAGAGAAACTTACTATAGAAAGTATCTATCGGGTTTCTCCATGGACAAAATTTCCGGCACCCACAAATAAGGTGACTACGTTCCCACCATTTCAATACTACTCCAACGGGTGAAGGATTTTCCTCCATCCTTTTTATCTGGGCACTTCTCCACTTCAATTTAACGTTTCTTGAAATCTCAAGCTTAGTACCACTCTCTACTTCTAGCGGTACTTGAGAAAAATATGTCTACTGTAATCAGTGGTCGCAGTAGCACGATAAGAAAGTGCTACAAAAGGGAACGATCTCTAAAGCGGTCCTCATCCCCGACCAAATCTTATAGTTCCTAAACATCCCATCTCATGACGCCTTCACCACAACCTTCCCTGACGTCTTTCTTCAATCGACCTACTAATCTCACACGAATGCACAAAAGATTCTATGGGTTCTACCTCATGGAAGAAGAACGAGATCTCACTAAAGGAATCAACGATCTTAATCCTAAGGCTCCATGTCTAATCAAAAGTAACGCTGAAAGCATAAAACGTTCACACAGACCCCTAAGGACTCTAGAACATGATTCTCTGATACCATCTGTGACAACCCGCTATTCTGAAATATGAGGTGGCCAGCCCGATACTCCAATAAAATAGGAATCAAGGATGGAATCATTCTCAGCATCACAACAAAATAAAAAGTATACAGGATAACCACTCCTTATTTCAGAAAAACGGGTTGCCAAAAATTTTGTTTCATAATTTAAAGTTAAAGAAAAGAATTTAAACAACCCAATTTAAAAAGAAAGTGGAAACCCCAGGTATATAATATTACATACACCCCCAAATATACAATAAGGGACCGAATATGCTGTCGGTCAATAGTTTCATACAATATAACACAACATTTTAATGTAAATTACATAATACATTACATTAAGCAAATACAACCGTTTGGACCACGCGCCCGAGTAAATGACCCGATCTTATCTAGAGTGCAAGAATGACGGCGTCTATTTTAAAATGTCCCGTAATACCCGCAAAGCATCACGGCTCGCCAAAGACACCGGGATAGGAAGTCAGATCAGGCAACCTTGCGGCGGAGTACCTGAGCGGAGACAAGATGCATGCACAATAAGAAATATGAACGGGTCAGGGCCCGGTTTTATATGATCACCAGATGAATAAATAGTATGGCAATTATGAACGTTAAATCATGATAAACAGAAATAAGAATCTACCTACACAAGTTTAAAACATAAGCTAAGACAATTTAATAAATCATGAATCTAATTTAATTATGCAGGAGTATAAGAATGATTAACATTAAATTAAAAGCTTACATCATATAATCTGATTCATCTCATAATTCCATTCCTTATTAGGAATATATAATTACCATTAAGCACTTTGTGGCTTTTATCTCAATTACATGCCCTTCATAGCATTCCATTCCTTATCAGGAATATAATAATCATCAAATGCTCTTTGTGGCACTTCATTGTGCTCTTTATGGCACTTCATCATGCTCTTTATGGCATATCACATACATCAAGTCCCACTTGATTATGAATTGTTGTATTTATATACATATAACGATTCTAAGATCGCCCCTCCGAGTTTTCCCACTGGGCGCGCCCCTAAATAACCATCATCTTTCAGGGTCCTATCAAACAAGGCAGCCTGGGCACCTATCGTAACGTCGGGAAGCGGTCATATGATTACGGGAGAGTCAAGACCACACCCGAAATCTCCTCACCAGCGCAGAAAATATACAACAACGCTCATATGGCATGGGACTATATCCACCCTGCATGCACTAGCCAGGGGGCATCACCACACGCACGAAACTTCCCTTATGATGGCATTTAGAGAGGTGCGTTTAAGTCAATTATCATTTACCATATTTATGATTAAGTAAATTATCATTTACCATCAGCATTACCATTTCCATTTCATTTTCAATTCCAATTTACGTTGTATGTTTCTTTTTATCCGAAACCATATTCATTTACATTTTTGTAAATAATTCACCTTATTATCCGGAGCCATACGATAAATTATATCGTTACTACGACCTCAAAGGAGTAAATAAACTCTTAATTATCTCCAAACATTGTAGGGTATTACTTTAAAACCCCAATACTATCATACCTCAAAGGAATGAATAAACTTCAATTTATTCTCCCAACATTCGTTTGTGGTTGTTGATACCAAAATTAATACGCTGATGTGGACGAATAATACGAAGACACGTGTCAATATACATGGCACAATAGTAACGAGGAAGTTCATTTCCCCGACCAATTCATGTTCTCTCCGAGCAGCAAAGATACCCCGAGGAACTCCAGCACTCCGACGTACTCAAGCGCTCCGAGGAACTCTTGATCAACGAGCAACTAAGGCGGTCAGAGCTGCATCTCGGCCGTATCATTAATTACCAGATAGACAACAGTTCAACTATTCATTGAATGTTTATAATCTTGACACACACGCTGCATTAAATGTATTACCCTTTCATGTGTCATTTAATGTATCGACCCTTTCATGTACAGCCTCAAGGCTATAAATACCTTGTATCATCCTCATTCATGGGGACCGGAATTTCTTGACTGAACTTGTAATCGAGAATTCCCAAACATTCAGCAATAACATAACAGTGTACGTAGGCCATTCTTATAAGGCTGAACCACTTTAAAAATCTTTGTCTCATTTTATTTATCTGTGATTAAATAATTAGAGCGATCTAATTTTTTACATTAACAGATTGGCGCCGTCTGTGGGAAACGACTGTTGCTATTGTTTTTTCACCAAAAATCATTTATCATCAATGACAGATAATCCAGAATCCAGTAATCGAAATGCTGGAAATACTGGAAATCCTCCAAATCCATCTGCACCTCCAGATCTGGCTGGAATTATGACTAATCTGGCTGAAGGGCAAACCGCCATGCAAGAAACAATGAGGCAACTCATTCAAACTCTTCACGGCGGTGCACCTACCCATTCAAGGCAAAGGAGTGATCGTGGGCAATCGCGATCCAGGCGTACTGGGTCATATCGTAATGAAGAATCTAATGATTTTTCTTATCAACCTGGGCGAACTTCATCGATACGGGCTACGGATACAAATCAACATATCACCCTCTCTCCGGAGAGAACTAGCGCCCTGGAAAGATTAAGCAGGGCATCTCCTTTCAGTCGGTTAGGACCAAGGAGAAATATGAGTCCACCTAGAGCCCCATCGAGAAGCTTTCGACCACCATCAGGTTTGAGAGAAGGATCAGCATAATCAAGACCATCTACTCGTCGAGATAGATCTCAGGAAGCTACGTCAGAACAATCAATTGCTCGGACTAAGCAGTCCGAGGAAGGAAATGAAGCATGGAAGGGTTCCATTCAGCAATTGGAGGATATACTTGGAGAAATGGTTAAAGAAAGGAATCCTTTACAGAGAACTTTTGTTCAAGGGACACCTTTTGTGCAGGCCATTGTGAATTTTCCTACACCATCGAAATTTAAAGCACCTGTAGTGACCCCTAAATATCATGGAAAGACAGATCCTGTTCTTCATATAGAACAATACCAAGCTGCTGCCGACATATATGCTGTCCCCGACGAGATGAGGTGTAGAGCATTTTCGGGAACTCTTACCGGATCTGCACAGATATGGTACAACAATCTTCCTCGGGGTAAGATTTCGAATTTTATTTAGTTAGCCGAGTTGTTCATTGGTAATTTCTATTTTGGAGCAAAGCCGGTAAAGCGAGTAGTGCACTTGTTAAGTGTCAGACAAAAATCAGGTGAGAGTAATAGAGATTACATAACTCGTTTCAATAATGAGAAGTTGGAAGTCATAGATTACGAAGAAAAGACAGCGATCACTGCTTTGATGAGTGGATTGCTGCCTAACAAGTTATATTATACTTTGGCCAAAGATCCACCTAAAACTATGTCGGAGTTGATGGTAAAAGCGGCCAAAATCATGAATGCCGAGGAAGCTATGGCTGCGAAGAAGAATATGGATAAAGAAACCAAGGTTGAGGTTGACAAATCTAAGAAGAAAGAGCAAAAAGGTAATGGTGGTGACAAGCACTCCAAGAATAATAGGACGTCATGGGAAGTCCTAAAAAAATATGATAATTATACTCCATTGAAGATGGGTATTAATCATGTTTTAGAAGAAATCAAGAATAACGAAGAAATCAAGTGGCCAGATAAACTGAGGACCAATCCTGAACTGAGAAATAGGGACAAATATTGCGAGTTCCATAAAGATCATGGCCATACGACCAAAACTTGCATAGCCCTTCAGAACGAGATTGAAACGCTCATCCGAAGAGTAAAGTTGTCAAAGTATGTAGATCGCAGAGGTGAAAGGAAGAATGATGATAGAACTAGAGATCGTTCCAGATCTCCTCGTCGGACGGAGGAGAAAAAGAAAAGAGATCATGAAGATGATCCAGATGAAGACCCCGATCTTCCAAAGAAGCCAAGACAGCCTGAACGAGAGGTATTTTCCATACGTTTTGGGTCATTTGATTGTAATGTTATTACAGGAGGAGATGCTGGAGGGGGAGACCTTACTGCAGAAAGAAAGGCCTATCTCGGAGAGGCTTAAGCCTGCTCATACATTCAACGAATAAATCTTGCCGAGGATGATCGTCCGAGGAAGGTAAATAAAGAGAAGCTAGTTATTGGTTTTTCAAAAAACGATTTGGCAGGTGTTCTTTACCCTCACGGCGATCCCTTGGTGATCAAAATGAGGATGAAAGATGTGGTGATTTCAAGGGTGTTGGTGGATAATGGTAGTTTAGCAGACATCATGTACTATTCATGTTTTGATAGCTTGAATTTGAAATTATCTCAATTGGAAGCTTATCACAGACCCCTTCTGGGTTTTGCTGGCGAGAAAGTTTTTCCACTTGGGACGATCAAGTTGGACATATTCATTGGAACTTGTCCTGCTTGTCGAACAGAAAGAATACGCTTCTTTCTGATGGATAAGAATGTGCAGTCAGCCTACAACATCATCATGGGAAGAGTTGGTTTGAAGAAGTTCGGAGCATTTCCATCTACAGTGCATCAATGCTTAAAATTCCCAACAAACTTCGGAGTAGGAGTTGTGAAAGGTGATCAAAAAATATCTCGGGAATGCTATTATTCATCTTCCGAGCAAGAGGAGCTTGAGGAATCAAGGAAAAATACTATCACCTACCAGGTGGAGGAAGGTACAGAAATTGAAACTCTTGATCCCATGGATGAATCCCAACTTGTAAAAGGACAGGTGGTAGAATCTACAGAAAATGTTATTCTGGACGAGGAGCACCCTGAACGTGTAACCCAGATAGGTTCGTCGTTGGATGCTTCAATAAAACAAGAGTTGATAATGTTCTTGAGAAACAGGAAGAAAACTTTCGCATGGAGTCATGAGGACATGCCAGGAATAGATCCAAACTTCTTATGTCACGAACTCAATGTGAATAAGGAGATTAAGCCTGTAAAGCAGAGAAGAAGGGTATTTAGCCCCGAGAAGAATCAAGCCAAACAAGAGGAGGTCGAGAAGCTCCAGAAAGCCCAATTCATTGAAGATGTGAAATATCCAGACTGGCTGGAAAATGTGGTGATGGTAAAGAAGAAGAACAATAAATGGAGAATGTGTGTTGATTTCACTGATCTCAACAAGGCATGCCCAAAAGATCATTTTCCATTGCCCAGAATTGACCAACTAGTGGATGCTACCTCGGGACATGAGCTGCTCAGCTTCATGGATGCGTATTCTGGTTACAACCAGATCAAAATGAAACCTGAAGACAGGGAAAGTACTTCTTTTATTACCCCTAGGGGAACTTATTGCTATAATGTTATGCCTTTTGGTTTGAAAAATGCAGGAGCGACATACCAGCGGCTGATGAACAAGGTTTTCACCGAACAAATCAGTTGCAACATGGAAGTCTATGTCGATGATATGCTGACAAAAAGCAAGAAAGCTGCAAATCATTTAGTTGATTTAGCTCAGACATTTGATCAACTGGATAAATACCAGATGAAGCTCAACCCGACGAAGTGCACATTTGGAGTACGAGAAGGAATGTTTATCGGATACATTATCAACCAGCGAGGCATTGAAGAAAATCCAGATAAGATCAAAGCTCTTCTAGGGTTGCGATCTTCAACAACAAAGAAAGAAGTGCAGAGTCTTACAGGACGAGTTGCAGCACTCAACAGATTTGTGACCCGAGCAACTGACAAATGCCTCCCATTCTTCAAAACACTTCGAAAAACTTTTGAGTGGACTGATGAATGTGAGAAGGACTTTCAAGACTTGAAAAAGTATTTGGGAGCACCTCCATTGTTGTCCAGGACAATAATAGGAGAGAAGTTGTACTTGTATCTGGCGGTATCAGAGAATGCAGTTAGCTCAGCATTGATTAGATTGGAGAATGGAGTTCAGAAACCCATCTATTACACAAGTAAGGCTTTTCGAGGTGCAGAAATCAGATATCCAAAGTTAGAAAAATTGGCATTGGCATTAATTGAAGCAAGTAGAAGAATGAGGCCATATTTACAGGCCCATATAATCATCGTATATACCGACATGCCATTGAGATAAGCCCTTCACAAGCCAGAAAAATCAAGAAGACTGATGTACTGGGAAATAGAACTCGGTGAATATGATATTGTGTATGAACCTAGATCATCATTAAAAGGGCAAGCTGTAGCAGATCTTATAGCGGAGTTTACATACCCTGATACTCCCGAGGAGCAAAGGGTGCTCGCTGACCAACCTGTGGATGTTACAGGATCAGCAGGCATAAACCCAGACCAACTCCGGTTGGTAAAAGGGCTTATGGATGAAGACAGATCGTCAATTTCGAGCTCAGACCAGCTCCGATTGGTAAAAGAGCGAGGAGAGATGGTCGACGAGGAGCAAAAAGTGTCAAGGGAGGATGAAAAGAAGCAACAAATATTTCACCGAGGAACCCTGTCAGATAAGGAATTTGAAGACGGGTTACCCATATGGAGATTATATGTAGATGGCTCATCTTGCACAACAGGTTGCGGCGCAGGAATTGTTTTGAACACCCGAGACGAGATTGACATGGAATATGCTTTACGATTCCAATTCAAAGCCTCTAATAATGAAGCTGAGTATGAGGCCATGATAGCAGGTTTAAACTTAGCAAAAGTTATGGAAGCACGGCAAGTAATTGTATTCAGTGATTCTCAATTAATTGTAAATCAGATGACAGGAACATATGCAGTTAAAGGAGATTTAATGGAAAAGTATCATGCAAAGGTGATGGAGTTATTGACAGAATTTGATGCCATTCAATTGGTGAGAATACCGAGGATGGAGAATGTACAAGCAGACGAACTGGCCCGACTAGCATCAGCTACTCGTACCGAGCTGCGAAGAACGATACCAATTGAAGTATTGGAAAGTCGGAGCATAGATGAAAACTTGACGATGAATGTTATTACCCTTGATTTAGGACCATCTTGGATGGATCCCATCAGGATATATATTGAAGAGGGAGGATTGCCAGAGGATAAGCTCGCTGCCAAAAAATTGAAGTATAAAGCTGCTCGGTATGTATTAACTAATGGTATTTTATATAGACGAGGAATTATGGAAGGTTTGCAGAGATGTGTACATCCCTCCGAGGTGAAAGAATTGATTGAAGAAATCCATGAAGGGTCTTGTGGAGCTCATGTAGCAGGTCGAACACTTTTACAAAGGGTAATGACTCAAGGATACTATTGGCCGACGATGAGGGCTGATTGTATAGCCTATGCTAAGAAATGTGACAAGTGCCAACGTTTTTCCTCTATCCGACGAACTCCACAAGCATTGTTGACACCCATAACTTCCCCTTGGCCATTCGACATGTGGGGAATTGATTTGGTAGGACCATTGCCGACCACCCGAGGAAGATTCAAGTATCTCGTCGTCGCAGTAGACTATTTTACTAAGTGGGTAGAAGCTGAACCCCTTATCGACATGACGTACGAGAAGGTATACCAATTTGTCTGGAAGAACATCATCTGTCGATAAGGTCTCCCTCATGCCTTCATCACAGACCATGGAACACAATTCGACAACGAAGAGTTTGCTGCCTATTGTCAACAATCAAACATCCTGAAGACTCATTTAGCACCAGGTCATCCTCAAAGCAATGGATAGACTGAAGTGACGAATAGAACACTGCTAAATGGTTTAAAGAAAAGGCTAAGTGAAGCTAAAGCTAACTGGATTAATGAGCTACAATCAGTATTGTGGGCTTACCGAACAACTCCCCGAGCAGCGACTGGAGAATCACCACATATGCTGGCATTTGGAAGTGAGGCTGTAATACCTGCCGAGTTAGGTCTCCCAACACACAGAGTGCTGAATTTCAATTCCCCAGTCAGCGACTTGATGAGAAGACTGGATTTGGATATGCTCGAGGAAGTCAGAGAAGAGGCAGCCATTAGGAATGCTGCTTACCAACAACGCACAGCTCTGTTCTACAATAAAAGGGTGAGGAAATGTGACTTAAAAGAGGGAGATTATGTGCTAAAGAAAGTAATTCATAAACACAATAAATTGGAGGCAAACTGGCATGGGCCTTACCGAGTTACAGAAGTTGTTCGACCAGGAACTTACCGAATAGCAACTCTAGAAGGAGAAGAATTCAAGATTGCTTGTAATGCTGAACACCTTCGCAAGTATTATCAATGATGTAAAATGTACAACGGTTCCATCAATATGAATAAAACAATGATGTTTTCACCATTTTCCTCTCCTTTGTTTGAAAGTTTTTCGGGGAATACTAGTGTTGTACACTACGCTGCGCTGCTCGACAGCAAAAAGAAGACGATAGTTCAGACCCACGACCAACTCCGGTTGGTAAAAGGGCGAGAACCAAAAAATATACTCCTTTGGTTAGGAGGCGTACACTAGCGTGACCAACTAAGGTTGGTAAGATAACTAGTGGACAGATAGTTCGAAAGAACCAAAAAATATACTCCTTTGGTTAGGAGGCGTACACTAGCGTGACCAATTAAGGTTGGTAAGATAACTAGTGGACAGATAGTTCAAAAGAACCAAAAAATATACTCCTTTGGTTAGGAGACGTACACTAGCGTGACCAACTAAGGTTGGTAAGATAACTAGTGGACAGATAGTTCGAAAGAACCAAAAAATATACTCCTTTAGTTAGGAGGCATACACTAGCGTGATCAACAAAGGTTGGTAAGATAACTAGTGGAGATAATTCAATAATCAACTACGGTTGAGGGAAGAACAATATCATTTGATTTGAAAATAGGCCAACAAGTTGGTCGGAAGGTAAAATCATTCCAGAAAATACAAAGAATTCCAAACTGAAACAAGTATAGTTGGTCGGTGATCAACTATACTTGGTCGACGAGGATAAATTATCGACCATGGTTGGTCAGACACATTTTATGAAAAAGTTTACCAAGTATAGTTGATCAGGGATAAAAACCCATCAACTGTAGTTGGTCGAAAAACACAATTTAACAACCTTGGTTGGTTGGAAACAGTTTAAACATTTTATACTCATTACTTTATTATTAAGTGATTGAGCAACATTGATACTTGTAATTTTGATTGCTAAGTTGGTTGATGAACAGCACCATATTGTTATCTTTTTAACAGATACGTATACACAAATGTAAAAATGTTTGATAAACACAAGACGATCGCAATACAAATTTGCAAACAGAAAAAGAAATTCTTTCATTAAGATCAAAATATATTACAAGCTATACATATGTTCTAATTATTACATTGAAAAACCTGTTCTATTGGTTTCTTTCCTTTAGCTTTTGAAACAGGTTCCTCACCGGTAGGAGGATCTTCTAAGCAAAGAGGAGAATTGATGAAATTAATATCTCTGAGCATTCTGACGTTCATCACAGAAGGTGTATCCAAGAGATGCTCGGGACGAGATAATTCAGTCTGAGAATGAAGACTATAGTCGCCGAGATATTTTGAAATTAAACTCCGAGGAATGAAACGAGCTGGGATCCATTTCATGTCCAATTTGAAAGGTGGCACAGGAAAATCTAGTAACCCTGGAGCATGATAATCCCATAAAAAATGCCCTTGCTCCAATTTCAGTACACCTAGGGCGTTCAACCACCCCTGCTTATAACCTTCATTATTGGCATGTTCAATACGAGCATCTAAATGAACAAGGGCTTCATTGTACCCTGCCATCCAAAATTCCCTGGGCTGTTTATGGAATTGGAAGGCTAATCTATCCAATTGTTCGTGAAGGTTCCTGGCAAAAACGTCTTTATCATTCAAAGCAGACTTCGTTGCAGTAAGTTGATCTTCCAAAGATAGATTTCTCTTGGAAAATTCAGATAAAGCCCGATCTTTGGCGTTTAATTGGTATGCTTGAGTTTCCAAAGTAGACTCAGTGCGAGCCTCTTCAACATTACGGCTAAGAACTCTTGATCGACTCCGAGCAGCGACTGGAGAACTTTGCTCCTCGGCAACATTTTGAACAGTTCTTCCTCACCCACGAGAACCTCTTCCTCGTCCCCGAGTAGTCACAGGAATAACAGATCTTCTTAAGTTATCCAGTTCTTGCCTTAATTTGGCATTCTCAACCTCTAAGAACGAGAAACCTTCATCGGTAACTTGTACTAAAGAAGTGGAAGATGACGCTGCAGATTCATACTGTGCCAGCTTTTTCTGCAAATTATTGTTCTCTTGTTCTAGCAACTCAGCAATCTGCCTACAGGCCTCAACTTCACCTTTTAGAGTTCTTTCCCTAACATTGTATCCAGCAAGGATCTTTTTATGGCCTGTTTCAGAAGAAAGCTGCTGATATCTGTTTTCATACTCCTTGTGCAGCAAAGCAGTTGATTCATTGTGTTGATGTTGTAGATCTTCTAAGGTACAATGAAGTTCCTCGATCAATTCATAGTAGGCCACACTGTTGGCCACAGCTCGGTCAAGTAAATCTTTCAAGTACCGATAAGCCTCAATTGCTTGTTCTGAGGCATCATGACCAAGGATGTCAGCAATTTCTGATCCACTCAAATTTGTATGACCAACTTTATAATACTCACGGCATTGCTGCATCAGCTTTGTATCATGTGCAGATATCAGTTCCATTCTAGCAACAAACTAAGGATGAGAAAAAGACAACAATCAACAAAAACAAATCATCAACAACAGAGATGAACAAAGAAGTATTTTATTAGATCACAAAAGGATTACATTGTTTGATTACAAATAATGAAAGATAGAAACGATACCGAACAACTTCACACCTTTTCCTTGTCTCCCAAGACTTTCTCGGGAGGCTGGGACGAGGAGCTTGGTTGCCCGGCGGTCACAGCAACTTGATCAGCAGGAGTTGAAATTTTTTCAGGAGGAGGAGGCATGGAAGAAATGTCCTCATTGGCAGAAGATAGAGATGCAGGGACTTGATCACCTATGGCCATGGAAGATTCATCAGAGACAGGCTCATCTTCTTCTTCTTCCACAATTGCTGGGGGAGGACCAGGGAGGTGTAGCTGGAATAGCCCAGAATCTTCTTTGATCTTCAATTCCTGCAGGGCAGCTACCCAGCCATCTCGGAAGTATTTCAACTTCCCGTATTGAACTTGGGATGTCATCGTAGCAATTCCCTTGTCCCATCCTTTATCCCAGCCAGCGCTGAAGAATTTTTTAACTGCGAGCTTTCTTTTCAGTTTCTCCGAGGAGAGCTTCGCATCCAATTCTTCTTTTTGGCCCTTGATATCTCGCAGGGCGGACAATTCTTCCTCTGCCTTCCTCAGCTTATCCTCAAGCTCTCCAAAATTCTTGAGCTTGTCGTCATATTTCTTATGCTCGACCTCTAAACTTTTCACTTTATTCTCCAAATTCTTGGAGATCTCAGCCATCTTCACCTTCTCGGCCTCAACTGTAGATAACTTTTTCTCCCATTCGGCTTTGTCCTCGTCATACTGCTGACGAGAATCCTTCAAAGACTGGGTTAAACCCAACAGAGCATCCTCTACACCAGACGAGGAGCTGGAAGCTTTAATTGCCTCGTCCTTCTTCACGATGTTATTGAAACAGTTCACCAGCTAAAAGATGAGAAAAAAAGTAAAGTCAATACAAAAATGCAAGCATTCAGAGAAAGAAAGAAAACTCAGAGTGTGAGAAATTTACTGAAGCAAGATGACGAGTAGCTAGGGATGTCAGCATATCCCTAGAAATTTTTTCATCAATTCCTTGGACCTCGGGTATGATCCAAGTTTTTACCGAGCTCATTGCAGAGCTCGGAGGAATGATGGTTGGAACACCAACACCACCAGCTGGTAGAGAGGAGACAGTTTCAGCCAAATTGACTGAGGATGATTTCCTCAATCTTCTCAAAGGGACTTCTGCAGTTTCAACCAAGGAAGAACTCTTTAATCACTTCCACAGGAGCAACTTTCTTTCTCGGAGCCACTGGGGGCTTCTCGGTAGCTTTTGAAGGCACAACATCCACCTTCTTAGTCCCTTGTGGGAAATCAATTTTACTTTTCTTGGCCTCAGCAGCAGATGAAATGTCATCAAATAGAGCAGGAGGAGCTCTTTTCTTGCCCATTCTCTGACTTAAAAGGATGTGAGAATCTGAAGAAGAATCTTCTGGAGTTGAAGCTGGTTCAACAGGACGAGCAGTATAAGAGGTTGTATAGCTCTTATACTGTAGCAAATATGATGCAGACCTGATGTGCTCGTCTGCAACGTTCTTATGCAAACCCCAGATAAGTTTCAGATGCTTAATATTAACCTCTGATTCTTTTGGAGTTTTTCTTTTACTCTCAACTGCAAACAAACACATATTAAAATATCAGTCATACATTTTATCAAACATAATGAATTCGTAAATTCAGAAAAGAAATAAAATGAAAAATAAACCTATCCCATTGCCATATGGAGGACATCTGGGACCGTTGTATACTCCATCTCCAACTAAAGGGGCATATTGCCAATTTTTAATAACCACCCCATGTTCAAAATAATCTCTATTTGCATCAGGGAGGTTAACTACAAGAGCCCTATTCAAAAACCTAGTTTTTAAGTAATAAATATTATCTAGAACGGCCCATCTATAGCAGTACATAATTTCAGGGATCCCTATACGAGTCACATGAGTTAGATTTAATTTATACACCCCATTAATTATTCTCCATGAATTGGGGGCTATTTTTGCAGGGACAAGATCAAAATACTGACAAAACTCAAGACACAATGGGTTTGGTGGAAAGGAAAAACCACATTCAGCAATAAAAAGACTGGGGAACCAATGTCCCTCAGCCAAACGAAAGTAATTTTGAGGTTCAGAAAGCTCCTCCAAAATTACCCAAGATGGGATGGAAAAGTCAGAACGGAATTTTTCAAGAGATTCAATAATGTAAACCATGATGAATAAAAGAAAAAGGAAGAAAATCTTACAGGAAGGAAGGAGATCTGCTGACAACTAGCGAAGGAAAAGATGAACGCACAAGAGAGAAAGAGAGAATAGAAAGCTTGAATGCAGAAAATTGGAAAAAGAAAAAGACGGTATGGTTACTTAAGAAGTTTAAATACTTTGCCTAGGGAAGCGGCGAAGTAAATGATTACACGAAAGAAACTATTGAGCTTCCGGCGGCTAAAAGGACAAAAAGGACACAAAGATCGAAGCACTCTTAAAAATTCGAAAAAGGCGGATTCTGTGAATTTGTAAATAAATTCAAATATGATGCTCCTAAAACCCAGGAAGATCATTCAATATTGCCATATACCGAGAAAGAATGTTCCATATTCCTCAAAGTTCGAAATATGAAACATTGGGGGCTTCTGTTGATACCAAAATTAATACGCTGATGTGGACGAATAATATGAAGACACGTGTCAATATACATGGCACAATAGTAACGAGGAAGTTCATTTCCCCGACCAATTCATGTTCTCTCCGAGCAGCGAAGATACCCCGAGGAACTCCAGCACTCCGAGGTACTCAAGCGCTCCGAGGAACTCTTGATCAACGAGCAACTAAGGCGGTCCGAGATGCATCTCGGCAGTATCATTAATTACCAGATAGACAACAGTTCAACTATTCATTGAATGTTTATAATCTTGACACACACGCTGCATTAAATGTATTACCCTTTCATGTGTATATCATTTAATGTATTGACCCTTTCATGTACAACCTCAAGGCTATAAATACCTTGTATCATCCTCATTCATGGGGACCGAAATTTCTTGACTGAACTTGTAATCGAGAATTCCCAAACATTCAGCAATAACATAACAGTGGACGTAGGCCATTCTTATAAGGCTGAACCACTTTAAAAATCTTTGTCTCATTTTATTTATCTGTGATTAAATAATTAGAGCGATCTAATTTTTTACATCAACAGCGGTGTTAATATAAACCATCAAGACTACCCTAGCTCCATTGAGCTCCTAAAGTCTCCCAAACACAACTTTATAACTCCTAGTTTCATAATAGTTAACTAGAAGAAAAGAATGCCCTAACATCAATTGGCATATCCCCGGAAAAACCCCCACATAACCCGTTTCTAATGTAGGGTAATTAACCAACTCATCTAGAACTCTAGGACTCTAAGTTTACTTCATTCAAGAAGGTTCCTAGGCCCTAAACTTAAGAAAGATGAATTGAAATTGAGTTATAAAATTAACTCAAAAACAGCAATAAAACGAATCGATTCACCCAAAAAGCGAATCGGTTCGGACAAAGAAACCTGGGATTTTGTAAACTGCCGAATCGATTCGGCTTAGACCCGAATCAATTCGATCCAAACAGACTTGGAAACTGGCCCTATGTGAATCGATTCGCCCAGGGGCCGAATCGATTCGCCCCTGCGGATTTGCCAAGAATGGATTTAAGGGTTATGAACCCTAGATTTTCTCCAAACCTCAAATCTCTTCCATTTTTACACACTTCCAACATCATAAATCTACCCCACATCAACCTACATGATTATTAACTACTAAAACCCACAATTTCATCATCAAAAACTAATATTAGGGTTTAAACACCATAATTTCTATTTTTGCTCCATAAATACAAATACATAAATATCATACAAATTATTCATCTTAAATCACATATTAGCAAGTAGAAAACTTGCCTTAGGGTTGAAATCTCAGATTTCTTGGCTGTAGAAGCAACAATCCAACTTCAATCTTCAATTTCTTCTCTTTTCTCCCAAGTTCTCTTCCTCTCTCTCTCTCTCTCTCTCTCTCTAAGTGTAAGACATATAATAGGGAAATAAAATAAGGGGCAAGACTGAAATCGTGGCTTAAGTCTAAAGTTCCCAACTTAAGTGGTTAATACCACATTAAAATGACTCCCAATACGCGTTTAAGTTAAAACCAGGTAAAAGTGCCCGAAACCCAAAAATACAATATGGCACTTATTTTGACTGTCTCGCTCATTCCGGTACTAACTACACACTCTAAACTGACATCCGACAATTTTATAAATTATTTCCAGTTCCAATTTCACTTAAACCATAATGTCATTTGAAATATATGACACTATAAAACATACAACATGAGGATATTTACCTACACATACGGTAAATATGCAACATTCCAGTAAATATTAACTTCTAACTCATTCAATTAATATTTACTCCAGTTCGAACATTTTATATAATTACCTTATGCGGTAAAAGTAATATAAAATTAGCCTCCTAATAACGAGGGTTGTTACACTATAGGGTGAAAATTTGAAATTTTTTAAAGTTTGGGGGTGCCACCCCTCCCCCCCCCCCCCCTAATCTGCCTCTGATTTTATTATTTAGCAAATTTATAACCAATTTTTAAAAACTAAGCGCATCCACAGTGGTGGATGCTCAAGATCAATATATTTACAAAACCAAAAAGTCATTTACCTTTCGTTCAAGCCAACAACTCACAATGGGGGAAAAGGCATAAAAGTACAAATCACTTCCTACTAACTTATATTGTTCGTAGGAATGAAATTTTCTTTTCTTACGAACAACATTTTTTCGTAGGAATTATTTCGGACAAATATTGTTCGTAAGAACCCAAATATATAATAAATATCAGTATTTATATTTCCTACGAACTTCATTTGTTCATAGGAATTCCTACGAGCAAATGAAGTTCATAGGAACCTTTATAAATTCTCTACCCAATTTGTATCTTCGGAGAACCGCTGCAAATCGAGGAAGAGAATTTGCTCAATTATTCCCACCATGGCAGACAAGTCAATTTGTAAACTTACAAATTCTCATGGCATTTAGAGCATGTCCAATGGTGACTTTCAACGAAAGGTATACTGCAAATCCAAAAGCTCATTTTACCTTTCGTCAGTATCAAGTCTTTACAATGGTGGAAGAGGTTGATTTGGCAAAATAATTCCTACGAACTTTTGTTGTTCTAGGAAACAAAGTTAATATTTTTTACGAACAACAGAAGTTCGTCGTAAGAACCCAAAAAATATGATAAAAAAATTATTTATATTTTCTACTGACTTTTGTTATTCGTAAGAATTCTTACGAACTTCAGAAGTTCGTAGGAACCCTTTACAAATTCTCCAGCCAATTTGTATCTTTGAAAAAACACTGCAAATCAACAACCAAAATTTGTTCACTTGTTCCCACCACTACAGGCGTTCGAGTTTGTAAACATACAAATTTTCTTGGCATGTAGCCTTCCCATTATGGATGCTCTTAGTCCCACCATTGTACATGCTCTAAGTAAGGGCACTAAGACTTTTTTAATAGGACCCACAAAAGTAAAATAGTAAAAAGTATTTTCACTTTTTCCTTTGTAGTGTCATTTTTTTGGACTGAACTAGAGCTACAACTTCCAAAAATGTCTCGAGTATGAGTATGTAAACCAGATACATCCAGCAAATGCTTTAAGCTACACTTGTACTGCAATGAAATTGAAGAGAGAAACAAAGCATTATACCGGAACCCAAAATAAATAAATCAACTCATTTTCCCTACTTATTTTTCATTAATCTTAATTTGGAGGTCCCAAAATTGTTTAGGTGGTCCCAAAAATGTTGTGGGACAATGACTGTACCAAACTATTAATCAACTACGAAGTGTGAATGAGGTCTGTTTTTTTTTTTTTTTTTTATTTACTCTCCAAATACCTTTATTGATCAATGATGTGAAACAAATTTGTTGCAAGCTACTTTTCTCTTCCCGAGGTCTTGGTGGTCCCATTAAAACACTTGTTATTTAGAATATTCCAGTAAAGTATGGCATGGTCACCTATTAGAATATACAGTTTTACAAATGTTTAAATTATTAGATTATATTGTTTTTCAGCGCATTTTGTATTATAGAGTAGATTGCAAAGATCTTTTATATGAAAATGATTTAGACAATTTAATCTCTAATTTAAATTTCATTGAAAATAATCGAATCAAATGAGGGGGTAAGATAAATTAGGGTGATACGGAATTTCTTACAACAAAATAGTGGACTGCTACCTGGAAACTGCCAAAGAGGGACTTTTGGGTGTTATCTGGTTGTCACATTTTTATGTGTTTAATATCTTTGGGTGTTATCTGTTAGCTACAATCTTATGCATTTGATATCTTTCGTTGTAATATGCAAATTTATTAAGCAAGTCAATTATAGATAACAGGGACATACCCAGTTCATCAAACAAGAAGCACTACAGCACCATCACTAAATCAACACAGAAGACACTTCAAAAGATAATAGCAACATAAATTAGATACAACATTCAACAAGGCTAACCTCCAAATTAATACACTTTTTTTCTTTTGAGAAAAAAAATTGAGTTACTAAAGACTTAACATCCTTGAAAATTCTATCCGCAACAGTAGAATTTGCAATGTCATTATCACAGTGTCACTGAAGTTTAAAATTGCAAAAAAAAATTATATTTATTACTATCACAAATTCTCACAACTTTGTATCTAAAAGTTACCATTCTCATTGCAAGTTAGATATGATGAAATCTTTCCAAAATTACAAAATTTATTGATAACTAAGTGTGTGTACTATGGTATTTTGTGTTCTAAAAACCTTGTTATTTATTGCAAAGTCTCGTAATGGAGGAATTTCTCATTGCGAAATTTTGAAACTTTGAAAGTATTTAGCCTTTTAAGGATTTCTTGTGGTAGACATTTTCGAGAGATTTTTAAATATATAAATTTCGTGTCTAACGGACTCATATTTTGTAAAATATTAATTTTATATGTCCGCCTACATTCACCGTGGCTGTTTGACCAAAATATTTTATGAGCTGAGTTGATTGCGTTAAATATTTCAATGGGCTTTTTAATTAGGCTGTTAGAGAAAGTACAGTGATGAAACACCGCACATCATTCACTTGGCCTTTTAGAAAATAAGATTACAAATTACATTAAAAAAAGCCAAAACGATTGAGCCATTGTTGACTAAGAAAGATAACATACACAAAGTTGGATAACCCACAACAGTATCATACATTCTTATCATTTCCTCTATTCTGTGAACTAAAAGATGGCTGAAATTCTCCTCCAAGTTGTCACAGAGGGATTATTCAAGAGGGTGAGTTCACTTATTTCAGAAGAGGTCATCCTTGTATGGGGTTTCAAAGAACAGCTAACCAACCTCCATGGATCCTTGACCATGATTCGAGCTGTGCTGCATGATGCTGAGAGGAGACAAGTTAGGGATGAGGCCGTGAAGCTATGGTTAAAGAGGCTTAAAGATGTAGCTTATGAAGCTGCTGATGTGCTGGACGAGATAGATTACGAAATCCTTAGGAGTAAGGTGGAGCTCAAAAGGCCAAAAGCAAGAAAGGTACGACTATTTTTTTCATCCTCTAACCCAATTGCATTCCGTTTGGTAATGGTTCAGAAGATCAAGGAAATCAATACATCCTTGAAAAAGATTAACGAAGAAGCAATTCATTTTGGACTTCAGAGGGGAGGTGTAGATATGTTTACTTCACAGGTCTCTTTCAACCGAGAGAGTGACTCCTTCCTTGACAATTCAGGAGTCGTAGGAAGAGAAGATGAAGCATCGGAAATTGTGGATAAGCTGGTTGACTCTACCAATCAAGAAGTTCTTTCTGTCATTTCGATAGTGGGAATGGCTGGCCTGGGAAAGACAACTTTGGCTAAGCTAATACACAACGATCCACGGATAATGAGACATTTTCATGTGAGAATTTGGGTATGTGTATCTGATAATTTTGATACCAAAAGACTTCTAAGAGAGATTTTAAAATATCTTAAAGAAAACAATTGTGAGGGTCAAAGCAAGGAGGCCATACTTCGAGACCTTGAGAAAGAGTTCGGGGATAAGAAATTTCTTCTCATACTTGATGACGTTTGGAATGAAAGTCCCTCTGAGTGGGCCCATTTTAAAAGTTGTTTACTAGGAGTTAATAAAACAAAGGGAAATAATATTGTTGTCACCACCCGAAAACAACAGGTGGCATCCATCATGGGAACACATCCGCCGCATTATTTGAAAGTACTATCAACTAAAGATTGTTGGTCCATATTCAAACAAAAAGCGTTTGCAACAGGAGGAGCACCTTTTATTCCAGAATTGGAGGACATAGGATATCAGCTTGTGGAAAAGTGTCAAGGTGTGCCATTAGCAGCAATGGTGTTGGGTGGCATGATGTTTGGTAAGAAGGGGAGAGAGGAGTGGTTGGATGTTCAAAAGAGTGGATTTTCGGATTTACATAGAGATGAAAATAGAGTTCTTGATATACTAAAGTTGAGTTTCGATAATCTTCCCTCACCATTTCTAAAGCAATGTTTTGCATATTGTTCAATTTTCCCGGCGGATTGTAACATAGAAAAAGAAAAACTAATCCAACTTTGGATGGCTGTAGGATTCCTTCAAACAGGTGAGGGGAGTGACATGGTGATGGAGGATGTTGGTAACGAATATTTCAATGCTTTGTTGTGGAATTCATTATTCCAAGATGTAATAAAGGACACGTATGGCAATATTACTCGGTGTAAGATGCATGGTATTGTGCTCGATCTTGCACGATCTGTTTCGGAGTCTGAAATATTTTGTTCAGAGAATTCTACAGTGAACAACATTCCTCTTGTTCGACACCTAGGACTATATTCGAGAGGAGAAACAGTTAGCAAGTTACTGTCAAAAGAAAAGGCTGGATACCTTCACACGTTAATCTTAAAGACTGATGTGCCTAAAAGCATGCTCAAGGACTTCAAATGCTTGCGTGTTCTAAATTTTACGGGGGGAAGTATTGAAAACTTGCCGAATTCAATTAGCGAACTGCTGCATCTGAGATATCTTGACTTGTCAAATACTCATATCAGAGTTTTACCCAAATTTATATGCAAGCTTTACAATTTGCAGACATTAAGACTGGAGGAGTGCTTCAGTTTGGAGGATCTACCAAACGAGTTGAGTAATCTGAAAAGCTTGAGACATCTCCATCTTCCTCCTCAATTTATGGATTATGATCTTCCACTTGGGATGGGACAATTGACTTGCCTCCAAACATTAGAATTCTATAGTGTTGGTCGGGCCAATGGTCGCCGAATTGAAGAACTTGGCCATTTGAAACAACTTCGAGGCAAACTAGTTATACACAATCTTGAACAAGTGAGTGGCAAAGAGGAAGCTCAAAGAGCAAATTTGCTTGATAAGATAAACCTCTACGAGTTAATATATTCGTGGAGTTGTGAGAATAGAGGTATTACAAATGATGAAGACGTGTTGGAAGGCCTTCAACCTAACCCGAATCTGAAGAGCCTTACAATTTGGTACTTTATGGGTGATAAATTCCCGACATGGATGATGAAAATGGCTGTGAAAATTGCAGGTAGGGGTGGCTGTTTGCCACTTGACAATTTGGTGGCAATAGAATTACATGGGTGCGAAAGATGCGACCATATCCCAATGCTTGGGCAGCTACCGCACCTTCATAATCTTGTATTGAGGGGAATGATTGAGTTGAAATGCATTGATTCTTCATTCTATGGCGATAATAATTATAATTGCCACAATAGCACTAAGAGGAACCTATCATTTTTTCCTGCACTGACTACTTTGGCTCTAGAGAACATGCCCAACCTGGAGGAATGGATGGAAATAGTAGATGGCCAAGTGATATTTCCCCTTCTTGAGAAATTAAGAATCTGGTGGTGTCCGAAATTGACCTCTGTTCCGACCTGTTTTCCTGGTCTCAAGAAATTGGAAGTTGTTCGTGTAAATAGCATGTTGCCATTAGCGAAGATATGCACCAAAGGCATTCCCACTCTCACTGAATTGCGAATCGATGCTGTCTCACAGCTCACTTGTTTACCAGATGGGCTGTTGCGGAACAATAAAAATCTCACTATCCTGAAGATTGAAGTTTGTCCCATGTTAACTCATGTTGTCCCCACCATGCACGGCTGCTTTGGAAGCTTACTTCGATCAATGCATATTTATGGTTGCGACAAATTGAGTTGTTTTCCGGATGGTCTCCACAACCTTTTGTTTCTCGAGCAGCTGTGGGTATCTTATTGCCCAAATCTCAACTCAGTTTCAAGCATACAAGGTCTCACATCCCTTCAAAAGTTGAGTATTTATGGTTGTGAGGGGTTAACATGTCTGCCACAAGGGATTCTACAATCATGCACCTCTCTCCACACATTGACCATAGAAGATTGCGGTAATCTGATCTCCTTACCAGAGCTGCAACAACTTGGCAATTCTCTTTTGTATTTAAATATAACCAAATGCAACAATTTGAGTGGTTTGCCTGAGGGGTTAGGCTGCCTTACTTGCTTAACTGATTTAAGAATTGGTCCCTTCTCAGAGGGGCTCACTTCTTTCCCGACGCTAGATGGTATTCCAAACCCACAGTCCTCCCTTCGTATTGTAAAACTCTATGGGTGGCGTCACTGGGAATCTATACCAGACCAGCTTCAACACTTCACTTCCCTAACAGACATAACACTAGATGGATTTGGAATTGAAGCTTTGCCTGACTGGTTTCAGAATTTCTCATGTCTTAGCAACGTATGCATATTTGATTGTGAGAAACTCAAGTATCTGCCTACCATGGAACATCTTGCCGGTCTAGATTGGCTGCGGACCTATAACTGCCCCCTGATAAAATGATGATTGTACGGGATATATAAATCTCTTTATCGATGATGTAGAAGTCAAAAGATCGAAGTGAGTTCCTCTTCTCCAGTTTTTCCTGTGTCTTACTTCTCCAATTCTTTATTATTTTGTTAATTATACTCTTATTTACACATATGGGATAATAGGAAAATTTTCATATAATGAAGTCCACGGTTCAATCTTCACATTGGTATGCGAATGATGTTTTCTCTTTGATATATAGTTAAATAAAGTTATACATATTTTATTTATATTATACTCACCCATATTTACATTGTCCACAAAAAGCTCCCTTTAATTTTCCTGTACTTACATTTATAGGTTCTCAACAAATCGAATGAGAAAAGATATATTCGAAATCTGAACTTTAATTGGGTGAGCAGTCTATTAGCTATTCAATGTCAACTTCATACTAATAGTCTATAGGGAAATACAGTGGTATCAATATTCAATTAACATCTTTTTGCTAAGAGGTGAATATATAAATTTTAAAGTAGGAAAAAAAATTAAGGTGTTATTTAAACATTTGATGTTAATTAAAATCCCATAAACTCAAATTAGATTTGTAGAAAATCATAGACAGGATCACACTCTCATGGTGGTCATATTCACTCATAACCCATCCCATGTTTGGTGTTGGATGGTTGGGATTTAAGGTGTGATAAGTTAATCCTAGGAAGTGGGATAATTTTTATCATAGGTCACAGGCACGACATGTGCCGACAGCCAGAGTCAACACCAAGACTATTGTAAACTAATCACTGATAATAATTCTAAGCATATTTCTCTCTTATTCCAATTAACCTACCAAATATTGAAGGTAATTTCCTCTATGTTAAGTCTCAAATCTGAAGCTGTCTTAGATTTTTCTTCGGATTTAAACCCCTCTTGTTGAACCTATATATTGTCTGGTATATTCACTTTCAATTCATTTCATATCTAAATTTATGTTCTTTTGGTATATTCACATTCAATTGATTTCATATCTAAATTTATGTCAATTTTACTGTGTTACCAAAATCTGTGTTTATTCTACTGTATAATTAACTGGATTTATAGATTAAATGGTTGATGAAGTTCTAATTGTGATTTTTCATTAAGCATCTACGTTATTAAAATATTACTGTTAAGTGTTTGCTGTGAACTTTTGAAGAACAGAATCCATCAATCACTCCATGTCTTCATCAAGAAAGTTGGATAGAATATTCTACAAATTTCATGCATTCAGTAAAAGATTTACAATAAAGTATTGTTAGTTTTACAAAATATGTGTGAATTTTTTTGCAAAGGTATCCTTGACTTAAACAAATTATCTTTAAATTTCTTTACGGTATTTGTGAATTTAAAAAATTATCTGTGAGTTCCGTCAAAGTATCTGTAAATTTCATTGGATGTAATATCCATCAATTTCATAATATTTTTGTTACTTCCGTAAGGCAACTGTGTGAATATCAGAAAGCATCCTTGAAGTTTGATAATTTGAATTTCAAAGGTATTGTTAATCTTGTAAGGTGTGAGTGAATTTCATTAAGTTTTCTCTAGTTTGATTAGGTAATTATGAATTCAAAAATCCATATGAGAATTTTCTCCAAACATACTTGAGCGGACAGAAAAAATAAAACTGCCTAGAGAAAGAGAAACTAAAGCTATATAAATTGTAGTAATTAAAAGGGGGTTTAACTGCAAGAAATAATATTAAAAGGAAGCAGTCCCTTTAAAAAAATGATTTAGTATAACTTTTTGGCAAGATGTGTTTAACTTCTTACTGTCGTGCTGGGGGAAGGAACCAGAAAATAAAATTTTCATCTGTTTTGTGGTAGGATAATCTTTATTATAGTTGATGGATACCAATTTTGTTATTAGCCCGTCTGTGTCAAATTACATGAAATTTTCCATTGATCTTGAGGTAAATAATCTTTATTATAGTTTATAGATGCCAATTCTGTTACTTACACCTTCTCAAATTAGGAATCGCTATTTAAAAGACAAGCATTCTAAAGAAATTACTAATCTTAATGTAATCAATGGCATAGATACTTTTTCCAACTATTGTGACAATTTTCACTTTGGTTGTCGACACTTGACTCTTAATTTGATACATCCCAATAAGAAATGTGACTCTTAATTTGAGACAAAGGGATTGACATATAAATGCTATAATTTTATAGGAAAATACACTAGCCTACAAAATGTATGCCATTAATTTATTACATCCGATGTGGCTGTGGTTTCTTAGTTAGTAGTAACAACGTATTCAACTCTATTTTATCATTGTTGGGAGTTCTTTTCAAATAAATTTACACAAACATAGTCTCAACCATGAAACGTAATAATCATATAGATTGGAACTTTCCCACTAGAAACCTTCTTTCATGTTGCATTTTTCGAACATATGGAATTTGCTACAAAAACTAGGAGGTGTGGGGTTGTTTAGAACCACTTTATATTCGTGTTTCAATAACGTTGCACTAGCATTAAAAAATCTAAATGTATGGAAACATATATTATCACAAAGGTATTGACACCAGCTCTACCAACACTCTTGATTGTACACAATTCATTTTATGTCTCTTGGTAATTGTAGCTGAAAGACACAAAGTCATTAACTAAGAGTCTACTACTTCAGTCTGTTTCCAAGTGAGATGTAATGTATGGTAGCCACCACCTGTAATTGATAACAAGCAGTTATATTTGTACAGCACTATCCTTGGATATCTCTTCCAAAACTCTTGATTATACACATAAATTTCTAAAAGCTAGTTGCGAGTTACAAATCCAAATTGTATTAAAAATACAATCGTTATTCGTATTTCTTTTTCATTCAGTTTTAGTTTTAGTACTGCATTCAGACTAACATTACGTGTTTTAGGAATCCAGTTCTCAAGTAGTTGAAAAACTGTAGTATCCCAAATCAACGTACGTAACGTTTATATTGCAAAATCGATGCCTTGATTGGTTTGAATCTTCACCTTGAGTCCATGTTATAGAGTACTTAATTTAGAGTATTCCCTAAACCGAAACTAGGTCCTTGCTCATTTATAAACTGCTTTTATGTTTATCATGTGCGGTTGAACTATTTGCATAACAATTTCAGAACATCAACCATCTTTTATATGATATCAAATTTACATAGCAGCAGGACAGGTTTAGTTCTTGGTTGTAGTTACAAAAAAAAATGGAATTAGCATTCAATTATTGAGCTGATAGAACTTATAATAATTCTAAACATAGTCATAGTAGAATTTGTTATCCAAAATGATTTTTCTAAATAATTATAGCATATATTTATATATAAACAGGAATATCTTACAGTGAAAATAATGGAGAATTTAACGATTGAGGAAAATCTTTTACACTTTGTCCTTAATACGAGATTTACCTTATAAGGATGTTTCACGGACTCAATGATAATCGTCTCCCAAGATACAACAATATATATTTGCAATAGTAGCACTTCAACTTGCAAGTAACATGCTAACCAACAATGAAAAAACTCTCTTTATTTATGAATACCAAAATGGATTGATCAAATATATAACATTGGAAAAATCCAATAGGAAAAACGAAATGCAAACAACCAATTTATGCTAAAATATATGTCGGTTAAAAATAGTTAAAGTTGTTCATACTATCACAACAATTGAAACTAAATAACTGATAAAAAACGAATTTAATATCGGGCCAGAAATAAATAAAAGACACCAAAAAATTGAACTCAAAAATAAATAAATGCCCAATAAAATTTCGCTCAAAAAGCTCATACTTTAGCCAAGCCGATCCAGAACGGAGCGGGCGGGCGCGTGTGGACTCGGAAGTCAATCGAAGTCCATTTAAGTCATATCCTTCAAAGACTTGGGATATCCTAAGGGATCAAGCCCAAATGCTACAATGTGTTATAATATACTACATGTTATAAAATATGTATTGTAAGTGGATGTTCACTATCCCACATTCCACAACGGAAGAGTAGAGCTTTTGGTACGCTTACCTTGTATTATAAATAGGGAATTACCCCATCATTCTTGACATACCAATTAATGAGAACTCTTCCTCTCTCTAAAATTCTCTCTGTATCCCATTTATTTTAACACGTTATCAGGACGGTATTGCGGGTTTTTTTTTTCGATTTTCAATCATTCCAGCTTTACGGTTACTTGGATCTACATGGATCTGAGTTGGATTTTGTTTCTAGCGATTTTTCGATGGCTTCCAATATTTTTTTTCCGGAGGTAATCTATTTCTCGAGTTACGTTTTTTTTAACAAAAAAAAAAATGGGCTAAAGTTTTGTTTGGCCACTGTTTCTTGCTTTAAGGTTTTGAAAATTGTTTTTATTTGGATAATCTAAACAGATTTAGCGTTAGCTCAGTGTGTGTTTTAGTGTTTAATCAGTGGCTGCATTTTTTTTTGTGTGTGTGAGTTATTCACTTGACCTTGACTCACTGATTTATCTTGGGCTTAACTCACTAACTTAACTCAGACTCAACTCAGTGTGTTAACTCGGATCAACTCCATTTAAATATTGGACTAATCTTGGATTTAACTTTGGGACATTTTTTTTTACATGATAATAACATGTACCATAAAATCAAACCTGAAGTTTTCATTTTTGAGACCGGAAGTTCCCAGTAATTAGAACTCCTACATGATATTCAATTTTGAACCAGAAGTTTCAATAATTTTGGCGCCTAAAACTTTTGTCAGCATGTGTCCCGCAGGAGGCGAAATTGAGTAATTTTTGTAAGACGTTTTATTGGAGTTATAAATAATTTGACCATATTTATTGGATGCTAAAAATAAGCCTAAAAGTGCCATAAAGTAAAAAAAATGAGTAAATAAATAAAATATTATTATTTTATTTAAAAAAAGAAATAAAAGTGCTCAGAAAATTCTGAAAATCACCATACCAACTCAAAATTTAATTTTGAGCAACTTTATCTTCTTTGACATTTTCAAAAAAAGTCATTTAGACCCGATTTAAGTCATTTTTCTGTTCGGTCATACTTCTTTTTTTTCTAAACTTTAATCATTTTATTGTCTTATTTAAAGAGATGATGGGCAACCCTTTTTTACCATTTTGAATCATCTTTCGGCACAATGTTTTAGTAGCCAACATATTTTAATTTCCTCTCCTTTTATATATACCTTAGCCCCTTATAATTATGTGTTCAACCTTAGTTTGGAAGTGTGTTCTTGGGGTTGTTTTGATATTTGTTCTTGGAAGAGTTGTGATTATTCTTGGGAGATGATTTTAATGGAGTAATCTGAATTTCTGGGCAGATTTATAATGGTTCCTTTTGATGGTTGAAGTTTTGATTATTTTTATAGTTAGGAAGGGGCATTAAATGTCCATAAATTTTTTGTAATTTGGGCCCGAAGTTCCAAATTATAAATTAATTTTTTTAAATTATTTTTAAGATATTAGACGTACTCAAATAATTTAATTTGGATCTGAAGCTCCAAATATATATTTGTGATCAAACCTGAAGTTTTGACACAATGGGGTGGGGATTTTCAAATCCCAAGATATTAATAAAATTGAACCCGAAGTTCAATAATCTTATGTGTAGAACCTGAAGTTCTCACAAATAAATAGCGATGACCTGAAGTTCAAATTATTTAAATTTTTGGACCTGAAGCTCCAGATAAAATATGTTTCCCAACAATTAATTAAAAATTAGGGTCCGAAGTTCCTAATTTACATTTAAATTTCGAACCTGAAGCTCCGAATTGCTGTTTAATTTGGGACCTGAAGTTCCCATGTCAATTTTTCATTTGGGACCCGATGTTTCCAAATTATTTTATATTGGGACTAAAAGTCCTTAATTATTGTTCAAATTATTGAACATGACAATGAAATATGCCATAAAATCAAATTCGAAATTTTGATTATTTTTCTAACAGGGCAAGAAATACTAAAAGTCCAATCACAATTATTTATAATTTGGACCCGAAGATCCAATAATTTTGTAAGCAAACATGAAGTTTTGATTACTTATATAATAAGGGTAAGGATATTACATGTTCTGTAAGGATTATTTATATTTTTGGAGCTGAAGTTCCAAACAATTTTACACCTTATCAAACTTGGAAGTTTGAATATAATTGGGCGGTTGTTTAACGTCTCTAAATATTTAATGTTATGATATGAAGTTGTCATTATTTATAATTGGGGCCTGAAGTTCTCTAATAACTATTCAAATATGGAAATTGAATTTCTCCGTTCAAATTTTGGGACGTTGAGTACATAAATTATTTTGGGCCTAAAGTGACAAAAGAAAACATATCACAATCAAACCTGAAGTTTTGATTGTCAAATTGAAAGGTTATAGACTAAGATTCCCCCAATTATCATTGATATGTGATATGAACATTCATATTCAATATTGAGACCAGAAGTTCACAAAATATTTTTTTTTTGAATTGGGATATAAAATATAAAATTGAACACTCTCATGCTATTTATGGTTGTTTGGACTTGCAGATCCAACTAAAATGCGCAATAAATTAAAACTCGAAGTTTTGATTATTCATAAGGTATGCGCCAAATATATTATTTTTATTGGGATTAGTTTCAAAATCAATTAAATGTCCCTTTAACTATCACATTAATGGTTTCACCATTAAATTTTTGTCTCTTGACCTTTTTGGCTTCATTTAAGTGTTAACTTACTTTTAATGGTATTTAATTTTAACTCCTTTTCCACATTCTAATTATTTAATATACTTCTGGGCCTAAGAAATGTGTAGATAATGTGAAAAATTAAGTCTCTAATTTATTTATTTTTTAATAAAAGAGGTTGGATGATTATTAATCGGAGTTAATTAAAATATTTGTCACTTATTTGGAAGATTCTCTAACATTTTTATTTGAAGTTTAATGTCGTTCGACATTAGTAATATTGAACTTGTAGTTAAACTATTTATGTAGAACTAGAAGTTCTCAAATACAAATGATAAAAAAAATAAAAAAAAATTGAAGTTTTATGCATAATTCGCAGCACTTTGTGAGTTATTTTAATGTAGGACTTTAAGTCCTAGACTTTAATTTGATAATTTTAATGAACCCGACTATTCTTATACATGTTTCATTATATAAAGAACCTGAAGTTCTCATTACTTTTTCCATGTTATGTTATTACTAGGTGAAAACCCGCGCTATGCGTGGGTACAATGTTAGGATAGTGATAAATAACCAATGCGGTGCAAACATTTGTAAATGATAAATTAAATGGTTATAGATCAGAACATAGGCCCCAAAGGGGTTGTTGGAAGCACTGTCGAAGAAATCATATCTCCAAATTGTTAAAAAGGGCACATGTTAGTAAACCTTAAACGATGTTTTGATATTCAAACCATCTATTTTTAATCGTGCTGTACCATATGTATTACTTTTTACTATTGGATATATCAGTGACTTAAGTGTGTTTCAAAGATATAAATTATTTTGAGTGCTAGAAAATTGTAAGGGGGTTAGTGTATTTTACCAAATAAGAACATTAGTATTGAACTTGACCGACTGAAACCAAGTTTAAGGGCCCTTTACTTTCTGCGTAGTGTTGAGCATGAGATCTTTACTAATGTTCCCATAATATATACCATATTCTCTCTCCCTCTCTGTCTTATATATTTCATTCATTCTTTTCATTATTATAAAATTACATCTATGTAAAATCAAACCTCCCCTGGTTGCCTAGAAAACCAACAATATAGCCTAGTTTAGATATTTTTAGTTTTGACCTTTTTTACGAATTCCTCAAAGATGACAATGGAAATTAATGTCATTTGGAGGTTTTGCAAAATTATATTTTTATTCCTTTAACAAAATGACAATTACATTGAACTAAACACATGTTCGACATCTCCCAATAATTTCCACATGGATAGCAGTTTTCCTTGTGTCAACTAACATCCCAAACAACTGACCTCTTCTATTCCACTTTAAACACTTGGCCCACTTTGGTTAACAAACTCATTCACTAAATATGTCAAATTAAACTAAGCTTTCTATTAACATCCCTTTCAGTTCTTCATTTTAAAATACAGTTATCACAGTTGAATCGCTCTCTCCAGTAATAATTTCACCTAAGATGATTTAGTATTCTTTAAAGTTCAATTTGTAGTTATGTTATATTATTGCAGTAGAAAACATCTAATCTTCACTTCTCATAATATTGCTTTTTCTCCCTTTTGATTCAAGTTTTTGAACCAGAGTAATGAGAAAAATATGTTACTAAGATAGATAAATATGCAATTTAAAATATGCTTCAATAAAAAATTATGAAATGATTTTTAATTACCTCATGGCTCGTTTCCTTTTTGAAGTGTTCATTTTTAGGATCAATAGCAGCAGAGATGCTTGACTGTAATGGTGAAACTTGATGTAAAAGTTGACTTTTCATCCATGATGTTGACCCCTCAAACCATTGAACTCAGAGATCATCATGAGACCCCCTAATTTTTCAGCCCAACAACACCATGAGTTTTCATTAATAATAAAAGGAAAGAATACAAAAGTTGAACCAGTAGTAGGAACTCTTATAGTTCATCTCCAGTACAGAGCCAAACTCTCCAATTCCATTTGATGCCTATTTCAATAGTTGTCTACGAATTTATCTTTAACCGAACAAGTTCTCAGTTGCAAACTTGATTAAGCTCATTTATTATTTGGTAGTTTAGGAAATCATAATCAAGCCCTATATTACAAACTTTTCATTTGTAAAGAAAATAATTATTCAACCTACCCATACTAATTATAAAAAAAATAGAGTTAAAAAGATATTGCAATTAAGTCTAACTTCAGCAATACATTGTTTCGCTTCCTTACCTTTGCATCATTCATAATGGCCCTTCAATGACTATTGACCAACAAATAGCAGGCATTACAACCTCAACTGAAAATTCGATTGAGAAAACACTGGACGATATAATAAATTTCGTATTGAACTGTGTAAATGTGAAAAACTATTCGCTGAATTTTAAAAGCAAATCCAAAGTGGTAGTGCTTACCAAATTGAACGTTTGTTCAGCGGTGAGCCGATGAAACAAAAATAACTTTCCCATTTAATTTCCACTAAAATTATCCTCAATTGATTTGAAAAGCACAAAATTAGATAGAATATAAACAATTATTAAAGAAGAACTACAAACAAAACAAATATGTTCTGGAAAGTAAAAGTGGGTATCCATGCACACCAAATAAGCATGTATCCAAACACTTCAACAATCAATTGTACAAAAGGCCAGGAATTTTTAACAAAGAACATTAATGTCGAAAAGTTACTAATGGGCATCAATTTTTAACAATAATTTTAATTACTTTTTTTGACTTATTTAATAAAGAAACCCTAAAGATAGGACAAATAATGTTCATTAACACTACCACTAATAACATGACTTATTTCATTCAAATATGTTGTTCAACTAAGAAAGAGCTTGTATTATTTTTGTCAAACTAAAATCTTTCAAAACCCAAATTGCATATATAAGCTTATTTCAAAAAACAATATTATGTTACCAATTTCACTTATAAAACATATTTCCTTTCAAGATCTAAACTTGCAACATAAACCCAAATTTATCGAAAAAAAGAAGATCAAATAAAATAAATACGATAAAGAAAAATTACGGTTTGATAGATACTTGAGATGAGAGAGAATGAACAACTGAAGGTGTATGGTGGGCGGCTATGGATATGGAGACAGATAGGTTGAGAGTACCAATTTATATATCAACTAAATTGAGACTTGAGAGAGAGAAATAGATACAAGAAAGAAACCCAACAGCCGTTGTTAAAAAAAATGGGATTGGTGTAATCTTATTATATCTATATAGAACATGAATGTGTTAAGAGCTTTATTTACCTTATATCTTCAAAATGTTTCGTCACCTTAAGAGAGAGGTAAAGAAGCATTGGTTTGAGAGGGGAGATGAATGGAGTGGAGGGGATTTGTAGATGTAAAAGTAAATAAACCAAAAATATGAGATATTAAAAATTCGACGTGTACAGATGTGAAAATGTTGCGTATTAATCAGCTTGCTTACGTGGGTCGCTCCATTGATAAGAGACCCTAAATGCTTGTAAAGAATTTTATAGTAGTATAGAGATTTGGTACCCTCCCATACATATATGACGAGTTATATGAAAGTTATTTCTAAAGTAATTTGCTTTGTTTTATGGGCATCAATATACATGGGTACCATATGAAAATAAATAGTGAAAAGTAATTTCGTGTTACTTCTAGTGTTAGAAGCCAGAAGCTTATATTAGCAAATAATCATTACATTATTCAAGGGTTTATACTATATCATATTTAACATTGTAAAATTACACATTGTCATGAGTCTGCAGCTCCGTGGTTCAATTATTTATTATTATATAATGACGATTTTGGTCACCTTAATTCTTTTTCATAAGACGTTATAAATGCAAATGATATCTATCATAATGGTATATGGTGCTTAAGATTCACCCTCTTTTGAACCATTGATAAATACAATGTTTATGGTATATGTGCCATTTGGTTTTGATGAGACATTATTCTTGTCATTATTGGGAGGATATAACGTACCTGAAGTACAAATTCTACTTAAAGAACAGTCCGTTCCTGAAGAAAGACGAGAATTATCATGGAATACTTCCACATTGTGTCATATAATCCCTTGTATCACTCAATTTGAAAATGAAGGAAAAAATGATATTGCAACATCAAATGTCACATGGACTAGTTGCAAATGTGCTTGCCAAAATCATTATCCCATAAGGATAAAATAAATAATGGCAGCAAATAAATTCATTGCACGCCAGAAGCATGGCAAACCTATAGGTCCCAACTATTTGACTCCATGGAAGTGGAGATTAAATAAAAACATTCCCAAATAATGCTTTAGAAGAGGTTATACGTAACACTCCAGAAGAGGTTATGAATAAAATATCCACTTTCTCAAAAACTCGAGAAGAGGTTATTATCTATGAAAAGACACAAGTCCCTAAAGTGACTATAAAGACCTTGAAGTTGGAAAAGGTACCTAATATTAAATGAGATCTCTATCTTTTATAGATATATAAGAGAAAAGTGGAATTAACAAAGATGATCATCAATGATATAATTATATATGTTGTAGCTACTCAAAAATCAAAGGTCAATGATACTAAAAATCCATGTACTATGAATGAATGTCGACAAATAATATATTGGCCAAATTGTGAAAATGCCATGATGGAATAATTCGAGTCTCTTGATATACGTGGTATATTTGGACCTATAGTAGAGACTCCAAAATATGTTAACCCTGAAGGTTACGAATGAGTGTTTATAAGAATGTGAAGTGTTAAAACTCACCAAAAGTGCATAATTTATGGCACAAGGTTTCCTGAAGAAATAAAAATGATTATATAAGAACATACCATCCTGTCTTGGCCGTAAGTACTTTCAGATATCTGACTAGCTTAGTAATTTTTTTATATTATGTGAGACTCCTGAATATTATAACTGCTTATATATACGGGACTTAAACAAAGAATACATATAAAAATCCTAGAAGGATTTTATTTGCCTAAACCAAAGATAAGGAGTATGTACTCAAATGCAGTAAGATGTTCATTGTACAGTCGGCAATCCAAATGGATATAGGTATAACCGTCTCAGTAAATATTTGTCTAAGGAAGAGTATGAAAACAATCATATATAAAAATGTGTCATTATAAAATATCCTTAATAGATGTGCTCCTGGAGATCTCAAATGAAATGAAATCCTTAAATGGATATGCTCTTCAAGAGCTCAATTAAAATGAAAAATATCCAAATAAGAAATTCAAAATGAATGACCTTGGGGTAAAAAGTCTTTGTCTCGGCCTGCAGAGCGAGCACATTTTATGTTAAACTCATATCCATTAGTCAAATGGATTGAAAAGTCCTGCAAATGCTTTAAGCATATAATTTTAGTATATCCATGGTCTCTGGTATTTAGATATTATATTATTCATATCATCCAAAAGAGGATGACAAAAATAAATTTGGTCTGAAGTACCATATGTGCATTTTATTATAGTATTTGGTCCAAAAGTACCGTACTTATACGTTATTAGTATATTGATATATATAAAACCATGTATGATATTGGATATTATAATTACAGTCAATATCTTGGCAAGAAATAATTATCATTGAATTGCATAGCATGGGACTAATATCAATCATATTATATGATATTTTTATCTAACCATCTACGCCAGTTAGTTATATAGATGCAGGTTATCTCTAGTATCCTCACAAGGAATAGTCAAAGAACTTATGACTTGCCTTGAACAACATATGTTCCTACTACTTCTTATGAATAAGAGTTATGTAACACACAAACTCCAGAAAAGTTATGCTATTAGTGACATGTTCATCCCTATTCACCCATGTCTTATGGAAGTCGATCTTATGAAGAAACATGAAATTGAAGTAACAGCGGATCAAATCTATTCACCATGTTATAGTAACATTTCAGAAGATTATATATGAGACTGATATGCATCGACTCAACCATCAGAGAAATATCATAATCAGGGGGAGTATCCAGTCAGGGGGAGAATCTAAGAACATTATATTTTGGACATATGCGCGTTGTACTCTTTTTCCTTTAACTAGGTTTTTTCCCATTGGGTTTTCCAGTTAAAGGTTTTAACCAGGCAACACTAAGCGCGTCCAACACCGATTCAATGATCACAAAAGTTGTATTCTTTTTTCTTCACTTTGGTTTTTTCCCACTGGTTTTTCCTTAGTAAGGTTTTAATGAGGCATCAATCACTGAATGGTGGATATAGTGTACATCCAAGGGGGAGTGTTATAAAATATGTATTGTAAGTGGATGTTCACTATCCCACATCCCACATCCCACATCGGAAGAGTGTGGCTTTTGGTACGCTTACCTTGCATTATAAATAGGGGATTACCCCCTCATTATTGACACACCAATTAATGAGAACTCTTCCTCTCTCTAAAATTCTCTCTGTATCCCATTTATTTTAACACTACACCCATTTATCATATTTTATCTATGAGAGAATTTGGTTTTAGCAGCACACTTTAATCAAATTTCATGTTCCAAGTGAACAATTCGAACAATAATTTCTCATGCGTTGATTTGCAATTTTACACACATGAGTATACCACATTATACTACTCATGGAGAAGAACACATTACCGCTTTGAACCATCTCAAAAGACGTGTGAGTCCTATATTTAATTAGCCCTAAAGTTGACAAAAATAATATTTTGTCAAGATATCAAAATTCATAAATTTCAACAATCTCCCATATGAATGAAAATTGATTGGATCAATAAAAAAAGATTATGCAGACATAAAGAGAGTTCTGATAAAAAAATTCTTGCGTCATGAGAGATAACTTTTGGCCTTGGATCTTTCCTAATAAAAGACTATTGAATTTATTTACTGATCAATGAACGCGATATCTTAAACTGTTCAGTTTTTGTCCTAAACAAAGAAAGTATAATTCACACAGTAATTCTTCGAACAAATGTGGTTCTTTCTATTACGTTCCCGATTTCATGAGTGCTTTGGAGAATTTTAGCCTTCAAAATTATCATAATACCGCCTTTCAAACTTATATAGGTGGCTTCTCATTAAAAGTATCCTACAATACTCCACTTGGATTTCTAAGATATAGGAGTTATTAAAAGCTATGTTTATCCCAACTTACATTACAAGCAACATTGTTTTATCATAGGATTAGATATGAGTTTAAAAACTCATCAATGATCACTTCGAAGAGTTAGTCAAGATTCGATTGTCCCTTTGAACCTAGATCTTGAGATCTCCAGTCAACTATGATATACATAAGTGTTGTCTTGTCCTCAACAGATCTCAACCCGGCCATGGACGACCTTGGCCACTCCTCAAATGAAACATATATGGGTCGACTCAATGGAGGCCCAACCTCAAGTGGCGTTGTCCTTGGCCACTACTCTATATATATTAACGTAATGACGCCAAATGGGAATTAAGAAGAAGATATCTCACACTTCAACCCTCAATCACTAAACTCTCTAATATAGAATACCACAAATGAGACTACAAATGGGGTATTTATAGATGGGAAGTAGCTTGAGCTGTAAGTTATTGAACTAATTATAATTATGCCCATAGATGCCACTTTCCTTCCCACCTCTAAATACTAATACAATGCCTTATCAAAATAAATAAAAAATAACAAAAATACTATAAAATCCTAAAAATGACAACAATGCCCCCAATATTCTTCATTCACATCACTCTTCCCATCTTCAAAAAAGCTTGTCCTCGAGCTTTGAAACTTGTAGGGACTCATGTGCAAATTCTAAAAATAGGTGAGCCCAAAGAAAGTAGCCTTCTCATTTTTATTTTTTATTTTTTTTTGAAAAAAAACGTGTAAACCTCCGAAAATTGCTCATATACTGTGATTTTGGGGAAACTAAGGGCCCATTTGGTTATGTATTTAGAAAACTCGATTTAAACGCTATTTTTAAATATAGTTTTAAAATTCAGTTTTTTATGTTTATAATTATTGGTGCACATTTGGTAAACTTGTTCTTAAATATAATTTTTTTTTTAAATTTGACAAAATTGGCAAACATGTATATTTATATTATGCATATATGTCTCTCTATCTCTCTCTCTCTCTCTCGTCCAAAATAATCAATTAGTATTTTAATTTGCAAATATTCTGACATATTTTTATGATATATACAATTTTAATATTTTAATATTTTAATAGCCTTGTTCTGGTTAAAAAATATTAAAATATATTAAAAAGGCATAAATGCCTTTTCACGCCTTTTTATGCCCGCCTAGGCTTCTAAGGTTTAAGGCGGCCTCCACGCCTCGAATTTTTTAGAACCTTGATATTTTTTAATACATATGTACTATATGTATATTTTATACCATTCCATACATTAATAATCATAGTTGTTAAATCGTGATATGTATCGTGAATCGAAATTCCTGTGTATCGTGAATCGTATCGCGATACGTATCGTATGATATGACACAATAAATAAATAAATACAATTGTAAAAATTAAATAAAAATATTGAGAACACTTTACAATCAATTATATAACATAATATGATTCAAACTTCTAATTTCTTCATAAGTCGTATAAAAAGAGAAGCCACAAACTATATTTAGATATACTAAGTGATTATTAAGGTATTGTCATGGTGTCATCCTCAACTATGATGATGATACCTTAATATTATAAAAAATAATAACAAAAAGGCAAAATATATCCTAAAGTCATCATCTTCATCACTCCTCCAATTATTCCTAAATCATCATTTAAATAGGCTTTTCTTTCAGCTATCTCATCGCCACCACCAGCATCTCCTCTTATAATGAAATGACAGTCAAAAGATATCATTTTTACCTAAATTTCAAGCTCCCGAGGTTTTTTTTGCAGATCTGGATCATCTTCTAAATTATTATCTCAGCCTCTCTTCTTGTCATCTCTCCCTTTGTAAGGAGATTCCGATCACCTCATGAAGTCTCATTACCCTAACCTATTAATAAACTTAGATAGCTTGTCAGGCCGAATCATATTCTCATTCTCATTTTTCAAAGCAATATAATTGTCAATTATGTGCTCATGATCCTTATGGAATTCATAATACTTGAACTTGGCTCTCCTGTTAGGATGGGACTTTAGATTTTTGGGGCATTTGAGGTCTACGCTTCCTCTGATTTCCCCCAAGATGTGATGCATGCCAATAGCGAGAGGATTATACTCTTCATACTTCTTAGGCTTTTTGACCTTTTTATCCTTTTGATATTTCTTGTCAGAGCTTTTATGACTGCCAGTTTTTTCACTTGGGACCTGTTTGGCAGCCATAACCTCATCGATGTTCATGATTTTGCTAGATTTAGCCATTAAATCAGTCATGATTTTAGGGGGATCCTTTAGGAGAGAATAATACAACTTTTCGGGGAGTAAACATCTCATTAAAGCAGTGATAGACATTCTTTTATTCATAATCTACCACGTTTAGTTTTTCATTGTTAAAACGAGTTATGTTCTCGCGAGTTGTTTCCCCTGGCCACTGACGAACACTTACTAAATGGGATACCCTCTTAATGGTCTTGGCTCCAAAGCAGAAGTTATTAATGAATAGCTCGGCGAGAATTTGGAAGCTAAATATTATCCTCGGGGTAAATTATTATACCAAATTTGTGCAGATCCAGTAATGGTGCTTGATATGCTCGACAACGCATCTCATCTAGGACTTAGTAAATATCGTTTGTAACCTAGTACTGTTCTACATGAAGGATGATGTCAGTTTTATCATCATATTTTGCAATAACCATAGGTAGCTTAAATTTAGCAGGTGTGGGGAAATCCATCGTGACTAGGACAAAAGGTGATCCCATCACAATAGCAACTTTATCATTTATTTATACTGGGATCTATTTCTAGAAAGTCTACTCGACTCGTGTGGATATTTTCATGCTGACTCTAGATATAATAGATCCTTCTCCGTGGTCTCATAATATGGATAGTTCCCTTTGATTATGACCCCTATTTGCTCGGGGACCTAACCAATCGAAAATATATGCATTACTCGACCTTTCCAGGATGCTCAACCGTTCTTGGGAAAGAGACCTTCCATCATAGTAGTCAATAGATTTTACGGATGAGGTCACACCGGGGTGATTAGACTGGTCTCGTGAGGATATTGAGTGCCTGGATCTTCTTCTCTCATTTCTAGGAGGTGGAGGCGACATTTCTCTCCTAGAAGATGGGGCATCGATGTGCCTATAGCTTAGAGCGTTTGAGTAAGTTGTCTTACAATTTCTTGCATTGCTTAGAATTATTAAGTAGAATCCTTTGGAGACCTCTTATGACAGGAGGGGGGGAAGCATTAAAGTCATTTCATCCAACAAGATTGCCTCATGGGATGTCAGTCATGTCTCAAGAGCTTAATTACAAATAAGTTTTTAAAGGAAATGGATAGGAAGCAACAATAACTTGTCGATTTCCCACAAACGGAGACAAGCTGTTGATGTTGAAATTTGGGTGATATATTTGAGGAATTATCTGTAATACATGTAAGGACATTATTTTCATTGTCAGTTATCAATTTAGTATGTCGTATACCGCTACACCGTCAAAGTGCATTCAAGAACATTCAAGCATCAAAGACGGATCCGAATATCAAGTTCTTCAACATTCAAGACTCCACGAGGTTAACTTTGGTAAGGTTATGTTTTAAATACATTAACTTTGCACTTAGAGGTTTGGGATATTTTTTCAAAATATTTTCAAAGTGTTGGAGTGGACTTTTTCATCAAAATTTGAGAATGAGTAATTTTTTTAAGTCCTGTAGCGTACCTCGATTTTGACGCCCAGGTCGTTCAAGCGAGATCTTATCTCGTTCGAGAGACATGGTGATGTCGCGCGATGTCGTTCAAACGACATGTGTACGTCGTTCGAGTGGGATACCTTTTTCGCTCGAGCGACTAAGGCGGTGCGTTTTTCTATAAATACTCATTAACACTACACCAAATCTGCATTATTGTCAAGGTCATTGACCCTGACAAATCATCCTTGTCAAGGTCAATGATCGTGACACGTTTGTCACGGTTATAAACCGTGACAAAGCCGTGACCCTTCTTAAAAAAATTATCACGGCCATTGACCGTGACACGTCCGTGACAATTTTGTTTCACGGACGTGTCACGGTCAATGACCATGACAATTCTGGGCAGAATTTAAAAAAAATCTGCTGGGCAGTATGGCCACTGCCACTGCCCAGCAGTATATTTGTACCTGTTATAGCAACGTTGTACCTGTTCCAAACATCATATATCCAAACAAACTAAAGATAATGCAAATATATATTCAAAATAGAAACTATTTAAGAAGAAACAACATCACCATCAATTATCTCAAATCTACAAACTATTTGCATGGAAAAGAGATTTTGTATCGCGACGCTCGGGGACACCTCCTTATACTTCCCTTCTCGTACGAATAGCCACATAAGTATGGAGCATATGTGGCCTACCCTTAGGGCCACTCCCTGTCCCCTGAATTTAAATAAAGTAAAATTAGTATCCGCCCCTCAAATATAGATAAATATAAATCTTAATTGAAATCGAAATCGAAATTGACATATAAATATAAATACATTACCTGTAGTGTCACTCAAACAGCTAACTTGAGCTCATATGGCACCTCCTTCCAACTAATGTACCCCGGGCAATCGTGTCAAATATAATTCTCTTCATATCTAAACACTAAGAAATACCATAATCCTATGGAGTTATGCGTTGCAAATTCCTTCCAACCGTTGTGTAGCCAAAAATCAGCAGTTGAAGTTGTCAATTCCACCTTTCAATGGTCTCCCATGTTTTGCTAGAAGTTCCAAGTGGTGGGGTATGGAAAGTGGAATTGACAACTTCAACTGGTGATGTTTGGCTACATAACGGTTGGGAGGAATTTCCAGAGCATCGCTCCATAGGATTATGGCATTTCTTAGTGTTCGGATAGACGAAGAGATTCAGTCTCCTCTCCACAAATAGGACACCCCAAATAACTATGTACTAATCACCTATTAAAGGTAAGAAGCGTATATTCATGGATTAGTATAAACAAAACTTAGATGTAGTTGGAATATTTATGTATTAATCTCCTCTCCACACACGCACACTACACAAGAGTGAAAATGATAAAGTGCAGATCAATTAAAAGCATTAAAAATGGATGTTTCACAAATTGAAATATTTATTACAAATTGAAAAATTGTTTCAAATTCGGGTTATCATAAAAAATGGATTGATATTCGGTAGGAGCATCCAAGTCATCCACACTACTATTTAGACGCCTTGGCGTGTGTTGGACAATTGACCACGGCTCGTTGTTGATATACTCCGAGTAAAACACTTGCTTAACCTTTTGAAATGCACAAACAAACGGCTCATTGCTCACATGGTCGTTGCTCTTCAACTTGGACAAGTCAACCATGATCAAATTGGTGACAGGATCAACTTTACAAGCATTTTTATCCTCAACTCTTACCCATTCACAGTAAAATACAACCTCTTTGAAGCTTATATAATCCAATTCAAATATATTTTGGATTACACCATAGTAAGTCATTTCAGCTTCAACGAGGTTTTTATCTTTTGCGCTCGCTCGAAAGAAAGTAAGAGCCTTGTATGAAATTCCTGAGTTCTGTACATTTGTACTTTCCTCGTACACTTTAGCGCCGAAAATGTAATCGTTCAATCGATACTTTTTGTACTCTTATGCCACGAACAAGGGTCCAGTGGCTAGACGAGCAAGCCTTGATGTCGCATCACCCATCTTTAGGAGTTGAGAATATAGATAAATTAATTATATTAGTGGTAAAATTTGAGTGTAATCTAACGTTATATAACGACTGTTTTCATTATAATTACATCTTGTGTCAACCATAGCCTAAATTCGCTGTCTGATTGTACCATTGTTTTTCGTCTTTTATTGTTCTCACAGGCTTCATATTTACTGCATATTACAAAATTAATCATGTATAAAATAATCTAAAATAATGTTAAACATTATAATATTCGAAACTTACTTTTTCCATTCTTCGACATCTTCATGTGTGTCAAATAGATAACGAGCTACTTGTTCATGTTGCAAACTCGCTAATTTCACTCGTTTTCCCATCACATTACCACCATCATCGAGGAATTCATCAGTGTCATCAACGCTGGTCGAGTCAGGCATATATTCCCGAGTATATATTGATGACTCCACGGTGATGTATTCCTCTGCAATTGATCCTGTAATATATCGCGTATTCTTGACGTAATCTTTAAAAAATTTCATCAATCTTTTAAACGGATATATCCACCGATATCTAACTGGACCACAAAGAAGTGCCTCGTCGCATAGGTGTACCAACAAGTGAACACTTATGTCAAAGAATGCTGGGGGAAAGTACTTCTCCAATACACAAATCGCTTCGTTCACAGCCAATTTTGCGGCCACTATGTGTTCTCGATTCACTACCTTCTCACACAAGAGGGAGAAGGTAATACTAATTTTCATAATAGCCCTACGCAATTCCTTATGCTTGGAGAAACAGTGCTTAAACAATAGAGGAACCAATTGCATGATCACATGCCAATCGTGGGACTTACATTTATGTAAATCATGAGTAGCATAATTCACAATCCTTTGCAAGTTGGACGAAAAAGTAGACGGACCCTTCAAATTATATATTGTGTCTAGAAGCACCTTCCTTTCCTCACTCGTCAAAGTAAACGCACCAGGGGGAATTATTGTCCTTCCCCTACTATCTTCTTTCAAAAATAGTTGTGGCTTAAGTTTTAACGTTTTAAGGTCTTTTCGTGCATTTTCTCCACCTTCGAATGACTCCCCCCAAGGCAAGTACCCACAATATGTTCAATGAAGTTCTTCTCTGCATGCATCACATCCAATACATGGCGCACCAGGTTTTTCTTCCAATAAGGCAAGTCAAATAAAATTGACCTCAGAGACCATGCCTTTCTTATCTCAGTTTCATTCCCAGTTGGGGTCTTCTTATGCTTGACATTCTTAAATTTGGGATTCTTACCTAGCATATTTGGGCCACATTCAGAAGATTTACTTTCAATTTCTGAACCCGAAAGTTGTCTCGACGGTAGCCTATGTTCAACTCTGCCCAATAAAAAATTGGAACCTTTCTCAAATCTGAAACTATGAGCTGGGGGTAAAAACCTCCTGTGGCAATGGTATACATTTTTTAAGCTAGAGGATAGACGAAGAGATTCAGTCTCCTCTCCACAAATAGGACACCCCAAATAACCATGTACTACACATCCGGATAATGTCCCATAAGATGGAAAATCATGAATTGCCCACATCAACATAGCTTTCAGCGTAAACTCTTCTTTTCTAAAAGAGTCAAATGATTGCACACCCTATTCCCACAACTCATTTAATTCTTCTACCAAAGGAGCCAGGTAGATATCAATGTCATCACTTGGTGCCTTTGGCCTAGGTATCAATAAAGCCATCATCTAAAATTCAGGTCTCATACACTATGAAGGAGGGAGGTTGAGTGGGGCTAGGATCACTGGCCATACACTCTGATTGGTGCTTAGATTTCCAAATGGATTGAAACCATTTGTTGATATAGCCAAACGAATGTTGCGTTGTTCTCGAGCAAAATCGGGATACTCAAAATTCATCCTCCGCCAGGCAGTAGAATCAATAGGATGACGCATGATATTACCCCTACTTCTGCCCTAGCATGCCAAGTCATTGCCTCTGCAATCCATGGTACTGTGAAAAATCGCTTTAATTTAGGCCCAACGGGAAAATATTTCAATACTTTTTGAGGCACTTTTGAGCTTGTGCATTCCTTACTATTAGATTTGACATATCTAGGTTCATCGCATACCAGACAACAATCGAGATTTTCATACTCCTTTCGGTATAGTATGCAGTCATACACACAAGCATGAATCGATTTATACTTCATTCCCAAACCTTTCAAACTGTTCTTCATAACAGGATTGCTATTTGGAAGTGTATTCACCTTGGGTAATAAACCCTTCACCCATTTCAGAATTCCCGTCACGCTATTGCCAGACAAACCGTACTGCGTCTTCAAACTGTGCAAACCAACCATGGCATGTAGAGTTGTTTGATCTTTCTCACAGCCAGAGTATAACGGTTGGGTCTCCTTAAATTTTAAACTTTGGTAGTCATCGTCAAGTTTTATCGTGTTATCTTCACGAGCACTTGAATCTTCTACATCATCAGTAACCTCATTCTCCTCAGCTTCATAAACTCCGTACGCATCATCAACTAAATCCTCTAACATATTATGATCTACGTCGTCCCCTTCTACATCTATTCTACTTGTTGAAGGTTGTTGTGAAGGTTGGTCGGGGACAAAAGGAACTTTCAATTCACCGTGAAAACTCCAAAATCGATAACTATCTTGCATACCCGATCTTAACAAACGTAGTTCAACTGTTTTCCACTCAAACACCTTACCATTCTTACACCTAGCACACGGACACGGAAACTCTTCATCATTACGACATCTCTTTGCATATTTCACAAATTCGTTAGCACCTCTGCGAAACACATCCCCCATTCTATTAGTCTCACCCATCCACTCTTTGTATTTCGGATATCCCATCACAGCTACCACAACTAAACACCTATTAAAGGTAAACAACACTTAGATTTATAGTATGTTTTATTTAATTATCCCATCATTTAATTATCCTATTAAAGGGTAAGTGGTCCTATCCCATTCAAGACTGCATTTTTCTGTAATATACTTAACAACTCATGCAAATTGTTACGATTTGAAAAAAATTCGACAGCATATCCCCTTAGTTCTACAAGTACACGACGTATATTGGCAGGTGTGAGTGTTATTTCAATTGGTCAATTGAAATAACAGTCACACTTGTCAATCTAGTATGTACCCAGAGAACATTAAGATACGACTGCAGAACTTCCTCCAAAAGTAACAACTTTACGCCAATAAGAATATTATACAGAAATTATACAGTCTCAAACTGTCCAAACGGGACAATTCGAGAGATCTCATTACAGGGGTAATGACTCTCGAACGGGTCTAAGGGCTATTGAATGCGTACGCATAAGAACTAGAAGGCTAGTATCTATGCGCACTATATTTAATTTCAAGTATGTTTCATATAATGGGTTAATTCAAATACAAAAATAAATTCATGGATTAATTCAAATACAAAAATAAATTCATGGGTTAATTCAAATACAAAAATACAAATTCATGGGTTAATTCAAATACACACACACACACACACACACAGTAGTGACTGTCTATTTAAAATAATCTCAATGTTAATTTCATGTATTGAATTTCTACTATTGTTTTGTGCTTTTTATAAATCATATTCAATGTTAGATATGTGTTTTGTTAAGATATCTAAGTTGTTCGATAGAATTATTTTTTGTATCTTAAAGTTTAAGTTCTAAAATAATCAACCTAAAGTTGTGGTTCATAAAGTATTATCACAAATATAAACTAAGAGTGATAAAATAACTTTGAGGCATATAAATTAATTGTGACAAAGTAAGATTATGCACCAGAACCTAAAATTTAAAAAAAAATGTTTTTATTTAAACCCCACTTTTCTTCCTATAACTCCTATTTTATTAAACTTTAAATATAATTAAGGGTGTATAGAAAGAAAAGTTAAATAGGAATAAAAACAACATTTTTTTAAATATGAAGGGCTCACCAATTTGATCAAATTTTTTAACAACATAGACTAATTGATCTTTATTATTTTGAATGAAAATTACTTATTTATTTTGAATGAAAATAAATTGTTATCCAATATTTTTGGATATTACTTACATTTACATTTTTGGATATTATTTACATTTACATTTTTGGATATTATTTTTGAAAATTTATAGAAAATTACTTATTTATTTACATTTTTAACCCCTACCCCCACCCTGCCCCACCCTACCCCCCACCCTACCCCACCCCTACCCCCACCCTGTCCCACCCCCTCACACGCACACACACACGCACATATATACACACATACACACATATATATACACACAAACATATATACAAATGGAAGAGAGAGAGAGAGAGAGAGAGAGCAGCGTCGAGAGAGAGAGAGAGAGGGAGGGAACGGCGCGGGAGGGAAAAAAGAAGGGGAAGGGGTTTTTGCTGCTGACATTGTCACGGTCGTGTCACGGTCATTGACCTTGACAATTATTTAAAGAATTGTCACGGTCAATGACCGTGATAAGTCCGTGATAAGTAAATTTGTCACGGCCTTGTCACGGTCTTTAACCGTGACAAGTTCTTATCACGGTTGTGTCAAGGTCAATGACCGTGACACAAAATGCGTATTTTTTTATCACGGTCAATGACCTTGACAAGGGTGGCCGGCTGAAAGGTGACAATTTATCCATTTTGGTGTAGTGTAAATCGTTTCGTTTTTATTAAGAAGTCTCAGCGTTTTATAGAATAGAAAAACTGTGATTTGCATAATCCTTTTGGCTTCTTCTTTTAGGGTTTTAATCCCTTTTGTTTTCAATTCACCAAAATCCCATATGCTTTAGTGAATTGTTTTGGTGTTCAAGAACACACTTTGCTATTTGTTTATTCTTTGTGGGGAAAGATCTACAAAAGTTACTCTTGTGGGGAGGATAACCTACACCTTGAAGACTGGGTGCCCTTGTGGTATAGCTGCGCGTGAACCACTACAGATTTCTAGTCGTTGCTTTGGAGGTTTGACGAAGACACCGTGCGTTACTCTTGTGGGCAAAAATAAGATGGTATGTAAGTCAATGGTCTTGTAAACTTGTCAAAGTTCAAGAAATAAAAAGGTTTTGCCCTGGTGGATTTCTCCTGAAATTTTGTGTTTGCTTAATTTATTTTGTCACGTAGATGAATGATTAGGGGCTGAAGTAATTTGGTTTAAAAATAGACTCTAATTAAATAAAGTTTAATTAAAAACTTGCGAATTAGCTAAGCTGTTGATGTTGAAATTTGGGTGATATATTTGAGGAATTATTTGTAATACCCCGTATCTTTATGGCTTTTAATTATGAGATTTATTAAATGTAATTTCTTTTAATTATGGGATTAATTAAATTAATTTGGGATAATTAATTAGAAATTAATTCGAATTTAAATAACTAGCGAGACGAGATTTAGTATTTGATTATGATGATAATGTTGAATATTACTGAGTGATTATGGTAATATGTGGTTTATTAATATTGTCACGAGTTATAAATATGGCAATTCGGAAATTAAGTTGGGACGCGTGTGTCAGTCGCGTCATGAATCAATTTAATAGATTTAAAAGTAAACTATAATTATATCATCTATATGGTCATTTTGAGTGCGCCAACGTGTCCGTAAGGGTCGACATAATCATAAAATACTAGCCGGGAGTTTAGTTTGGGTCCCGAGATATTTTTAGGCTTAACCAGCAACCCGGGAGGGTATTTTAGTCATTCTAAATTTCAATGAATAGTGACGTACGAAAATTAGACTTTATTTATCAGCCAACCTTAGGGCCATTATCTGTCAAAACCAAATAGTGGGCAACGTGAGAAGAGAGGAGAAGTTCCAAGGGTTTCCAAGGCCATAACCACCACACACCTCGACTATCGTCGGAATTGTGATCGAAAAAAGAAAGAAAACCAACCTTTATCACCTTCAAAGGATTAGAATATCCATTTCTAGGCAAGTGATTTAACTTGTTATGATTCAGCAAATATATTATCCATGTAGTTTAGAATTGGAGACTAGACTTGGAAAATTGAGAATTTTATAAATTGGGAGAATTAAACATTGAATATGGGTAGGTTTTGCATGTAGATGAACTTCTGGTATATAGAGATAACGAAATCATAATCCATGTGTATAAATTCACAAATTAATGTTGATAAATTTGATGTTCTTGAATAAATTTTGAAGAACTAGGTTTAAAGGAATATTTATGACTTTTGATCCAAGAAACTATTAATTCATGATGGTTTAATGATTCTAAAATGTTAGAGATTGTGGAAACATGTTGGTGTAATGAGTAGTATAATTGGTTGGGAGTTTGGGACGTTATAATGGAAGACTTGGGGTGTAAATTTGGAGAACCCGTAACTGTGTAAAGAATTTCTGGGCAAACACCTACTTGATCGATCGATCGACTGTTTCGATCGATCGACCCTTTGCCTTCGATCGATCGACCCCTCCTGATTTTTGAAAGTTTTTCCCTTTAAAGTTTAATATAAATCTCAAACATACAATGATTCTTAGGGTGATGAATATAGTATTGTGGGACTTAGTTAAGGTCATTAGGTTCTTAGTTGATGCCCGGAAAAATAGTTTACCTTATAGAATTGAACATTATCACTTATGAGGATCTACCGAGTGAAGTACGGTTAGAAGTCGTTCGAATTGAGACTATAATGGAAACGAATGATGATGTAAGGATAGGAACAGTAACGAAGGGACTTTAAGTTATTGAGATTACATTTGAAACCAATAAGAGACCTAGTAACCTTTTAGGATAGGTTTAGGTACTTAAATTGATACGACGAGAGACTTATCAAGTTAAATATATATTACGTAGGATGCTCGGGATAAACATACTATGTATGAGACTTATAGGATGGAATGTGTGAATACTTATATTGATATATGATTACTTAGGCTGTGTGAATGCCTAGTGTATGGATTCCTTATGCGTATGACATACCCACTGTTCTAAAAAACCCGCATAGGCCCGCCTAGGCTTAAGGCTTAGGAGAAACGCCTCGCCTTACACTTTTCACGCCTTATTCTTGGTAAAACCCTTACGACGCACTTTTTTCTAAAAACAACAATGCCTTAGTGAAACGATGTCGCCTTTTAAAGAATTTATTTACAAACTGGACCATTATCTTATCCAAAATAATCTGATAGTATTTTAATTTGCATATATTCAGACATATTTTTATGATATGTGCAATTTTTGTATTTTAATAGCCTTGTTATGGTTAAAAAATATTAAGAAGGCCTAAACGCCTTTTCACGCCTTTTCACGCCTAGGCTCGCCTAAGCTTCTAAGGCTTAAGGCTTGGCCTCCATCCCTCAATGAACCTTGGACATACCTACCATACTTGCTATTATGGGAGGTTGGCTTTCGAAAAAGGACAATCGGATCTTTGTGTGCCTACGGGGGGATTTAGATTGGTACCTTAAGGACATAGGACTATGAATGACTTATTTTTGAGTTGATAAGTCAGCTGACCATGGGAGCGTAGGTATGTGCGTGACTCATGGGTATGTGAACTATGTTCACCTCCAATATGTGTGATTTGTGTTAAGACGGTTCCTGAGTGATTCAGAACGCGTGATCCTTACGTACGTGACGTACATGGATTTGATAGTAGAGTATGCGTGCACCACAGCTTAGCTTATGGGTGCCATATATGTACTTATGTATTGAGAGTGATTTATATATATACTTGTGACTGGTTCACTGTTGCTTAGTAGATGTGAATAACTAAGATATTTGAATGGACTACGAATATGAGAATTTAAATACCACTTGTGATAAGTAATTTAATGAATGTGAATGTGAGATATAATTATAACTTGTTTGTATAATACGAGTAGACCTCATATTAAAATGTGAAAGCAAGGGTTAATACGTGCTGGTTAAATAGTAACATAAATAAGTTAGGTTAATGGTATACGTTAAGCGTGCACATTAGTCGAGAGGTGAGAAACTCATGTGAGACTACGCAACTAACATGTATATAATATTTACTATTTATTGTAATTAAACAATTGCTATATTTTTAAACTGTTTTCACCTCGGGCTCTGACCCGTTTGCTTCCAAATCTATTTTTTTGTAAAAACCTTTTAGGTGCCCAGCCACAGGGACGCCAAGCATAGGAGTTCCATTACATTGACGTGTTGTAGCTGTTGTGGAAGTTACAGGATCTCAGTATTAGACGCCTTCACATTTTGCACTTGATTCTATTCGGGATTACTCATCTGTTAGGGCATGTCGCCCATTTCCATTTAGAGATAGCGTTCTCAGACTTTCAGTTTTATTTCAGTTTTGGATTTATCTATTTATTCAGACTTTTGTATTGGGAATTATTCAGTGTTTGGATTATTCAGGGGAGTGTTGCTCCAGACTCATTTTATTTATTCCATTATTATTCTATTGTGATTATGATGTGGATGTTGTATGGTTAGTTTAAATAAATTGGTTGCAACTTGCATGTTAATCTAATTTAATAAAATTTGACAACTCACTTTTTAAATATTAGGTGGCTAGTAATTGTTTAAAATATTTTTGACAGTGATGTTAGATTTGAACCAACTTAATATTTTGTATTAATGAGATAAAGGAGTAGCTACCCGGTATTTAATTAGTCGGGGTGTCACATTATCTTAGCTTTAGTTACTCCACGCAAAGAAAATAAAGAACATAAAAAGAGACACAAAGTTTTTATGTGGTTCAACTCAAGAATGGAGCCTACATCCACGAAGTAATTCCATTAAAAGTTTAGGGTTTTGTTCCAGTCTCTTAGTTACAATTTTTAGGATTTAGAACGATGTGTTCTCCCCTTAGCTGAGAGTAGTAGTGTATTGATAGTAAGTGAAAACTTAAGAGGTGAAATGCCTGTATACCTTAGGCATTTACATCTCTACTCGATAATATGTAGCTAGACATTGTTCACATATGTGCATGATGGCTGTTGAATATCCCACGTGTGTTTGTCCACCTTAGTGATGGTTTGTCTTCTTGGTTGTGTTCGGCTGGGCGACCGACCAAAGGGTATTTGAGCCGATCAGGTTTACTTGTTGTTGAGGATCCAATGGCAATATTGATAGGTGTCACTAAAGTATTGATCCACTTGGCCTAATAATTTTAGGCTACAATAAGGTTGATGTGGTTGATTCGTATCGAATATTGTATATTTCCGCTTGTTATCCTTATGCATTCTAGCTCTTTTACGGTCCTAAATGCCTATAATTATGCTCATTAACCAGACAACCTTGGAGTTGGATAGATACATGTTTTGCAGGGGTTATTTGTGCTTTTGTAGGTATTGGAACGCTAAAAGTGAGGATCCGTTGCATTTCGGAGAAGTTTCGTCGATGGACGCTACTTCAAGGGCTTTTTAGTCAATTCACATTTATTATCCGGCTCATGTTAATTCCACGGATGCGTAGTTCATTGAGTTAGCATCGTGTGGCCGCAAACGGTGCATCGTTTGGAGTTCGGACGAAGAAGCTAGGCTCGTTTCCGTAATGGACCTTTTCCCCCTCATCATGGACCAAATGCTGCCTGAAAACAGAGTACCGGTCGACCGCGTACAAGGGACCGGTCGACCGCGGTTTCAACTTTTGCCGTGGGAAGGAGACAGTATGCTTTGGCTTAAGGGACCGGTCGACCGCGCCCCTGCGACCGGTCGACCGGTAGTGCCAGATATTTTGGGCTCTTTCCTCTTTCTTTCCTTTTGCCCTTATCTTTTCCCACTTACTATATAAACCCATTTTTGGTTTTAATATCAGATATACACGATTTTAGGTTAGTTTAGCTTAGGGTTTGGGGTTTTTGCTTGGTTCTTCTTCATTTCTCTTTGGTTTGACACCCCATTTGGATTGTAAGTTGACTATTCATCTCCCCTACCATTTGAATATAGTTGTATTTCTTCATTTCTTGCTTTCTAGTTAATTTACAAGCTTTCTAATTTAGGTTTTCTTGCTTTATTTACATGCTTTGATTTACACGCTTTCTAGTATAAATTTACTGCGTTTATTTACCGCTTTCCATTTATCGCGTTTTTAACATGCTTTCTAGGTAACTTAAATTAGGTTGTGTTTGAATTGAACTCACTCGGGTTGACGCGTTGCTTTGCTTTGGTGATGGAGTTTACGGGTTTATTTCGAGTGCATTGTCCTAGTTATTACGCCTAGGAGATTTGACGGGGCATATCATGTATGTCCCGTGCTTACGACCTTTCGCGCGTAATTTCCGGGATATTTGTTGACGCCAAAATCTTATTAGGCTTTTATGATGATTTAGGGCGTAACAACCCTTGATTTAATTAACTGTCGAAACGAGACGCACTTGTAATAACTCGTCGACCCATGTAACCATTTTATACTAATTAACTTGGGTGTGGGATATTCGACGCAACCTATAGTTTTTACTCGCTTTCATAATCTAGTTTCAACACATTGCCTAGATTAACTTTTCCTTTTAGTTTGTAATCATCTTTTACACTTTTATTTCGGAATATTAAACCACTTAAATTCTAACAACTCGTCCCTGTGGATTCTCGATACCCGACTTACCGCTGTGCTTGCCTCGCAAGTGTAGTAGTAACTTAGGTTTTTGTATTGAGTTGGCGAAACGAAAATAACGATTGTGCACTTTACACGCGCACACTTTTCGCACTCGATCAAAATGGCGCCGTTGCCGGGGACTAGTTTGTTTTAGACTTTATTTGATTTAATATTTCATAGTATTTTCTTTCTATTTGTATTATTTGCTAATATTTTGCAGGACTTCCACATTTGAGCACTTAGAAACGCTCGAATTCTTTCCGCGCGCACCTACTTTGTGGAATTCGCCACTTCGAGCCATTTTTGGGGTAAGCATGTCTTATTCCAATTCTTTCGGTAATCCTTGTCATAATTCTCAAATTTCTCGCAAACCTATGACTTTCGATGAATACTTAGAATCCCAAAAATTTACAAATTCAAATATGACTGTGGGCGAGTATAACGAAAGTCAAAACTTAGGTTATTGGAATTTTGATGATGATGATAATGATTTTGGGCCTTTACCTCCTTATAATAGGAATTTTGAAACGAATTCGAATAGTTTTCAAAATTCCTATAATAATGAGTTTTCGTTTAAGTCCGATGGTAATTTTCAAAGTTCCCATTCTAATGCATCCGCACCTCGACCTATGACATTCGGTGAGGGCTTGCATATGTATGAGAATGAGAAAATTGAAAATCGTTATCGGGAAGAAAATCGTTCGTGGGAACATGAGTTGGATTTATTATTTGAGTCCGACGACGATTTTGCTTCCGAGACTTTTGAAGTCGAGGAATGTTTTGAACCAAATGAGGTACTTGTGCCTACTTTGGAACAAGCCATTCTAGACTTTGCCCATTGCGTAATAGATATTGAAAGTGAGGATGAAAATGACGTAATATCCATTTGCAATGAAATGATTTCTTCTTTGGCCCCCAAAGAAGAACATTTCATTGAAAATGATATTATTTCCTTTGAAATTCCAACTTCATGCGATGATGATTCATCTCATGAGTTTGAATTTCTTTCATCCCCATTTTCATTCTCTATTACCCCACCGGAACAAGTACCCGATGATTCGGTTTCAAACTTTTATGTTTTAAACCCTATCGCCGATGAGGAGTACTTGCTCGAGTCGCCCTCCACGATCGCATCTTTGCCTTTGTGTGCGCCGCCTCCCATTCCAACTTCAAAATCCTTGGGAGGATATTCGACTTTTCTCGGTCCCCACTTGTTTTTGTCACCCGTGCAATCCAAAACCCCCATCGTCCCACCAAAACTTTTAATTGGCGATGGTTCATTTCTTTCGCCTTACACATGCCTTCCGTTGTTAAAACGGAATTCATATTTTTCAGAAGGCATGCTTGTATGTGAGGGTACACCGGTTATCCTCCAAAGTCAAATCATTTTCACGGTGGACCCTCAGCTATTTAGACTTCTAGTGTACAGTTAGTGTGAAGTCTAAATAGTATGTTGTATATAGTTAGCTTTTTATTGTTTCTTTTTATTTTTTCTTTCCTTTTTAATTTAGTCTAATGTAATTAGTTAACTTTTTATTATTTGTTTTTGCTATGCTCGGTACTAACTTGTTTTGTAGATTCTTTGGACTTGTTCTTATGGGGATCGCTCCAATTTTGGGTAATATCGTTCTTTTCCTCTCTTTGACTTGGTTCTTAATTTACATTGAGGACAATGTCAAGTTTTAAGTTAGGGGGTGTGGGATATTCTATCCATTTCTTTATTTAGTCCATGTTTTTTCTCACATGTTAGTTACTTAGGATGCTTTTCTTAGAAAAATTGAAAATTTTCAAAAATATTTTCTTTCTTTTTTCTCTTTTTTGGGCATTTTGCCTTTGTTTCCGATGATAAATTTTAATAATTGCCCGATCCAATAGACAACCCAATGATGCATGTTCTCGATTTTAGAAGTTATTAGACTTTAGTCTCACTTATTGATATTATGAATAACTTCATGAATTAAACTTTAATCCCATGAGTACACGCACTTTTATTGTTATATTGATTTGGTTTAAGATTTTTATAACCCGGTAATCTTTTGTTGCATTGTATATACTTACACCGAGTAAGCTTTGTACCTTTCGTCGTTTGTGAGTGTATACACTATTCTTTTCTCATTGAAAACGTTGAATTCGTCGGTAATCTCACTATTCTTTCATTTCACCGTTCATTAATTGAGTTCATACTTGAAATGTGTTACTTGATCACGATTTTCATATATTGTTTTGACTCGAGAATTGCGTAAACTTTGTGAAATGATCATAGGCATTCTTTGTTATATCACCCATATTAGCCTTGACTTCACCTTATATGTTTACCCTCGTTAACCCCTTTGAGACTAAATATTAGCCTTTCGTTTCATAACCCCCTTCCCATAACCAACTCTAAATTGGAGTTTTATACCATACATACACTTTCCACACCTTTGTTTGGAATGTTACTTGGGATTGAATGATGTTGTTATGATGTCGGTTGCAATTTAGGCATATGAGAGTTTGATAAGTAAAGAAAAGTGATGTGAAAAAAGTGAAGAAAAAGAGAAAGCAAAAAGCAAAAGAAAACAAAAGAGAAAATGAGAAAAAGAAGAAAAGAAAAAGAAAGAAAAGTTTGTATATGTTGTATATAGTTCAATAAGCTTTGATTACTCTCCCCGATGATATATCTAATGTCGTTTTGGAACTCGTTTTCCAATTTTGATATTGCCCGCATTATCCCATTATCCCGAGTTTTCATTCCGAACACTTTGAATTCGTACATATATTCCTTCGTTTCGTACCTTAGACATACCTACATTACAACCCTATAAAGTCCTATGTGATCTTAGGGTGCATTTAATTTAAAAGTCATAATAGTTGTGATAATCTGTGAAAATGCATTTCGCCTCTTTTAGTGTGCGGTATCCTTTCATTGAGATTACAGTTTTTCATTTTATATATAGCGTTCTTCTTCTGTGACATGTGTGCGGCCTAGTGTCCATTTACATTTACTCTTTAGCCCGCATGTCCCGTGTGTTACCTCCCTGTTTCGAGTGAATTCGCTTGATGAGCGTAATGCCCATGAGAATTGAATATATGCTTGCTTTAATGATTATCCGGTTTATTTAAGTTTTTACCAAATCATACTTTGCATGTGCTCGCTCCCCCCCCCCACGATTTAAGGTTTCAATTCTATGAGGTGCATTCTATAATGTTAGTGATTCGAACTTTTGTGTGAATTCATTCACTTTGCTAATAATGCGTATGAAATCCTTTTCGCCATTATTGGGCTTGTCGCATGTTGGGTTGGGCATATTTTGAGGAAACCATGTGATGTTTGTGGGTATCATCCCTGAAAACCCTCACGAGACGACACTCGTCCACTAGGGTAACCTAGGGGTTTAACGGCTTATTGCATATGCTAAATGCAATCGTGTTCCCTACGAAAGTGGCATTTATATTTCGATGCATATATACATTTTGTACCGCCCTCTGTGGTTTGGTTTTCTTTGTTTCATTACTAGGGACTAGCAATGTGTAAGTTAGGGGGTGTGATTCGTATCGAATATTGTATATTTCCGCCCGTTATCCTTATGCATTCTAGCTCTTTTACGGTCCTAAATGCCTATAATTATGCTCATTAACCAGACAACCTTGGAGTTGGATAGATACATGTTTTGCAGTGGTTATTTGTGCTTTTGTAGGTATTGGAACGCTAAAAGTGAGGATCCGTTGCATTTCGGAGAAGTTTCGTCGATGGACGCTACTTCAAGGGCTTTTTAGTCAATTCACATTTCTTATCCGGCTCATGTTAATTCCACGGATGCGTAGTTCATTGAGTTAGCATCGTGTGGCCGCAAACGGTGCGTCGTTTGGAGTTCGGACGAAGAAGCTAGGCTCGTTTCCGTAATGGACCTTTTCCCCCTCATCATGGACCAAATGCTGCCTGAAAACAGAGTACCGGTCGACCGCGTACAAGGGACCGGTCGACCGCGTACAAGGGACCGGTCGACCGCGGTTTCAACTTTTGCCGTGGGAAGGAGACAGTATGCTTTGGCTTAAGGGACCAGTCGACCGCGCCCCTGCGACCGGTCGACCGGTAGTGCCAGATATTTTGGGCTCTTTCCTCTTTCTTTCCTTTTGCCCTTATCTTTTCCCACTTACTATATAAACCCATTTTTGGTTTTAATATCAGATATACACGATTTTAGGTTAGTTTAGCTTAGGGTTTGGGGTTTTTGCTTGGTTCTTCTTCATTTCTCTTTGGTTTGACACCCCATTTGGATTGTAAGTTGACTATTCATCTCCCCTACCATTTGAATATAGTTGTATTTCTTCATTTCTTGCTTTCTAGTTAATTTACAAGCTTTCTAATTTAGGTTTTCTTGCTTTATTTACATGCTTTGATTTACACGCTTTCTAGTATAGATTTACTGCGTTTATTTACCGCTTTTCATTTATCGCGTTTTTAACATGCTTTCTAGGTAACTTAAATTAGGTTGTGTTTGAATTGAACTCACTCGGGTTGACGCGTTGCTTTGCTTTGGTGATGGAGTTTACGGGTTTATTTCGAGTGCGTTGTCCTAGTTATTACGCCTAGGAGATTTGACGGGGCATATCATGTATGTCCCGTGCTTACGACCTTTCGCGCGTAATTTCCGGGATATTTGTTGACGCCAAAATCTTATTAGGCTTTTATGATGATTTAGGGCGTAACAACCCTTGATTTAATTAACTGTCGAAACGAGACGCACTTGTAATAACTCGTCGACCCATGTAACCATTTTATACTAATTAACTTGGGTGTGGGATATTCGACGCAACCTATAGTTTTTACTCGCTTTCATAATCTAGTTTCAACACATTGCATAGATTAACTTTTCCTTTTAGTTTGTAATCATCTTTTACACTTTTATTTCGGAATATTAAACCACTTAAATTCTAACAACTCGTCCCTGTGGATTCTCGATACCCGACTTACCGCTGTGCTTGCCTCGCAAGTGTAGTAGTAACTTAGGTTTTTGTATTGAGTTGGCGAAACGAAAACAACGATTGTGCACTTTACACGCGCACACTTTTCGCACTCGATCAGTGATATTATTTAGTTATTTTAACTTGGTGGTGTATGGAATTATTTTTTGAGTGCCTTGGCAGCCAACTTTTTTTTTATGAAACTAAGTGGACGTCATCAATTTGACTTTAACAAATTTGTAATAATAAATAATAAAATAAATACGTTGTATTACAAACGGCTTCATTCCAAATTCAAAATCAAATAACCATATATTAAATTTGTATTAAAAATATAAGCCAATAATATGAAACGATAACTATTAAAATATGAATTTGTATTTTTGCATATATTTTTTTTATTTTTTTTGTTGGGGGGGAGGGGGGAATAATTTTATTGGTTAGTATTAATAGGCAACGATCCCAAGTTTTTTCTTTTTTACTAAATCAGTCCTATGACCGATGGACAAAGAGATATGGGTTGTTGGGTTGAATTATAATGACCTCATTACCCTTCGTAAAGAATCATTTTTTTTGTTATATTTTTATCAAATTTATAATTTTAAAGCGAACAGATCTTCCCCTAAATTTTTTTACTATCTAGTTGTGAGCGGCCTGCTAAAATCCCTTGTCTATAATGTACGAAACTCTTATATGACACAAATATTAATTTACGAAGCATTCTTGCTTGATTAATTGTTAACCATTTATAAATCGGGGGCATTTTTGCATTTTTATATGGCAATTGTTACACTTGTTTTTAACCAACATATAAAATAAGACCAATAGCTTAAAAAGAAAACACTTAGAATTGGAAGCTATATATTCTTTAATTACGGGACCAAACCAAATGCGTCTTCTTCCTTTTGTATTCTTTATCGATTAAAAAAAAATTGACACAAACTCAAAGATTACTTGGTCATGTTTCCATGTGCCTATCGATTTTAAATAAAATATATATTGAAAATTTAAACAAATAAGGGAAACATGATGACAAATCCTTAGACTCTTTAGAAATTAACGATAAGGATAAACTAAAAATCGTTTTATCAATAAGTCCACGTGCATTATAATTATTCATGTAGATACAATTACACTCATATCTACATCAATAAGAGTGATTATTATCTACATTAATATGTGTAACTGTATCGTTTGGACTTATTATTAATCAATTATAAAGTTTACAGATTTAAAATACCAACGACATTATCGTTTGGACTGATCATATATAAATAAATTTTTAGGGATTTATTAGCTAACCTCCCACAAAATAATGCGAAACAAAAATTACTAAAATACAAATTATTATATTTGTAGAATTCAAATCCGTTAATCGGTTCAAATGATGATTAATATGACCTCCAGCGTGATTTATTAAAATATCAATGACTCAATAATAAACTTTTTATTTTTTTAAGGATCAAATACCAAAAAGTCCCTCAAACATTTTTTAATACACACTTAGTCCAAACATTTTATTTTATATCAAAAAGTTCCTTATTCTCTTATCTTTAAAGATCCGTGCTAGCGGCATGGTAAAGTTAAGGTGCAAAATAAAATGCTTTGACTAAACGTGTATTAAAAAAATTCGAAAAACTATTTGGTATACGTTTTTTTTTTTTTTTTATGAACAGTACATGTTTCGATCAATATCATGTTAATCCTTTCTCATTTAAGGGCAACAAATTCAAAGGCATTGACTTTAGAAAAAAACCAAAAAAAGACATCCTTAAAAAAAGACTTGAAAAGAAAAAAGGCTTCACTTAAATAAAGAATTGGCCACGTTTCATATGGCTGTTGGTGGTATAAATGGATTGGCCATATTCAATCCAATTGGAGATTCCGTTCCCTGTGAAAGAAAAAAATATAAGCAAATAACATGAAACAACAACTACTAATATATAAATGATATTTTTATATTCTAGATGGAGTTGACGAAAAACAAAAAATGATGGTTGGGTTGTTTCAGCAACTGCATGCAATAAAATATAAATTGAGTAGACCAGTCTTTTTTGTACGATTATTTGATGTATACATATAGGGGAGGCTGAAAATGGTGAGATGGGAGCAAGGAAAGTTTAGCAAAGTGATGCGATGAGCGAAATATTAGAGAGCTTCGACGATGATGAGCCAGTTGTTGCAATTCAAGATGTCTCAGGTTTATGTTTTCTTGGTTTAATTCATTTTTAAGCACTCAAAATTTTGATTCTAAATGTAATGTCACCTTATATATATCATCAAATTCTATCTTCGTTTTTTTTTTTTTTTTTTTGTGTGTACTTTGACTTTACCCCGTGTAATTATCATTATTATTTTTTTATTGCTAAATGTCAAGATCGGTAATAAAGTCTAAAGAAAGTAAAATAAAATAACGATATTTACATGGTAAGTAAAGTCAAATAACGATTTTTTTTTTGTTCCTGTCTTTCGGGGTAGTTTTATAATGTGGGTAGGGAGTTTCTTTCTTTTTTTTTTTTTTTAACGACCAATATATTGAATAGATGTGTTTTTTAAATACAATGAGTTAAAGGGTATTTTTCTTATTCCTAGTTTGCTCGTCTTGCATCAGCTAATTAATTGTATAGTTTTTTTGACTTTATTCCCATCTTCAAAGATTTGTGAGGATCCAATCCCATGGATTTTTAAAATTGTAATGAGTTTCATAACCATCCAAATTGTCCAAAACTGCCTTGTAACAACCCACTTTCTTTCCGTCGAGAATAACACTTCTTTAATATTTGTTACAATAGGACTAATAATTAAAAAAGTAAAAATATGAGAGTGGGCAGAAGTGAATTTTAAAAAATGGAACTAAATGCCTAAGATCCCTTAATTGTACTTGTTAAGGTGCGAACCACTATTAACGGGTTTAATAACAAGCTTCCTCAAAACGATGTTGTTTTTTAGTGACGATGTCGTTTTAAGGCAACCCGTTAGTAAACCCGTAGATTTGGTTCACACCTATTCGAATTTGTATATATCATACTAGAATGTTCTGTTGAATGTTTGCATTTGGATGACTACTTCAGGGGAAAATCCTACACCATTCGTAGCAGGAAAAACAAAGGCGACAATCATCAACAAGACAGAGGCACCACTGGAAGAATGCGAATTCAAGGTGATGTTGGAGCTCACGGGGGCAGGGTCCGACCATGACAGATCCGGTGTGGATCTTGTAATGATCTTAGATGTCAGCGGGAGCATGGGCGGAAAGAAGTTAGAAAAAATGAAAATTGCCATGCAGTTCGTGATCAAGAAACTTAGCTCCATTGATCGTTTGTCGGTTGTCACATTCGCGGGGGACCCGAAAAGGTTGTGCCCATTGCGCCAGATAACTGAAAATTCTCAAATGGAGATTGAAATTCTGGTCAATAATTTAGTTGCCAAAGGTAGCACAAATATCGCTGCTGGTCTTCAAACGGGCTTAAATGTTCTCAATAACCCATTGATTGAGATTCTGAAATCTGAGGTGCAACAGCTCTTAACGTTGATGAGTTCACCACAAATCTACAAAAAGCAAGGCCTTCCTTATGCACTCTCTTCTGAGGCTGCCCATGATCGCCAGCGTCACACGACAAAAGGTGATGTGAAGAATACGCGCTTATTTTCCACTCCGCGTGTGGACGCATTCCTTGAGCAAGCCATGTCATTTGACGAGGATCCAAGCAAGCCACTGCCCACGGAGGATGAGGATGTGAAGCAAGAACTCGCTGCGTATCCCTTGCCCACAGTGGATGAGGATGTGAAGCAAGAACTCATCGTTGTAGTTCTTAGCTATACTTTCATGGTCATTCAGTTTCTTGAATCCATTTTCAACATGTTTAATAGTAGTCGCTGAATCCATGCATCCATACATGCTTCAATTCCTTCACCATCTTTAATTTATGATGTAACCCATTAATATGTGTTTTTCTTTTGCACGTCAACAAACTAAACCACCGTGTATCCCCAATGTTGTTACCTATGCATGTCCTAGGCAAACCAAGTGGTGTGTTGTATAGTTTGTTCGTGAAAGATGTTTTAATATAGGCTACATTTCATTTTCACGTTCCTTAATCTTATAGGTTTTTTTATTTATACAAGCTCGTTTCTGTTTGCATAATCTTTCAAGTGTCAATCAAAAATTGAGAAATTATTTTATAGAGGATACAAAATTATTGTCCAAAAGGAAAAAATGATACTTCGTTTCTCCACAAATGAGCATATGCCCATCGTCGCAACCCTATGTTTCGGTTGAGCCTGCTCCTTATTCTTGAAAAGAACCAGGTTCGTGTGATGCCGCTGATAGTGGAGCAATCACTACACCAAAATGTCTATTTTGTAATGGTTTAAGTGACATGAAAAATTTATAAGTGCCCAAAAATCGTTACTAAATGACAAATTAAACATATAAAATCACATGATAGTCCCAAGCATGGTTCAAAATCATGGCCGAGTCGACTTGGTCTTGCCAGTCACCGATCAGGTTCCGAGAAGCGATCCGAAAATAACAATAACTCGTGGCATATCAAGTTTCAGTTTTTGGTGTTATAGGTACTCATTTATACTATTTCACACACTCTCAGGTAAAATCACTAATTACTTGTTCTATTTTTTTTTATATTTCAGGTATTCTCTCCTATTTCTCACACACTCAAGTATACCCAACTCCTATCCATTTTTTTTTTCATGACTGAAATTTGTGGCTGCTTTTATAATTTTGGGGTTTTTAGAGTATGTGACTCCTTTTTTGTATTGGTTTTTGTTTTTCTGTACGTTGAATAGGGGCGTTGACAGGGGTCTGGACAATTTCTGACAGGTGTGTTGTGATAGAAGGTTGTCTGAGATTATGTACAATTTGTTATAAATCTGAATCCAATGACATGTTGACCTAATCATATAAATCTGATTGTTTACATTGTGATTATGTGTTGTGTGTGTTATGTTCTCCCTCAGAAAATTCTTTTTATAACTTCAGGGGTTTTGAGGATATGAAACTCTATTATTTGTATGGGGTTTTGGGTTTATGTACTTGGACTGTTTGGCAACGGTCTTGGAAACTTTTATCATAGGTGTTGTGTGATAGAATTTGAGATTTCTTTTTGGAGAAGTTGTTTATCCAATTGTGATGTATATAGTGAGAGTATTTCGCCCCTAGGAAGGACTTCCATTTTTCTCTAATTTAATTGTTTGAACATTTTGCATCATAATGGTGATAGATCAAACTGTTCAAATTTCATGTGCCTTTATTATTTATAAACTGGGTTGATTACTCCCTTCCATGGTTGTATTGCAATGGAACATATTATTATTTGGACAATGGTATTTATACCCACAATTAGTTGTGTTTATGCCCCCACTTAAGTATTATCGAACTCGCCTTCGGCTTATTCTAAGCGATATTTTCCACGAATACAAAATGGAGATGTATTTAACTCATTCCCTATTTGTTTATATATTTGACTGTTGATGTGTTCAGTGCAGTAATTTTTGAGTTTGGGATACTTTTAAGTTTTAATTCATGAAAAGTTCTATTTACTTTAAAATATATTCTTTGCAGTAATTTTTGTTGTTATATACACTACAAATCACAAAAGAGCAGGTAAACTTACTTTAAAACAGTTTTACTGTATTCATTATTCTATTTTTGCCAATTAAATTACATGGCTATTTGTTGGGGCTATAACCTTCGTACATGTTTAACTAGAAGTACCTGTTTTGTATTAATAAAAATCATGTGGGGAGTTGCGGCACTGAGAATTAATGAAGGTTTGCAGTTGTAACTCTTTTTTTGGTGATTGGTGTTTAATTTTCTTTTTTTTTAAAACTAAGGTATAAAGTATTTAGGGAATGTTGAATGAAAAATCTAGGGTACTTTTACATTAATATGGATTGATACTCTAGTTTTTGTGGGCAGCAAGTGCTGTGGATCTATTGGATTGTGAGAGATGGAACATGGTAAGAAATTTATTATTTTTTCATATTAGTGTGATCCCTCACTCTCTCAGAAATTATTTATTATTTTTATTTTAGTATTAATATGGTAGAGGTGTTAGTTCTTTCTCTCCCAAAGTCCATTGTGAGTAATTGATGGCCGAAAACAGCAAGGCGTCAATGCATTGGAGAATTAAGAACTTAATGCTTTATTTTATTTATGGGGAGTTAAGAGGATTGTATAAAAAAACCAATGTTTATGCTTTGTTGTTCTGTTTATACTATTAATTTGGTGTCCTTTTTTTATTAACATGTTTATGCTTTGTTGTTGTGTTGTAATAAAAATATATGAAATTGTTTCCAGGATATAGAAAAGATGTATGACCTTAGGTACAAAGAAGGGAACCAAATGAAACTGATGGAGTAACTGGTGAAGTATATATTGATTGATGATTCTGTCATTTTTATTTAACAATTAAGTAATTATTCAAAGTCATAAAAATGTTATCCGAGCACTATTGCGATTACTTGGTGCGAGCAATATATACATTTCTAACAATTTTTTCTTTTCCTATAGCCTTTGATACAAAATCGAATTTCTGCCATATATATGTGAAGGAAAAGACTATTTTTTACTTTAGATTTTTTTAAAAGTTTAACAACCTTGATTCATACCTGTGACATGGTATATTGTCTGATCTCTCCCTCTTTGCACCTCTCTCTCTTATATGGTTTATGTCACATAACTAATTTTGTTTTCATGATTTATGATTTCTTTTGTAAATTGAACCCTGATCAAGCTTAGATCTAATTTTCAGGTCTCTCTCTCTAGTTTTTGTGCTTCTATTTCGGGGGATGGACTACTCGGTGTTTTTACATTCAGTATACATGTTGTAGTGTTCATATAGAAAAGTGCTCTAATTTATGAAGCTAAATAGTCTGCCTATTTTCGTGCTATTGAGCAGACTCACGCTTTATTTTGTCCATGTACTCTGTTATCTTTTGGTGACATTATTGTATAGAAAAGGTTCTGCCTTTTATGAACTAAAATTAGCACTTGCCACTTGATCTTGATGTTTTATATTCTAAAATTAGTTATTCTACTTGCACCCCCAACTGTGATCTGTTGTTTTGTGGTGGTGCGATGGAGACTATTCATTCATTTTTTTTTTTTAAATTTAATTTCTTAGTTATATTTTTTTAACAACATGGGTTATCGACGTTTGAACTAGTGGAGGTTTTTCTGGTGGTAATAATTTTGGCAGTGAATTTGTCGAGGTTTTTATGGTGGTGGTTTGATTAGGTTTTTAGGTTGGGTTGATGGTATTCTTAGAATAATGCGGATGCATAGTTTTTAATTATGAAATACTTTACTCCTCTATATTAGGAATACTTATTTTCGTTACATGTTGCATGTCAAGACTATGCTTCTAAAATATCTTTGAGTTATATTGAACTTTTTGAATTACTTTTAATTGCTATTAGTATCTTATAAATCTATAAATAGCTACCACACTAATGAATTTTTATCGGCTTTGATAGGTTTAAATGTATTTGGATAAGAATTAAGGACTTTTGAGAGATGCATCAACCTAAGGTTTTCAAATGTTCATGGGTTACCTATTACTTGATAGATGGAATTGTGAAATTTCTGTATCTTTTGTGTTGTCCAGTGCATTGTACATTGACCAGCGACATGTAAAGCTCAAGTTTATTGGGTGTTACATTAATTAAATTACACTATATATTAATACATCAAGAACATCTTTATTTGGCACTCTATTGGGAGTTTCTGTCAGTGTGTTTATTTAGAGAAATTTTTCTATGTCAATTAGTTTATACCTAATATGTGATCGGATCGCTTTTGAATTGTGTTAACATACACAGTGCACTATGTGGTCATCTTTTGGCTCTTCTTGCATTTGTATGCTCTTAACCAAATTGAGTCTGTACTGTTAAAACAGGGTTTATACTGTTAAAAATTTATCTCAATCCAAATTGGGAGGTTTGCTTGTTGAGTTTAATTCTTTGAACTGTTTCGAGTCTTTAAATCTTGAAGTTTTTAGTTTGTTGTTTATTAGTTTTATGTAATGTTGTGGGCGTGGCGTGGATAGCAAAATTAAAATTAGAATGTGCACCTATTTGAAGGCATTATTCGTATTGGTGATAAACTAAAAAAGATGCAATACAACATGTAAAAGTTGCCTTAAATAGATACCTTTTTTATTGTATTACTTCAATTTCCAGCTGTAACCAAAAATTTGATGGTGGTAGTTGAATGATTGATTAGTAAACTTCCTACAATTTACTGTGTGGATGGTCATGGGCTTGTAATTTCAATTGGCAATAGGGGATTCTGATCTTACCAAAACTGATGTTTTATAATTAGAAGATTCAAACCTCATTTCTTTAATGTAGGTTGCAAGAGTTCTTTTTCTTTATTTTAACACCAAAGTGAGACAAAAAAACGAACATCTTCGTTGGCTACTTAATTTATTGTTAATGTAGAAAAGATTTGATGTGAGTTTTGGAATGCTCAATTGCATTATGTATACAGGGCTATAGTAACAACATTTCTATTTCATCTTCAAAAGCATGATGCAAGCCTGTTCTATGCAGCTCACATGGAGTTCAATATTTTTGTTTTTATTTTATATCTAATGACTTTTGTGGGTTAAAAATGTTAATGTCATTTGGTTTCTGACCAGCTTTATTATTTTTAATAAGTTGTTTACAAAAGTTTTTCAAATGGGGAGGAAGTTATATTCTTGATGATTAATTATGCATGTTACCCCTGTTTTGGTATCAATATGAGTTTGGAAGTTTGCTTGATAGTGGACTAATAAAATTAGTCAGTGACCATTTGTGTGATGTGAACAATCTGTGGGAAATTTATAACCCGACCATTGGCCTGCTATAGGTAAGTCCGCGAGGTGTGTTTGTTGGCCCGAACTCTTGCACACGAAATAGGTAGTGCGTTTGGCACGGGCATTAGCTAGTATATATATATATACAAAATTAACATTTTTCATATCAAAGATTTACAGTTTTCACGCAATTATTACACACGACCTTCACCCACACGTGTTCTTCACTACGAGTTTGTGTCTGGGTGTGTGTGCTGATGTGAATACAAGTTTGCGTTTGTTTATAGGTTGAGTTTGTGGTATGTTATAATGAAAACGGCTGAAACTAGAAGAGAGTGAATTAACGGACATAAAGCGAACAGAAAAATGGTAGAGAGAGAGATGGAGAGAACTTGGGTGTTTGTCTTGAGGGTCCATGAATGTCACGAATACACCATTGTTGTCACTAGAGGACAAGATATATGAATAGATACAGGAAACCGGGGAGATACAGAGCTTTAACTTACCATTGGTTCTTTTAACTTGATACATTTCAAGATTATGGTTGCGTTTGTTTTTCCATCTGAATCTGAAGTCTGAATCTGAAATCTGAAGACTGAATCTGAAGTCTGAAATCTGAATCTGAAAAATATGTTTATTTTTATGTCTGAATGCATGTATTTAGACTCATTCAGATTTCAGATTCAGACTTCAGATTTAATTCATCCTCTTAATCATTAAGAGCCAAATATAGTCGTTGGCCTCTTAATCATTTAAAAAAACAAACACTTTTTGGTACCTCTTAAGTCTGAATGGTTCAGATTCAGACTTAAGAGGTAAAAACAAATGACTCCTATGTTTGTGGTGGTATTAACTTTAGATTCTCCTCTAAATGTTTCATTAACTTCTCTCAAGTTGCTTAAAAGTTGGACTATATCCTTTTTTCTTCTGCAGATTTTGATTGATGTAAACAGAATGTATGCAGTCAATTAAGGTAGCCTCTCTGTCTCTGTCTACTGTGTGGTCAAGCGTCCCAGTGTGTGCATATATTGTGTTTGCATTTTTGTTTCAGAAGTTGCATATGTAGTGTGTTCGGGTTTTATATGAGTGCATATTTGTATGTTTCGATGTTTGTTTTAGTATTCATATATGGCATATGAAATAGCTAAATCTGATCCATAATATTTCTTTCATCAAATGAATTTCTGTAAATTCAAATTAATTGAGTATCTCATACTAGTTGTTCTTTACATTTTTTTTCGTGAAGGACCAAGCTAAATGGGTGAGATCCTATATGCTATATTTTGAAAAATTTAGTAACATAGTAACACGGATATGTTAAATTTAATTAGCCTGACCACTATTTTTTCTTTTTTCAATGCAAAATAGATTAAGCTATATATATAAAATTATAAAAAATATATTTAGTTGCATGTGTAATGTCCTAATTTTTGAGGTTTGCCATGTCTGTGTGTCCACGCCGTGTCAGACAAAACAACCGTATCCGTTGTCGTGCTTCAGATGTTAGCAATAATATTTCAAAAATCAAATGTGTTTTAAACAACATAATACTACTACAGTACTATACTTCTAGTACCTACAAAGGAGAAACCATTTTGCAGGACCGCAAAACTAACATTGCCATTTGTAAATATTGATAACTTAGTCTACCTCATCAGTATAAGATTTTTTTTCTGATCATAATCAGTGTAAGATGAATTTGAGTAAATTTTAATTCGTTAATCTCCATGAGTCTTTTTCCACTTTACCACTCATTATCAAGTAGTTAAAATTTAAGGTTAATGTTTGCTCATAACAACTTGAAATACCATGAAATCAAATTGGCCCGGCTCTCTAGAGGGATACATGGACTGATGAGTTCAAAACAATATATAGCTTTACGCGTCACTTCATATAGTAATTTAAAGTGAATGGAAAAAGGTGTAAAAATAATGTTCATGATTATGAAGCTATTTTGTAAGCGGTGGAGGGTTGATACTAAATAAAATCATCATTGCAACTTCTTTTTTTCGCTGGTATCACCATACATATGATCAGTGATCTCTCATGAATATAATGTATTCTTAAACAAACCGTTGCATGTGAGGATTAGATAACCCATGGGTAGAGGTCGATCCCAAAAGCTAGCTCAAGGGATGAGAGTACCCATGCGGCTTATAAACAGTCCGAAATCTTTGTAACCTGGGAATTTTCGCTTTACATTTGGTAAAACATATTATACATACATAAGAAAGGAAAAGTTACAAAATTCTGAAATTTTCATGTTGAAGAACTTGTGAGGAATACCTTGTGAAGATAATCCTTTAGTCCATTGTTGCAGGGTAATGGTGTATCACCCCTATAATGCTTACAGTGATAGTTTAATAATCCTAACCCTTCACCCATTGCTGAATGGCAATTCTATATCACCTCATGTAGTTAATTCCTTTTAAAATAAAAAGTCTAGCTTATTATCCGATAAACATATAGGCAGACAAACCTCTCACCTTAAGGAGGAGACCTGTCGTAGAGGCTTTAAGTGATAGTGTGGAAATCCTGAACCATTTAGAAATTACACCCTTTTTGTAATTTTTTTTGTAATTTCGAAATGTCAATGTTGTATCATCTCGTATAAGGCTTGCAACTTCCATTGCACTATACAAATTTCTCATTTCTGCTTTCTCGAATTGATGTCTTATAGAGTATCATTATAACTTGAAAACCCCCGGTTGACATCACATCATTGTGGCCAATAACTTATTTTTCATACGTTAATCAATGCTTTGTTTTGACAGTCCGGTCATTGGTAACCTTTACACAGTCATGTATGTTTAATCATTTGATTATTATTATTACATATTTTAAAGGCTCAAGTCGGTGAATCATTTTTCCTCTTCGTTTGCCGTTGTTATTTCTTTTGAATTATAGCACCCTATTTAACATGTCCACAATTTACAATACATGGATTCTATTACCATTTGAGTTGAATCACCTTATTTTATTTGGTAACAAAATCACCCATAATAGTTATGTTCTAGTAAACCAAAGGGTAATATTAGAATTGACACAAACATGAAAGTTGTCTTTGTAAATTAGGGAGTTGGGATGTTTTGCAAGGGGGTTATAGTATGCTGATCGTTTTGTTCAAAGGGGAAATCTAGTTTTCCTTTGATTACTGGTTCAAGTACCTTAAGGATTCTACAATTTTGCATTTATTTTGGTATTATTGTATGGGACATTATTTTTAATTATGTTTTGATATACTTGTTATCAACTATACTTGAGCAGTTATAATTGTTTTGGACTGTGAGGGTGAGCTTATACTTGTTATGCTATTTTTTAACTCCGTCAATGTAAAGAGAAACCAATAATTTCATATTCCGAGAAACATTATGCATCTACGCCTTTAGGGGCGGAATTAGGAGAGGGCTTGGCCGGGCAATAGCCCGGGTCAAGTCAAGAAAATTTTAATTTATTAGTCTAAACTCAACCAAAAATAATTATCTATCACGTCCCAAAATATTAACCCATTTAACTTTAAGTAACCAACCTTTTTATTCAAATAAAGGAGTCGCCCCACTTAACATTATAATGTTATAATATTAATTGTTAGGTATGTATAGAATTGTTTATTAACATTACCTTTCATTATTTTTAAAGTAATTATTTGGTTAATACTAAAAAATAACCTTAAAAAAAATCATCCCTGGAGCTCGCCCCCCCAAACCCTGTAAATCGTTGTTAAGTTAGCCCCCCTGGATGTAAAATCCTAGCTCTGCCACTGTACGCCTTGCATGTAAAGGGTTATTCGAACTAATACTCTCATTTTTTTCTCCTGTCTCATATGTTTCTTACAAGCAAATCAATTTGGTGAAGGCATATTTGAAAGTGAAGGCAAGGTCCTTTCAGTTAATATGATCTTCTTCAAAGTTAGTACCCCATTTCCCATTGTCATTTGTAAACATTATTTGCTATGTTATGTTAAGGAACAAATTAAAATTTTAACATACAATACAAGTTTTTATATTTTCTTTGCTATGTTAAATTCCTTTACTACAATGTTCCATGATCGAATTCTTTCACACTAAGCAATCTTTCGATAAACTATGTTCACAAACCGTTTTGGTGTTAATTTGGATTTAATGTTCAGAAGTTAGAACCATTTGTTGGATATTCTCATGAATGGTTTGGTTTTATTGCCTTTCGCACTAAACCGTTAATGTGGGATGTGGGTCCTAGCCTTCTCCATGATATGTTGGAATGTGTGGATAAATAGTTTCTTATGTTTCTATGTATTTTGGGTGTAGTTTGTCTCACATTGATTTCTTAGTGCTTTTTTTTGTCTCATCACTTAATATAAATATTCTGATTGGCACTCAAGTTGATTAAGCCAAATACCTCATAGTATTCCACCACAAACCCTAGCCTCTCACTCCAAAACCCTAGCAATCCAACCCCATCTCTCTCTCTCTCTCTCTCTCCTGTCGCCGACTACCCTTAGTCTGGCAATCCCCTCCCCTGGCCGCCTGAGTTGCCCTTTTTTCTCCATTAAAATCGTGATCTCTCCATTATAGAGGGTTTAATCGTTGCTGGTTTGATTAGGTAAACCCCTCTCCCATTTTTGCCTTTTTCGAGGGTTTATACCCTTTTTAATTTGGGGGTTTGAGTCCATCTCGCTGTTGGGCTTCATTCCCATGTATTAGGCGATTAATTTGCTTTTATATGATGCTTTTTTTAGGGTTTATACCCTTCTATGTTGTTGATCTGGTTAAGCTCATTGCCAATTTTTTGGCCTTATTTTTGTGGATTTATACCCCCTTATGTTGCTGAAATTGATTGGGTAGCACCTTACCAATTTTTTGGTCCTATTTGTGTACTCGTTGGATTATATTTGAGTATTTTGGAGATATGACTGATTTGAATGGTTCTAAAGAGGTTGCTCCTACCCAACATATAGCTACTGATCGGGTTACTAATGTATTATTGAATGGAATGGATATTAATTCATGGTCCCAATCTCTTTGCCTCTTTATTGGGTCAAAAAGGAAGACTAGTTAGTTATTGTCCATTGAAAACCAACCAGATGTTACGAATGTTGCTATTTTTAATCAATGGGAAATGGATTGTTACACTTTTCTAGGATGAATGTTCAACTCCTTGGAGGAAAGCATTTATACTATATTTATGTTCTATGAGTCTGTTTATGATTTATGGAAGGCTCTTAATCAGATGTACGCTTATGCTCATAATGATGCTTGAGTATTTCAACTTTATTGGGAGATTGCCCATGCTTCATAGGAGTCACTCAACCTCTCTGTCTCTCATTATTTTGGATATCTACTATGCCATTAGGAGGAGTTGGCCCAGTTCTAGACACTCACAAACTTCCCTCATGAGGTCGATTCTATTCTGATGCAACGCCTGGATCATCAACACACTTATCAATTTCTTATAGGTTTACGATCTGAGTATGATTATCTCTGTACTTAGCCTTTGCTAGTGTAGATGGAGAGGAATGAAGTTTCAGGTTACCTCAGTCTCTTTCGGTTGCTGCTCATGTTCAATCCCCTCTTAATGATCAAATGGCATTTTCAGCTTATACCGATCCCCATACTCGTGATGGACGACCGACCTTCCATCATTATGGGGTTGTTGGCCACTCCAAAGACCAATGATTCAAACTTCATCCAGATTTGAGACAGAAGTTTGCTAAGTCCAGACACTCTGACCCTCCCAGTAGTGCTGCCATTGTTGATGCTTCCGCTCCTAGGACTACTGCCATTGTTGATGTTTCTGTTTCTACTCCTTCGAGTGCTTCTAGAGATGATATCCATCTTTCGCCTCAGACTGATCTCCTTTAGGCACAGCTGAGCTCTCATGGGAACTCTACATCTGCTGCCACTATTGCTTCAGATACCTCATCTTCTTTTCATTTTAAGGATGTTAAGCCTACTTGGATTTTGGATTCTGGAGCTTCTGATCAAATAACTGGTGTGTCATCATTTTTTACTTCCCCCGCTACCCCCATGTGTCGTAGTGTGTGTCTTGCGGATGGTTCATTTGCTCGTATTTATAGCAAAGGAACATCCATCTCTCTCCTCTCCTGCTCTCACTTTATTTTGTGTTGTATGTTCTCGACCTCTCTTTTAATCTCATCTTTTTTTGTCAACTCTGCAGAGATCTCAATTGTGTTGCCATACTCTTATCCTCGCATTGCTATTTGCAGAACCCGAGTTCGAAGAGGATTTTTTTACAAGGGATATGAGTGCGATGACATATACCACTTTGAGGATCCTCCCCCTACTACTACTACTACTACTACTACTACTACTACTACTACTACTACTACTACTACTACTTATATTTCTAGTCTTAGTGCCTCTTTTTTCACCGAGTCCATTATTTTTTATGTTTCCTTACAACCTTTGTATCTGTGGCATACCCATTTAGGACATGTCAATTTTTAGTACTTATGTTTAATTTTTCCCTCTCTGTCTAAGGCTTGTAAAGACAAGGGGTTTACTTGTGAGACATGTTAGTTGTCTAAATATACTCGTACTAGTTATATTTCTCATATGAGTTGTGAACTTATAATGTTTGATCTTGTTCATTTTGATGTTTGGGGACCCTCACATGTCACTGCTCTATCGGGTCATAAGTACTATATCACTTTTATTGATTCTATAGATATACGTGGGTATATTTACTTAAACATAAATCTGGGGTGTTACCTTCACTACAAAAAAAAAGTACTTTTTAAAACGAAACTTTTTGAGACGGCTAAAAATTAGGTCTCTAAAACTCACTTTTTTAAACACATAAAATTAACCGTCTAAAAAAGTGTTCTTTTTAAAACCCTATTTATTCCCCATCTCAAAAAGTATACCTAAAGAGACTGTAAATTGACACCCGTCTCAAAAGGTATAAATTATGAGAGAGCTCCAAAAAATTTCGATTCCCCGCTCTTAAGTTTTTAGGCTCCCGCTTCTTCTAAGCCTAACAAAAAAAAAGAAAAAGAAAGTAAAAAGACATAAAAAAAACCTCACCCATGTTCTCCTCTTCTTCTTCACCCGCACACACCCTTGCGTCCTAGCTCTCTAGCCCTAGCCACGTCGCTCAAGTCTTATACCAGCTCACGCCATCGCCCATATTATTGGTTAAGCCCTAGGTAAGTCGTATTTCATCATTTGTGTCTTTTTTACTACTCGAATTACATATAGACCCGTGTTGGGTGCAATTTCTGTTTATTTTTGTTGAGGACTTGGCATGTTGTGGAGTGAAGACTTATGTTTGAGATTATTAGTTTTTTTCAACTTATGTTTGAATATTTTCTTATTCCCTTTATATTGTCATTTATTTATTCATGTTTTTTGGCAGGAAGACAAACTAAATGATCCCGGAAATTCAAGTTATAGTATCGTCGAATTGATACGGATAAAAGGTAATTTTAATTCTTGGTTATTGATTATTATCATTAGTTTTTGTACTGGATTTATTTGTAGTGGGGATAGGAGGTTGAGGGTGAGCCAATTGAAAACCCGGATTGTCAACTTGTTGTTGTAGTATAGCACTACACCAAAAATGCTAATCTGGCACGCTGAGGCAAGGAGATTCTGGCACGGTTTTAAATCGTGCCAAAATTTAGCACGGTTTTATCATAACCTGGCACGGTTTAAAACAGTGCCAAAAGCTGGCATGATTTAAAACCGTGCCAAATATGAGTACGTTTCATTAAAAAGACAACACTCCCAAATTTCAAGCGGGATCAAAATTTCAAGACTTCGTTCTAACCTAACTCTCTCCCTCTCTCCAAGATACCCGTCACTGCTCACCATCTCACCCCTTACCTCCACACCACCAACTCAAGCGGGATCAAATTTACCATTGCTCCGTCCACTGTGCACGCGCATCATCATCGTTTCCTTAGCCCCTACTCAGTCTACGCTTCCAAACCCAAAACTTCTTCCATTGCCTCTGTTCCGTCCACTATACGCGCACCTCATCATCGTTGGGCCGTCCACTGTGGGTACGCGACTATTGCCTTAGCCCATTCAAGTTCGGCGCAGATAAGTTTGGAAACCCAAAAACTCGTCGCCATCGCTGCTGCTCACATCACCACTTTTCAGGTTAGTTTTCACTTGTTTGAGGTCCTAAGTTTGAGTTGAGGCACAAAGCTTCCCTTAAGTTGCTCCATAACTTGTTAATAAAAAACTCAAACTGCCCAAAATTTAGGGCAGATGGAAATGTTAATTTGTTTTTGCTGTTTTTAACGAAGTTTGAGGAAATGGGGATTTTTTTGTTTTTGGATAATTTGATTTGATTTGATGACCTAGTTGGGGAATTATGAATGCGCGTTAGAAGTTTGAATTGAATAATTTGATTTGATGATCTCGTTTGGGAATGGGGACATAAAACGATGATTTTGTAGACAAAAATGTGTCGCATCACCGACTAATTAAGATTGTAGAGTTTGATATTTAGTTGGATAGGGATCTCCTAAGTGCTTCTACTGCGCATATTACGTCGAAAACATATTTAACGTTCTATAACTAACATTCTTATTTCATAAATACTAGGTCAACACAGATTTGTTGCGACAGGGTGACGTATCGCGCAGATATTGAATATTGTTTTATGAATGTGGATCTGCGCCAGCGGCACTATCCAATACCATGCTTGAATATAAAAACATATACTTATATCATAAACAGGTGTGAAAATAAAAAAAATATATACTCGTGCTTGAATCATAAATTTAGGCCTTTTTTCATTATGCAATTTATTTATATCATTTGATTATAATTGTGTGGCCTTCCGATGGGGGATAATTCAGCTACACCCTCAACTAGGTCATCTTATTCACTTTTGGTTAGTGCCTTATCTAGTGACAATATGTGTTAACTACTGGTTGGTTGCAAGGTCATTTGAAATTTAAATATCTGAAGTGTATTTTTTACATTCTTTATGAATTATTATGTTTTATTTGTCGCCATGATAGTGTTAATTTCCTTTTTATTGTCCTTATTGTCTATTTTTTGTGTATTCTTATTGTTTGATTCTATAAACTATGGAGAAATAACAGATTCTATAATAATGATGGATAAAATGTCTGGAAGACCACAACGATTTGGATTTTTCACATTTGATGATCCAACAATCTCTTATAAAGTCCTAGAAAAAGAACATGTCATAGATGGCAGAGCGGTACGAGCCCTTATTTTGATGAACTATTACATAAAATTTAGATGTTCTATTGATGGGGATAAAAAACGTTTACATGTTTTTTATGTTTATTAACTTCAGGTGGAAGTGAAGAGGATAGTCCCAAGGGAGGACCTGCAAACCAATAGGTTAAAAGAGTGTTTAAATCAAAGAATATATTTATTGGTTGTATACCAATATCGTTTAATGAAGGTAATGGGTACGTTTAAAAAAAAAATAGAACCCCAAAATTTCAAGCGGGGACCAAAATTTCAAGAGGGCACCAAATCATTTTAACCTAAGTGTCTCTCTCTCTCTCTACCCATGCTACCCAACGATCCACACTACCCGACGCTGCTACCACACAACCGTGATCCACATCGTCTGATCCACACTACCCGACGCTGCTACTAACCCATCATCTCACTCGATCTTCGGCCCTCCATTCCCCGAGTTTCGGCGTCGCTCTTCGTTCGGTACCCATCATCTCAGTCTCTCTCTCTCGTCCTCCTCCATTACATGAGTTTCTTGTGAGTATTCATAACTTTCTCAAGCTTTAATTAATCGAATGATGAACATAAACACGTTTTGTGCGCAATCGTTCCTACGTGTTTCAATATCTGTGGACTTTGATGAACACTAACACAGATCTTACGAAAATTACTGTTGTGATCTTACCTGCTTCATGACACATATATCTTAGGAATATTACTGAAAAATGACTAGTTTTTTTTTTCATACTTGATGTTGTTAATTTGTTCATACATGTTGTGTTCATACTTGCCTAAATTGAAGGTTTGTAATTCTGTTGCTTATGTATTATTTGGTAATTATTAATTGTAGTTTGTGTCTCTGGGTTCATGTTTCTGAGTGGCCTTCAAATTTAGAAGTTTAATCACTCTGTTATATATTTGAATCTACTTTCATATAAGGATGGGTCCTCTGGTTTGCTCCAGCGGGCGTCTTGGCTTGTGGAGACACTGGTTTCCAGTGTTATTGATTTCTAGTGGCCGGATTGATCCTTTTCTACTTTTCGTTGGGTTGTGTTGGTGACAGCGTTTTCCCTCTAGGTGGTGTGGCGATGTGGTGAATTTCAAGATTTCTAAGAATCACATTTTGAAAATAATGGTTGTTGAAAATGAAAATTAGTTTTCTACAAGTAAACATGACCTTTTGGTTAAGTATTGGCCTTTTGTTAGAGTTGTAGCTCTGTTTTTGGTTGTTGACGATTTGATAGATGTTGAGTATTTTTTAATTAAATGCTAATAAAGATTATATATTAATCTCAGATGGAAATTATGGACAAGAACATCGAAATCTTCAGCATGTTGCATCAAGCATACCTTTTGGAAATGGTGAAAGCATCACACAGCCTCCACAGCTTGAACTCGTTAGGCATTCGATTGTAAGTGTATTTCCTGTTATTATTCCCTCGCCTAGAGGGAGAGAAATCTATTGCTGATTTATTTACTTCTGTATTTATGATTTTATGATGTTCTAAATTAGATAACCTACATAGTTTATATATGGTAAAGATATCCTTGTGTTCTTAAAACTCTTTTGTAAGGTTGTGCTTCAAATCCATATGGTGATCCATATTATGGGGCTATTATGGCAGCTTATGGTCAGCCCTTGGTATGTATTCTAGCATTCATTTTTTTTGGGCCCGCACTCTAATGGAACATAGTACACTTTCATATTCTAATATTTATGCTTTTATTTTTAATTGTTATCTATAATGCTTAATGTTTTTTTCATAAAGGTAATAACTAATGGAATGCGGTACGACACATTTGAATCATGAAGGCCACATTAGATGAAAGTTTATGAGAATAGTACACTTTCATATTCTAATATTTTTATCTCTGTTTATATCTATGTTTTTTTGATATTTTTATGCTTCGTGTAGATGAAATACACCTTCGGGTTCAGTGTAGTGCCACACAGTGGTTCAACTCACTGCGACGCAACGCTTCAGCTCACAGCTACGCAGCACTTCGGCTTACTGCCACGCACCCTTCGCCTCAGCCCTTACGAGGGTGAAGATTAGAGATGCGGTCTAAGGTATCTATTGCTTTTTAGATTTATGCTATCTTTTCTTTTCATATTCGAAAATTTTATTTTAGTTTTTTTTAAAGGTTTTCTTTACAAGTTAATTGAATTTTAGTTTATACCATTAACTAATCTTCTTCGTGTTAGTGTATTGGCATGTTTTTTTGGGGAGTTTATGTGCATATAGAACTGTAACCGAAACTTTACAAGTACATGGGGAATACCTTGGTAATTTATTTCTCATGAAATTAGTCTAAAGTCTATTACCCGTTGAAGGGTGAAAATCCAAACCAGCCCCCAAACGGACCCGTAAGAGGCACAAACACCTCGCACGGGACCAATGTAACTTGTAGGAATTGACCGCATAGTCACGGGTCTCCCGATTTGAGAATATGACGATAATTTACAAAAATAACACTTAGACTTAAAAAGAAGCCGTTAAAGGGTGAAAACCTAAACCAACCCCCAAACGGACACGTAAGAGGCACGAACACCTCGCACGGGACCAATGTAACCTATACGAACTGATCGCGTAGTCACGGGTCTCCCGATTTGAGAATACGACAATAATTTGCAAAAATCAACACTTAGACTTAAAAACAAGCCGTTGAAGGGTGAAAATCCAAACCAGCCCCCAAATGGCCCCGTAAGAGGTACGAACGCCTCACACCAGACCATTATAACTTGTAGGAACTGATTGCGTAGTCACAGGTCTCCCGGTTTGAGAATATGACGATAATTTGAAAAAATCAACACTTAAACTGAAAAACAGGCCGTTAAAGGGTGAAAACCTAAACCAATCCCCAAACGTCCCTGTAGGAGGCATGAACACCTCGCACGTGACTAATGTAACTTGTAGGAACTGACCGCGAAGTCCTGGGTCTCCCCCGGTTTGAGAATACGAAGATAATTTGCAAAAATCAACATTTAGACTTAAAAAACAAGCCGTTAAAGGGTCAAAACCTAAACCAACCCCCAAACGGACCCGTAAGAGGCACAAACACCTCGCATGGGACCAATGTAACTTGTACGAACTGACCGCGTAGTCGCGGTCCTCCCGGTTTGAGAATTTGACGATAATTTGCAAAAATAATTCTTAAACTTAAAAATAAGCCGTTAAAGTATGAAAACCTAAATCAACCCACAAATGGACCCATAAGAGGTACGAACACCTCGCACATGACCAATGTAACTTGTACGAACTGACCGCCTAGTCACGGGTCTCCCGGTTTGAGAATACGACGATAATTTGCAAAAATTAACACTTAGACTTAAAAACAAGCCGCTGAAAGGTGAAAACCCAAACCAGCCCCCAAATGGCCCCGTAAGAGGTACGAACACCTCGCACGGGACCAATGAAACTTGTACGAACTGACCGCATAGTCACGGGTCTTCCGGTTTGAGAATATGATGATAATTTGTGAAAATAACACTTAGACTTAAAAAGAGGCCGTTAAAGGGTGGAAACCTAAACCAACCACCAAACGCTCCTGTAGGAGGCACGAACACCTCTCACCGGACCATTATAACTTATAGGAACTGACTGCGTAGTCACGGGTCTCCCGATTTGAGAATATGACGATAATTTGCAAAAATCAACACTTAAACTTAAAAACAGGCATTAAAGGGTGAAAACCTAAACCAGCCCCCAAACGTCCCTGTAGGAGGTACGAACACCTGTCACGGGACCAATGTAACTTGTAGGAACTGACTGTGTAGTCACGGGTCTCCCGGTTTGAGAATACGATGATAATTTATAAAAATCAACACTTAGACTTAAAAATAAGCCGCTGAAGGGTGAAAATCCAAACCAACCCCCAAACGGCCTTGTAAGAGGCACGAACATCTCGCACGGGACCAATGTAACTTGTACGAACTGACCGTGTAGTCATGGGTCTCCCGATTTGAGAATGTGATGATAATTTGCAAAAATAACACTTAGACTTAAAAACAGGTCGTTAAAGGGTGAAAACCTAAACCAACCACCAAACGCCTCCGTAGGAGGCACGGACACCTCACATGGGACCAATGTAACTTGTTGGAACTGATCGCGTAGTCCCGAGTTTCTCGATTTGAGAATACGATGATAATTTGCAAAAATCAACACTTAGACTTAAAAACAAGCCGTTAAAGGGTGAAAATCATAATCAGGCCCAAAATGACCCCGTAGGAGGCACGAACACCTCGCGCGGGACAAATATAACTTATAGAAAGTGACCGCGTAGTCTCGGGTCTTCCGATTTACGAATAAAAATCAACACTTAAACTTAAAAACAAGCCGTTAGAGGGTGAAAACCCAAATCAAATGTAACTTGTAGGAACTGACCGCGTAGTCTCGGGTCTCCCGATTTGAGAATGTGACGATAATTTGTAAACATCACACTTAGACTTAAAAACAAGCTGTTAGAGGGTGAAAACCCAAACCAGCCTCCAAACGACCCCGTAGGAGGCACGAACACCTTGCACGGGACCAATGTAACTTGTAGGAACGGTCCACGTAGTCCCGGGTCTCCCGATTGGAGAATATGACGATAATTTATAAAAATCACACTTAGACTTAAAAACAGACCATTAAAGGGTGAAAACCTAAACCATCCACCAAACGCCCCCGTAGGAGCCACGAACACCTCACACGGGACCAATGTAACTTGTAGGAACTGACCGCGTAGTCCCGGGTCTCCCCGTTTGAGAATATGACGATAATTTGCAAAAATCAACACTTAAACTTAAAAACAAGCAGTTAAAGGGTGAAAACCTAAACCAGTCCCCAAACGCACTCGTAAGAGGAACGAACACCTCGCACGGGACCAATGTAACTTGTAGGAACTGATCGCGTAGTCCCGGGTCTCTAGGTTTAAGAATAAAAATCAACACTTAAACTTGAAAACAAACTAGTAGAGGGTGAAAATTCAAACCAGCCCCGTAGGAGGCACAAACACCTCGCACGAGACCAATGTAACTTGTAGGAACTGACCGCGTAGTATCGGGTCTTCTGGTTTGAGAATATGACGATAATTTGTAAAAATCACACTTAAATTTAAAAACAAGCCGTTAGAGGGTGAAAACCCAAACCAGCCCCGAAACGACCCCGTAGGAGGCACGAACACCTCACACGGGACCAATGTAACTTGTAGGAACTGACCGCGTAGTCTTAGGTCTCCCCGTTTGAGAATTTGACGATAATTTGCAAAAATCAACACTTAAACATAAAAATAGGTCGTTAAAGGGTGAAAACCTAAACCAGCCCCCAAACGGACTCGTAAGAGGCATGAACACCTCGCACGGGACCAATGTAACTTGTAGGAACTGACCGCGTAGTTCTGGGTCTCCCGGTTTGAGAATAAAAATCAACACTTAAACTTAAAAACAAGCCGTTAGAGGGTGAAAATCCAAACCAACCCACAGACGACCCCGTAGGAGGCACTAACACCTCGCACGGGACCAATGTAACTTGTAAGAACAGACCGAATATGACAATAATTTGCAAAAACCACACTTGGAATTAAAAACAAGCCGTTTGAGGGTGAAAACCCAAACCAGCCCCCAAACGATCCCATAGGTGGCACGAACACCTCGCACGGGACCAATGTAACTTGTAGGAACTGTCCGCGTAGTCCCGTGTCTCCCGGTTTGAGAATATTACGATAATTTGCAAAAATCTTTCTTAGACTTAAAACCAGGCCGTTAAAGGATGAAAACCTAAACTAGCCACCAAACGCCCCCGTAAGAGGCACGAACACCTCACACGGAACCAATGTAACTTGGAGGAACTGACCGTATAGTCCCGGGTCTCCCCGTTTGAGAATATGACGATAATTTGCAAAAATCAACACTTAAACTTAAAAACAGGTCGTTAAAGGGTGAAAACCTAAACCAACCCCCAAACGGACTCCTAAGAGGAACGAACACCTCGCACGTGACCAATGCAACTTGTAGGAACTGATCGCGTAGTCCCGGGTCTCTCGATTTGAGAATAAAAATCAACACTTAAACTTAAAAATAAGCCGTTAGAGGGTTAAAATCCAAAACAGCCCACAAACGATCCCGTAGGAGGCACGAACACCTCGCACGGGACCAATCTGACTTGTAGGAACTGACCGCATCGTCTCGGGTCTCCCGATTTGAGAATACGACGATAATTTGCAAAAATCACACTTAGACTTAAAAAAAGCCGTTAGAGGGTGAAAACCCAAACCAGCCACCAAACGACCCCGTAGGAGGCACGAACACCTCATACGGGACCAATGTAACTTGTAGGAACTGACCGCGTAGTCACGGGTCTCCCCGTTTGAGAATATGATGATAATTTGCAAAAATCAACACTTAAACCTAAAAATAGGCCGTTAAAGGGTGAAAACCTAAACCAGCCCCCAAACGTCCCTGTAGGAGGCACGAACACCTCGTACGGGATGTAGGAACTGACTGTGTAGTCACGGGTCTCCCGGTTTGAGAATACGATGATAATTTATAAAAATCAACACTTAGACTTAAAAATAAGCCGCTGAAGGGTGAAAATCCAAACCAACCCCCAAACGGCCTTGTAAGAGGCACGAACATCTCGCACGGGACCAATGTAACTTGTACGAACTGACCGTGTAGTCATGGGTCTCCCGATTTGAGAATGTGACGATAATTTGCAAAAATAACACTTAGACTTAAAAACAAGTCGTTAAAGGGTGAAAACCTAAACCAGCCACCAAACGCCCCCGTAGGAGGCACGTACACCTCACATGGGACCAATGTAACTTGTTGGAACTGATCGCGTAGTCCCAAGTTTCTCGATTTGAGAATACGATGATAATTTGCAAAAATCAACACTTAGACTTAAAAACAAGCCGTTAAAGGGTGAAAATCATAATCAGGCCCAAAATGACCCCGTAGGAGGCAAGAACACCTCGCGCGGGACAAATATAACTTATAAAAAGTAACCGCGTAGTCTCGGGTCTTCCGATTTACGAATAAAAATCAACACTTAAACTTAAAAACAATCCGTTAGAGGGTGAAAACCCAAATCAAATGTAACTTGTAGGAACTGACCGCGTAGTCTCGGGTCTCCTGATTTGAGAATGTGACGATAATTTGTAAACATCACACTTAGACTTAAAAACAAGCTGTTAAAGGATGAAAACCCAAACCAGCCTCCAAACGACCCCGTAGGAGGCACGAACACCTCGCACGAGACCAATGTAACTTGTAGGAACTGTCCACGTAGTCCCGGGTCTCCCGATTGGAGAATATGATGATAATTTACAAAAAGCACACTTAGACTTAAAAACAGGCCATTAAAGGGTGAAAACCTAAACCATCCGCCAAACGCCCCCGTAGGAGGCACGAACACCTCACACGGGACCAATGTAACTTGTAGGAACTGACCGCGTAGTCCCGGGTCTCCCCGTTTGAGAATATGACGATAATTTGCAAAAATCAACACTTAAACTTAAAAACAAGCAGTTAAAGGGTAAAAACCTAAACCAGTCCCCAAACGGACTCGTAAGAGGAACGAACACCTCGCACGGGACCAATGTAACTTGTAGGAACTGATCGCGTAGTCCCGGGTCTCTAGGTTTAAGAATAAAAATCAACACTTAAACTAGAAAACAAATTAGTAGAGGGTGAAAATTCAAACCAGCCCCGTAGGAGGCACAAACACCTCGCACGAGACCAATGTAACTTGTAGGAACTGACCACGTAGTATCGGGTCTTCCGGTTTGAGAATATGACGATAATTTGTAAAAATCACACTTAAACTTAAAAATAAGCCGTTAGAGGGTGAAAACCCAAACCAGTCCCCAAACGACCCCGTAGGAGGCACGAACACCTCACACGGTACCAATGTAACTTGTAGGAACTGACCGCATAGTCTTAGGTCTCCCCGTTTGAGAATTTGACGATAATTTGCAAAAATAAACACTTAAACATAAAAATAGGCCGTTAAAGGGAGAAAACCTAAACAAGCCCCCAAACGGACTCGTAAGAGGCATGAACACCTCGCACGGGACCAATGCAACTTGTAGGAACTGATCGCGTAGTCCCGGGTCTCTCGATTTGAGAATAAAAATCAACACTTAAACTTAAAAACAAGATGTTAGAGGGTGAAAATCCAAAACAACCCACAAACGACCCCGTAGGAGGCACGAACACCTCGCACGGGACCAATCTAACTTGTAGGAACTGACCGCATAGTCTCGGGTCTCCCGATTTGAGAATACGACGATAATTTGCAAAAATCACACTTAGACTTAAAAAAAAAGCCGTTAGAGGGTGAAAACCCAAACCAGCCCCCAAACGACCCCGTAGGAGGCACGAACACCTCATACGGGACCAATGTAACTTGTAGGAACTGACCGCGTAGTCCCGGGTCTCCCCGTTTGAGAATATGATGATTATTTGCAAAAATCAACACTTAAACCTAAAAATAGGCCGTTAAAGGGTGAAAACCTAAACCAGCCCCCAAACGGACTCGGAGAGGCACGAACACCTCGCACGGACCAATGTAACTTGTAGGAACTGACATCGTAGTTTCGAGTCTCCCGGTTTGAGAATAAAAATCAACACTTAAACATAAAAACAAGCCGTTAGAGGGGGAAAATCCTAACCAACCCACAAACGACCCCGTAGGAGGCACGAACACCTCGCACGGGACTAATGTAACTGGTAAGAACTGACCGCGTAGTCCCGGGTCTCCCCATTTGAGAAATGACGATAATTTGCAAAAATGACACTTGGACTTAAAAACAAGCCGTTAGAGGGTGAAAACCCAAATCAGCCCCAAAACGATCGCATAGGTGGCACGAATACCTCGCACGGGACCAATGTAACTTGTAGGAACTGTCCGCGTAGTCTCGAGTCTCCCGATTTGAGAATATGACGATAATTTGTAAAAATCACACTTAGACTTAAAAATAAGCCGTTATAGGGTGAAAACCTAAACCAACCCCCAAACGACCCCGTAGGAGGCACGAACACCTCATACGGGACCAATGTAACTTGTAGGAACTGACCGCATAGTCCCGGGTCTCCCCGTTTGAGAATATGATGTTAATTTGCAAAAATCAACACTTAAACTTAAAAATAGGCCGTTAAAGGGTGAAAACCTAAACCAACCCCGAAACGGACTCGGAGAGGCACGAACACATCGCACGGGACAAATGTAACATGTAGGAACTGACCGCGTAGTTTCGAGTCTCCCGGTTTGAGAATAAAATCAACACTTAAACATAAAAACAAGCCGTAAGAGGGGGAAAATCCTAACCAACCCACAGACGACCCCGTAGGAGGCACGAACACCTCGCACGGGACCAATGTAACTTGTAAGAACTGACCGCGTAGTCCCCGGGTCTCCATATTTGAGAATATGACAATAATTTGTAAAAATGACACTTGGACTTAAAAACAAGCCGTTAGAGGGTGAAAACCCAAATCAGCCCCCAAACGATCGCATAGGTGGCACGAACACCTTGCACGGGACCAATGTAACTTGTAGGAACTGTCCGCGTAGTCTCGGGTCTCCCGATTTGAGAATATGACGATAATTTACAAAAATCACACTTAGACTTAAAAACAAGCCGTTAGAGGGTGAAAACCCAAACCAGCCCCCAAACGACTCCGTAGGAGGCACGAACACCTCATACGGGACTAATGTAACTTGTAGGAACTGACCGCGTTGTCCCGGGTCTCCCCGTTTGAGAATATGATGTTAATTTGCAAAAATCAACACTTAAACTTAAAAATAGGCCGTTAAAGGGTGAAAACCTAAACCAGCCCCCAAACGGACTCGGAGAGGCACGAACACCTCGCACGGGACCAATGTAACTTGTAATAACTGACCGCGTAGTTTCGGATCTCCCGGTTTGAGAAAAAAAATCAACACTTAAACTTAAAAACAAGTCGTTAGAGGGTGAAAATGCAAACCAACCCATAGACGACCCCGTAGGAGGCACGAACACCTCGCACGGGACCAATGTAACTTGTAAGAACTGACCGCATAGTCTCGGGTCTCCCCATTTGAGAATATGACAATAATTTGCAAAAACCACACTTGGACTTAAAAACAAGCTGTTAGAGGGTGAAAACCCAAACCACCCACCAAACGATCCCATAGGTGGCACGAACACCTCGCACGGGACCAATGTAACTTGTAGGAACTGTCCGTGTAGTCCCGGGTCTCCCGGTTTGAGAATATTATGATAATTTCTAAAAATCACATTTAGACTTAAAAACAGGCCGTTAAAGGATGAAAACCTAATATGACGATAATTTGCAAAAATTACCACTTAAACTTAAAAACAGGTCGTTAAAGGGTGAAAACCTAAACCAACCCCCAAACGGACTCGTAAGAGGAACGAACACCTCGCACGGGACCAATTTAACTTGTAGGAACTCATCGCGTCGTCCTGGGTCTCTCGATTTGAGAATAAAAATCAACACTTAAACTTAAAAATAAGCCGTTAGAGGGTGAGAATCAAAAACAGCACACAAACGACCCCGTAGGAGGTAGGAACACCTCGCACGGGACCAATCTGACTTGTAGGAACTGACCGCGTAGTCTCGGGTCTCCCAATTTGAGAATACGACGATAATTTGCAAAAATCATACTTAGACTTAAAAAAAGCCGTTAGAGGGTGAAAACCCAAACCAGCCCCCAAACGACCCCGTAGGAGTCACGAACACCTCATACGGGACCAATGTAACTTGTAGGAACAGACCGCGAAGTCCCGGGTCTCCCCGTTTGAGAATATGACGATAATTTGCAAAAATCAACACTTAAACCTAAAAATAGGCCGTTAAAGGGTGAAAACCTAAACCTGCCCCCAAACGGACTCGGAGAGGCACGAACACCTCGCACGGGACCAATGTAACATGTAGGAACTGACCCCGTAGTTTCGAGTCTCCCGGTTTGAGAATAAAAATCAACACTTAAACATAAAAATAAGCCGTTAGAGGGGAAAAATCCTAACCAACCCACAGACGACCCCGTAGGAGGCACGAACACCTCGCACGGGACTAATGTAACTGGAAAGAACTGACCGCGTAGTCCCGAGTCTCCCCATTTGAGAATATGACGATAATTTGCAAAAATGACACTTGGACTTAAAAACAAGCCGTTAGAGGGTGAAAACCCAAATCAGCCCCCAAACGATCGCATAGGTGGCACGAACACCTCGCACGGGACCAATGTAACTTGTAGGAACTGACCGCGTAGTCTCGGGTCTCCCGATTTTAGAATGTGACGATAATTTGGAAAAATCCCACTTAGACTTAAAAACAAGCCGTTAGAGGGTGAAAACCCAAACCAGCCCCCAAACGACCCCGTAAGAGGCACAAACACCTCATACGGGACCAATGTGACTTGTAGGAACTGACCGCGTAGTCCCGGGTCTCCCTGTTTGAGAATATGATGATAATTTGCAAAAATCAACACTTAAACTTAAAAATAGGCCGTTAAAGGGTGAAAACCTAAACCAGCCCCCAAACGGACTCGGAGAGGCACGAACACCTCGCACGAGACCAATGTAAATTGTAGGAACTGATCGCGTAGTTCTGGGTCTCTCGGTTTGAGAATAAAAATCAACACTTAAACTTAAAAACAATCCGTTAGAGGGTAAAAATCCAAACCAACCCACAGACGACCCCGTAGGAGGCACGAACACCTCGCACGGGACCAATGTAACTTGTAAGAACTAACCACGTAGTCCCGGGTCTCCCCATTTGAGAATATGACGATAATTTGCAAAAATGACACTTGGATTTAAAAACAAGCCGTTAGAGGGTGAAAACTCAAATAAGCCCCCAAACGATCGCATAGGTGGCACGAACACCTCACACGGGACCAATGTAACTTGTAGGAACTGTCCGCGTAGTCCTGGGTCTCCCGGTTTGAGAATATGACGATAATTTACAAAAATCACACTTAGACTTAAAAACAGGCCGTTAAAGGATGAAAATTTAAACCAGCCTCCAAACGCCCCTGTAAGAGGCACGAAAACCTCACACGGAACCAATGTAACTTGTCGGAACTGACCGCATAGTCCCGGGTCTCCCCATTTGCGAATATGATGATAATTTGCAAAAATCAACACTTCAACTTAAAACAGGTCGTTAAAGGTTGAAAACCTAAACCAGCCCCCAAACGGACTCGTAAGAGGAACGAACACCTCACACGGGACCAATGTAACTTATAAGAACTGATCGCGTCGTCCCGGGTCTCTTGGTTTGAGAATAAAAATCAACACTTAAACTTAAAAACAAGCCGTTAGAGGGTGAAAATTCAAACCCGCCCCCAAATGACCCCGTAGGAGGCACAAACACCTCATACGGGACTAATGTAACTTGTAGGAACTGACCGCGTTGTCCCGGGTCTCCCCGTTTGAGAATATGATGTAAATTTGCAAAAATCAACACTTAAACTTAAAAATAGGCCGTTAAAGGGTGAAAACCTAAACCAACCCCCAAACGACCCCGTAAGAGGCACGAACACCTCACACGGGACCAATGTAACTTGTAGGAACTGACCGCGTAGTCCCGGGTCTCCCCATTTGAGAATACGACGATAATTTGCAAAAATCAACACTTAAACTTAAAAACAGGCCGTTAAATGGTGAAAACCTAAACCATCCCCGAAACGGACTCGTAAGAGGCACGAGCACCTCACACGGGACCAATGTAACTTGTAGGAACTGATCGCGTAGTTTCGGGTGTCCCGGTTTGAGAATAAAAATAAAAAATAAACTTAAAAATAAGCCGTTAGAGGGTGAAAATCCAAACCAACCCACAGACGACCCCGTAGGAGGCACGAACACCTTGCACGGGACCAATGTAACTTGTAAGAACTGACCGCGTAGTCCCGGGTCTCCCCATTTGAGAGTATGACGATAATTTGCAAAAATCACACTTGGACTTAAAAATAAGCCGTTAGAGGGTGAAAACCCAATCCAGCCCCCAAACGATCCCATAGGTGGCTTGAACACCTCGCACGGGACCAATGTAACTTGTAGGAACTGAACACGTAGTCTCGGGTCTCCCAATTTGAGAATATGATGATAATTAGCAAAAATAACACTTAGACTTAAAAACAAGCCGTTAGAGGGTGAAAACCCAATTCAGCCCCCAAACGACCCCGTAAGAGGCACGAACACCTCACACGGGACCAATGTAACTTGTAGGAACTGACCGCATAGTCCCGGGTCTCCCCGTTTGAGAATATGACGATAATTTGCAAAAATCAACACTTAAACTTAAAAACAGGCCGTTAAATGGTGAAAACCTAAACCATCCCCCAAACGGACTCGTAAGAGACACGAGCACCTCACACGGGACCAATGTAACTTGTAGGAACTGATCGCGTAGTTTCGGGTCTCCCGGTTTGAGAATAAAAATAAAAAATAAACTTAAAAGCAAGCCGTTAGAGGGTGAAAATTCAAACCAATCCACAAACGACCCCGTAGGAGGCACGAACACCTTGTACGGACCTATGTAACTTGTAAGAACTGATCGTGTAGTCCCGGGTCTCCCTAATTGAGAATATGACGATATTTGGCAAAAATCACACTTGGACTTAAAAATAAGCCGTTAGAGGGTGAAAACCCAAACCAGCCCCCAAACAATCCCATAGTTAGCACGGAAACCTATCACGGGACCAATGTAACTTGTAGGAACTGTCCGCCTAGTCCCAGGTCTCTCGATTTGAGAATATGATGATAATTTGCAAAAATTACACTTAGACTTAAAAACAGGCCGTTAAAGAATGAAAACCTAAACCAGCCACCAAACGCCCCCGTAAGAGGCACGAACACCTCACACGGAACCAATGTAACTTGTAGGAACTGACCGCATAGTCCCGGGTCTCCCCGTTTGAGAATATGATGATAATTTGCAAAAATCAACTCTTAAAGTTAAAAACAGGTCGTTAAAGGGTGAAAACCTAAACCAGCCCCCAAACGGAGTCGTAAGAGGACCGAACACCTCGCACGGGACCAATGTAACTTGTAGGAACTGATCGCGTAGTCCCGGGTCTCTCGGTTTGAGAATAAAAATCAACACTTAAACTTAAAAACAAGCCGTTAGAGGGTGAAAATCCAAACCAGCCCCCAAACGACCCCATAGGAGGCACGAACACCTCGCACGTGACCAATGTAACTTGTAGGAACTGAATGCGTAGTCTCGGGTCTCCCGATTTGAGAATATGACTATAATATGTAAAAATCACACTTGACTTAAAAACAAGTCGTTAGAGGGTGAAAACCTAAACCAGCCCCCAAATGACCCCGTAGGAGGCACGAACACCTCACACGGGACCAATGCAACTTGTAGGAACTGACCGCGTAGTCCCGGGTCTCCCCATTTGAGAATATGATGATAATTTGCAAAAATCAACACTTAAACATAAAAATAGGTCTTTAAAGGGTGAAAACCTAAACCAGCCCCCAAACGGACTCGTAAGAGGCACGAACACCTCGCACAGGACCAATGTAACTTGTAGGAATTGACCGCGTAGTTTCGGGTCTCCCGGTTTGAGAATAAAAATCAACACTTAAACTTAAAAATAAGCCGTTAGAGGGTGAAAATCCAAACCAAACCACAGACGAACCCGTAGGACGCACGGACACCTCGCACGGGACCAATGTATCTTGAAAGAACTGACTGCGTAGTCCCGGGTCTCCCCATATGAGAATATGACGATAATTTACAAAAATTACACTGGGACTAAAAAACAAGCCGTTAGAGGGTGAAAACCCAAACCAGCCCCCAAACGATCCCATAGGTGGCACGAACACCTCGCACGGGAACAATGTAACTTGTAGGAACTGTCCGCGTATTCCGGGTCTCCCAGTTTGAGAATATGAAGATAATTTGCAAAAATCACACTTAAACTTAAAAACAGGCCCTTAAAGGATGAAAAGCTAAACCACCCTCCAAACGCCCCCGTAAGAGGCACGAACACCTCACACTGAACCAATGTAACTTGTATCAACTGACCGCATAGTCCCGGGTCTCCCCAATTGAGAATATGATGATAATTTGCAAAAATCAACATTTAACTTTAAAACAGGCCGTTAAAGGGTGAAAACCTAAGCCAGCCCCCCAAACGGAGTCGTAAGAGGAACGAACACCTTGCACGGGACAAATGTAACTTGTAAGAACTGATCGCGTTGTCCCGGGTCTCTCAGTTTCAGAATAAAAATCAACACTTAAACTTAAAAACAGGCCGTTAAAGGGTAAAAACCTAAACCCGCCCCCAAACGACCCCGTAGGAGGCAGGAACACCTCGTACGGGACCAATGTCACTTATAGGAACTGATCGCGTAGTTTCGGGTCTCCCGGTTTGAGAATAAAAATCAACACTTAAACTTAAAAACAAGCCATTAGAGGGTGAAAACCCAAACCAGCCCCCAAACGATCCCATAGGTGGCACGAACACTTCGCACGGGACCAATGTAACTTGTAGGAACTGTCCGCGTAGTCCCGGGTCTCTCGGTTTGATAATATGACGATAATTTGCAAAAATCACACTTAGACATAAAAACAGGCCGTTAAAGGATGAAAACCTAAACCAGCCACCAAACGCCCCCGTAGGAGGTACGAACACCTCACACAGAACCAATGTAACTTGTAGGAACTGACCGCATAGTCCCGGGTCTCCCCGTTTGAGAATATGATGATAATTTGCAAAAATCAACACTTAAACATAAAAACAGGCCGTTAAATGGTGAAAACCTAAACCAGCCCCCAAACGGACTCGTAAGAGGCACGAGCATCTCGCAGGGGACCAATGTAACTTGTAGTAACTGATCGCGTAGTTTTGGGTCTCCCGGTTTGGGAATAAAAATAAAAAATATACTTAAAAACAAGTCGTTAGAGGGTGAAAATCCAAACCAACCCACAAACGACCCCGTAGGAGGCACGAACACCTCGCACGGACCAATGTAACTTATAAGAATTGACCGTGTAGTCTCGGGTCTCCTCAATTGAGAATATGATGATCATTTGCAAAAATCACAATTGGACTTAAAAATAAGCCGTTAGAGGGTGACAACCCAAACCAGCCCCCAAACAATCCCATAGGTGGCACGAACACCTCGCACGGGACCAATGTAACTTGTAGGAACTGTCCGCCTAGTCCCGGGTCTCCCGGTTTGAGAATATGACGATAATTTTCCAAAAATCACACTTAGACATAAAAACAGGCCGTTAAAGGATGAAAACCTAAACCAGCCACCAAACGCCCCCGTAAGAGGCACGAACACCACGCACGGAACCAATGTAACTTGTAGGAACTGACCGCATAGTCCCGAGTCTCCCCGTTTGAGAATATGACGATAATTTGCAAAAATCAACACTTAAACTTAAAACCAGGCCGTTAAAGGGTGAAAACCTAAACCAACCCCCAAACGGAGTCGTAAGAGGAACGGACACCTCACACGGGACCAATGTAACTTGTAGGAACTGATCGCGTAGTCCCGGGTCTCTCGGTTTGAGAATAAAAATCAACACTTAAACATAAAAACAAGCCGTTAGAGGGTAAAAAATCAAACCAGCCCCCAAATGACCCCGTAGGAGGCACGAACACCTCGCACGGGACCAATGTAACTTGTAGGAACTGACCGCATAGTCTCGGGTCTCCTGGTTTGAGAATATGACGATAATTTGCAAAAATCACACTTAGACTTAAAAACAAGCCGTTAGAGGGTGAAAACCAAAACCAGCCCCCAAACGACCCCGTAGGAGGCACGCACACCTCACACGGGACCAATGTAACTTGTAGGAACTGACCGCGTAGTCCCGGGTCTCCCCATTTGAGAATATGACGATAATTTGCAAAAATCAGCACTTAAACTTAAAAATAGGTTGTTAAAGGGTGAAAACCTAAACCAGCCCCCAAACGGACTCGTAAGAGGCACGAACACCTCGCACGGGTCCAATGTAACTTGTAGGAATTGACCGCGTAGTTCTGGGTCTCCCGGTTTGAGAATAAAAATCAACACTTAAACTTAAAAATAGGCCGTTAGAGGGTGAAAATCCAAACCAACCCACAAACGACCCCGTAGGAGGAACGAACACCTCGCACGGGACCAATGTAACTTGTAAGAACTGAGCGCGTTGTCCCGGGTCTCCCCATTTGAGAATATGACGATAATTTACAAAAATCACACTTGGACTAAAAAACAAGCCGTTAGAGGGTGAAAACCCAAACCATCCCCCAAACGATCCCATAGGTGGCACGAACACCTCGCACGGGACCAATGTAACTTGTAGGAACTGTCCGCGTAGTCCCGGGTCTCCCAGTTTGAGAATATGATGATAATTTGCAAAAATCACACTTAAACTTAAAAGCAGGCCGTTAAAGGATGAAAACCTAAACCAGCCTCCAAACGCCCCCGTAAGAGGCACGAACACCCCACACGAAACTAATGTAACTTATAGGAACTGACCGTATAGTCCCGGGTCTCCCCATTTGAGAATATGACGATAATTTGCAAAAATCAACACTTAAACTTAAAAACAGGTCGTTAAAGGGTGAAAACCTAAACCAACCCCCCAAACGGAGTCGTAAGAGGAACGAACACCTTGCACGGGACCAATGTAACTTGTAAGACCTGATCGCGTAGTCCCGGGTCTCTCAGTTTGAGAATAAAAATTAACACTTAAAATTAAAAACAAGCCGTTAGAGGGTGAAAATCCAAACCCGCCCCCAAAAGTCCCCGTAGGAGGCAGGAACACCTCGCACGGGACCAATGTAACTTATAGGAACTGACCGTGTAGTCTGGGGTCTCCTGATTTGAGAATATGATGATAATTAGCAAAAATCACACTTAGACTTAACAACAAGCCGTTAGAGGGTGAAAACCCAAACTAGCCCCCAAACGACCCCGTAGGAGGCACGAACACCTCACACGGGACCAATGTAACTTGTAGGAACTGACCGCGTAGTCCCGGGTCTCCCCGTTGGAAAATATGATGATAATTTGCAAAAATCAACACTTAAACTTAAAAATAGGCCGTTAAAGTGTGACAACCTAAACCAGCCCCCAAACAGACTCGTAAGAGGCACGAACACCTCGTACGGGACCAATGTAACTTGTAGGAACTGATCACGTAGTTTCGGGTCTCCCGGTTTGAGAATAAAAATCAACAGTTAAACTTAAAAACAATCCATTAGAGGGTGAAAATAAAAAACCAACCCACAGACGACCCCGTAGGAGGCACGGACACCTCGCACGGGACCAATGTAACTTATAAGAACTGACCGCGTAGTCTCGGGTCTCCCCATTTGAGAATATGATGATAATTTGCAAAAATCACACTTGGACTTAAAAATAAGCCGTTAGAGGGTGAAAACCCAAACCAGCCCTCAAACGATCCCATAGGTGGCACGAACACCTCGCACGGGACCAATGTAACTTGTAGGAACTGTCCGCGTAGTCCCGGGTCTCTCGGTTTGATAATATGACGATAATTTGCAAAAATCACACTTAGACATAAAAACAGGCCGTTAAAGGATGAAAACCTAAACCAGCCACCAAACGCCCCCGTAGGAGGTACGAACACCTCACACAGAACCAATGTAACTTGTAGGAACTGACCGCATAGTCCCGGGTCTCCCCATTTGAGAATATGATGATAATTTGCAAAAATCAACACTTAAACTTAAAAATAGGCCGTTAAAAGGTGAAAACCTAAACCAGCCCCCAAACGGACTCGTAAGAGGAACAAACACCTAGCACGTGACCAATGTAACTTGTAGGAACTAATCGCGAAGTCCCGGGTCTCTCGGTTTGAAAATAAAAATCAACACTTAAACTTAAAAACAAGACGTTAGAGGGTGAAAATCCAAATCAGCCCCCAAATGACCCCGTAGGAGGCACGGACACCTCGCACGGGACCAATGTAACTTGTAGGAACTGACCGCGTAGTATCGGGTCTCCCGGTTTGAGAATATGACCATAATTTGCAAAAATCACACTTAGACTTAAAAATAAGCCGTTAGAAGGTGAAAACCCAAACTAGCTCCCAAACGACCCCGTTGGAGGCACGAACACCACACACGGGACCAATGTAACTTGTAGGAACTGACCGCGTAGTCCCGGGTCTCCCCGTTTGAGAATATGATGATAATTTACAAAAATCAACACTTAAACTTAAAAATAGGCCGTTAAAGGGTGAAAACCTAAACCATCCCCCAAACGGATTTGTGAGAGGCACGAACACCTCGTACGGGACCAATGTAACTTGTAGGAACTGACTGCGTAGTTTCGGGTCTCTCAGTTTGAGAATAAAAATCAACACTTAAACTTTATAACAAGCCGTTAGAGGGTGAAAATCCAAACCAACCCACAGACGACCCCGTAGGAGGCACGGACACCTCGCACGGGACCAATGTAACTTGTAAGAACTGAGCGCGTTGTCCCGGGTCTCACCATTTGAGAATATGACGATAATTTACAAACATCACACTTGGACTTAAAAATAAGCCGTTAGAGGGTGAAACCCCAAATCATCCCCCAAGCGATCCCATAGGTGGCACGAACACCTCGCACGAGACCAATGTGACTTGTAGGAACTGTCCGCGTAGTCCCAGTTCTCCCGGTTTGAGAGTATGACGATAATTTGCAAAAATCACACTTAGACTTAAAAACATGCCGTTAAAGGATGAAAACCTAAACTAGCCACCAAACGCCCCCGTAGGAGGCATGAACACCTCACACGGAACCAATGTTACTTGTAGGAACTGGCCGCATAGTTCCGGGTCTCCCCGTTTGAGAATATGACGATAATTTGCAAAAATCATCACTTAAACTTAAAAGCAGGCTGTTAAAGGGTGAAAACCTAAACTAGTCCCCAAACGTACTCGTAAGAGGCACGGACACCTCGCACGGGACCAATGTAACTTGTAGGAACTGACCGCGTAGTCCCGGGTGTCCCGGTTTGAGAATAAAAATTAACACTTAAACTTAAAAAAAAGCCGTTAGAGGGTGAAAGTCCAAACCAGCCCCCAAACGACCCCGTAGGAGGCACGAACAACTCGCACGGGACCAATGTAAATTGTAGGAACTGACCACGAAGTCTCGGGTCTCCCCGTTGGAAAATATGATGATAATTTGTAAAAATCAACACTTAAACTTAAAAACAGGCCGTTAAAGTGTGACAACCTAAACCATCCCCCAAACGGACTCGTAAGAGGCACGAACACCTCGTACGGGACCAATGTAACTTGTAGGAACTGATCACGTAGTTTTGGGTCTCCCGGTTTGAGAATAAAAATCAACAGTTAAACTTAAAAACAATCCATTAGAGGGTGAAAATAAAAAACCAACCCACAGACGACCCCGTAGGAGGCACGAACACCTCGCACGGGACCAATGTAACTTGTAAGAACTGAGCGCGTTTTCCCGGGTCTCCCCATTTGAGAATATGACGATAATTTGCAAAAATCACACTTGGACTTAAAAATAAGTCGTTAGAGGGTGAAAACCCAAACCAGCCCTCAAACGATACCATAGGTGGCACGAACACCTCGCACGGGACCAATGTAACTTTTAGGAACTGTCCGCATAGTCCCGGGTCTCTCGATTTGATAATATGACGATAATTTGCAAAAATCACACTTAGACATAAAAATAGGCCGTTAAAGGATGAAAACCTAAACCAGCCACCAAACGCCCCCGTAGGAGGTACGAATACCTCACACGGAACCAATGTAACTTGTAGGAACTGACCGCATAGTCCCGGGTCTCCCCGTTTGAGAATATGATGATAATTTGCAAAAATCAACACTTAAACTTAAAAACAGGCCGTTAAAAGGTGAAAACCTAAACCAGCCCCCAAACGGACTCGTAAGAGGAACGAACACCTCGCACGTGACCAATGTAACTTGTAGGAACTAATCGCGAAGTCCCGGGTCTCTCGGTTTGAGAATAAAAATCAACACTTAAACTTAAAAACAAGACGTTAGAGGGTGAAAATCCAAATCAGCCCCCAAACGACCCCGTAGGAGGCACGAACACCTCGCACGGGACCAATGTAACTTGTAGGAACTGACCGCGTAGTATCGGGTCTCCCGGTTTGAGAATATGACCATAATTTGCAAAAATCACACTTAGACTTAAAAATAAGCCGTTAGAGGGTGAAAACCCAAACCAGCTCCCAAACGACCCCGTAGGAGGCACGAACACCTCACACGGGACCAATGTAACTTGTAGGAACTGACCGCGTAGTCCCGGGTCTTCCCGTTTGAGAATATGACGATAATTTACAAAAATCAACACTTAAACTTAAAAATAGGCCGTTAAAGGGTGAAAACCTAAACCATCCCCCAAACGGACTCGTGAGAGGCACGAACACCTCGTACGGGACCAATGTAACTTGTAGGAACTGACTGCGTAGTTTCGGGTCTCTCGGTTTGAGAATAAAAATCAACACTTAAACTTTAAAACAAGCCGTTAGAGGGTGAAAATCCAAACCAACCCACAGACGACCCCGTAGGAGGCACGAACACCTCGCACGGGACCAATGTAACTTGTAAGAACTGAGCGCATTGTCCCGGGTCTCCCCATTTGAGAATATGACGATAATTTGCAAGCATCACACTTGGACTTAAAAATAAGCCATTAGAGGGTGAAACCCCAAATCATCCACCAAGCGATCCCATAGGTGGCACGAACACCTCGCACGAGACCAATGTGACTTGTAGGAACTGTCCGCGTAGTCTCAGTTCTCCCGGTTTGAGAATATGACGATAATTTGCAAAAATCACACTTAGACTTAAAACCAGGGCGTTAAAGGATGAAAACCTAAACTAGCCACCAAACGCCCCCGTAGGAGGCATGAACACCTCACACGGAACCAATGTAACTTGTAGGAACTGACCGCATAGTTCCGGGTCTCCCCGTTTGAGAATATGACGATAATTTGCAAAAATCAACACTTAAACTTAAAAACAGACCGTTAAAGGGTGAAAACCTAAACCAGTCCCCAAACGTACTCGTAAGAGGCACGGACACCTCGCACGGGACCAATGTAACTTGTAGGAACTGACCGCGTAGTCCCGGGTGTCCCGGTTTGAGAATAAAAATTAACACTTAAACTTAAAAATAAGCCGTTAGAGGGTGAAAGTCCAAACCAGCCCCCAAACGACCCCGTAGGAGGCACCAACAACTCGCACGGGACCAATGTAACTTGTAGGAACTGACCGCGTAGTCTGGGGTCTCCCGATTTGAGAATATGACGATAATTTGCTAAAATCACACTTAGACTTAAAAACAAGTCGTTAGAGGGTGAAAATCCAAACCAGCTCCCAAACGACCCCATAAGAGGCACGAACACCTCACACGGGACCAATGTAACTTATAGGAACTGACAACGTAGTCCCGCGTCTCCCCGTTTGAGAATATGATGATAATTTGCAAAAATCAATACTTAAACTTAAAAATAGGCCGTTAAAGGGTGAAAACCTAAACCAGTCCCCAAACGTACTCGTAAGAGGCACGGACACCTCGCACGGGACCAATGTAACTTGTAGGAACTGACCGCGTAGTCCCGGGTGTTCCGGTTTGAGAATAAAAATTAACACTTAAACTTAATGACAAGTCATTAAGAGGGTGAAAATCCAAACCAGCCGACAAACGACCCCGTAGGAGGCACGAACACCTCGCACGGGACTAATGTAACTTGTAGGAACTGATCGCGTTTTCCCGGGTGTCTCCATTTGGGAATATGACGATAATTTGCAAAAATCACACTTGGACTTAAAAATAAGCCGTTAAAGGGTGAAAACTCAAACCAGCCACCAAATGATCCCGTAGGTGGCACGAACACCTCGCACGTGACCAATGTAACTTGTAGGAACTGACCGCGTAGTCTCGGTTCTCCCCGTTTGAGAATATGACGATAATTTACAAAAATCAATTCTTAAACTGAAAAATAAGTCGTTAAAGGGTGAAAACTCAAATCAACCCTAAACATGTCGTTGAGAATATAATAATAATTGTGACTCGTATATGCAATTTTTCTGCTTGAATACGATTTTTTTAGAAATGACTTGGTTACTAATATCGTATCTTTTTTGTGTCTTATTTTTTTTGTAGGATGACTTTTGATCGCTAGCTTTTATCCACTTGGAAAGCACGAAGAAGTCAATGTTTTATAATAAGGGGATTATTCATTTAGTGTCGTTAATATTTAAGAATATATTTTTTGTGTTATGGCCGAGAAGGCTTTAGTAGTTTTATTTTTTGTGTTATGGCTGTACTGGCTATAGTAGTTTTATTATCAACTTTTATGGTCGTGCGGGCTTTATATGAGCAGATTTTATGTTAGCAGGTTTTGGAATGCTAAAAAAATAGAGGAAACTCTGCCCAATTTTTTTTATCTAGGAACTATTTGCTCTTGTAATTTTTTGAAGTTTGTATGCACATTAGTTTATCAATAACATGCGATATTCATAATTTGTGAATTTTCTTGATTTTTTTTACAAATAATAAATATTTATCCTAACAGATTTGGAATTTGCAGATTTTCCAGATTTATTTCCTATTATTATTTTTTTATTATTTGAAAAATCTGGCACGGTTTTAAACCGTGCCAAAACCGTACCAATTTATAAAAATGAGAACGCTTATAAAATAATCTGGCACGCTTTATAACCGTGCCAAAAGCGTGCCAAAAAATAGACAATTTGGCACGGTTTCGGCATGTGCCAAAAGCATGCCAGATTTAACATCTAGCACGGTTTAAAAGCGTGCCAAAAGCGTGCCAGATAAAAAAACTGGCACAGTTTAAAAGCGTGCCAAAAGCGTGCCAGTTTGGAAAATCTGGCACGGTTTTAAACCGCGCCAGAAAATCTGGCATGCCTGATTCTGGCACGGTTTTGAACCGTGCCAGATTGCGTCTGGCACTGTTTTAAACCGTGCCAGTTTCCTGTTTTTGGTGTAGTGTAGTTTTAAGATTAATTTATGAGAATATTTGTAGACTTGTTTGTATGAATTTTAGTTAAATTATTGATATGTTTGTTTGTGCTAATTAATTTATGTCCTTTGGAAGTATTTTATGCCATTAATTTGATTTACTATTTGATTATGATTTTAGATTGTGATATATGTAATGGAGCCACTTAATTCAAACATGTATGACCATTGAAAAAATTGCCAATGTTATCCAAGTATCTCATGGGACACTATGAACCACAAACAAGGATACGGGTGTCATGTACGACAAGACACGGACACGACAACACAAAAAACTTAAAAAAAGGACATGACATAACAAAGACACGACGACATATAAATATATTTTTATATATTTGTGTGTGTATATATACATACATACTTTCATCTACTTTGCATTTCAAAAATAAAAAATAGTTGTGAAACTAATTTATTAAAATTAACATGGTTTAGTATTTCATATTGACAGTTAAATCGTAAGTCAAAGATGTGTATTTAAATTAAGCGAGATAATAACCTCATTCTTTTAACTTTTCTTCTTATTATTTGTACACCTTTAAAGATTTAATTTTACAAGATGACACTAGAATTTCGTAGTGTTCTTTAATTTTGGCACCCCGTCGTGTCCACGAAATGTCCGGGCCATGTTCGTGAAGTGAATGTTAAATAAGTCTGACAAGCCATTAGGAGTGTCGTACGAATGTCGGAGTGTCTGGAATGTTCGACATGGGTATGTCACTGTTGGAGAAGTGTCCGTGCTTCTTAGGTAGGAAATGTCCATTTTATCATTGGGCTCGATCTTCTAAATTTACTAGTAAACATTCATTTTGGGTGGTGACACATATAAATGAAGTGGCATGGAAAGAGTCACGAATAACTCCAAAGGTATCAAAATAACCTAAGGGACATATCGTGTCCTCATCGGGATCCTGGTTGCTGAAGTTAACTAGTATACGCATGTTATCGGGTTGAAAATGAGATTTTGGAGTCAAAAACTCAAAATAGGAACTTGGTGACTTAATAAGAGATATGAAGACCCTAGAGGTATTAACGTATCATGTGGGAAGAGACTGTTTCATCATTGGACATCTGGTTTCAGAAGTTATCTCGTTTGTGTATGTTCTTTTGTGTGTTAAAATGGTTTTTGGAGGCGAAAACTCAAACATTAATCGAGTGTCCTTAAAAGAGGCATAAGCACCTAAAGACGCACAAAAGGAACATGTGGGAAGTGTGTTTCCTAATTGAACTCCAGATGATGAAATTGACTAGTTTACGCTCGTTTGTGGAATAAAATGGAATTTAGGGAGAGAAAACTCAAAATATCAATCAAGTGGTTCTGAGAGAGGCACGAACACCCAATAGGTACAAAAGTAACTTGTGGGAAGTGTTTGTTTTCCCATCGGACTCTCGTTTTTTAAAATTGACTAGTAGATGATTGTTTTAGGGTTACAAGTCGGTTTTGGGGTTGAAAAGTGAAAACAACCGCGAAGTGGCTCGAAAAGAGGCACGAATAGCCCCAAAGGTATCAAAGTAACTCGAGAGAAGTGATTGTGTCTTGACATGACTCTCGATTTTTGAAAGTGATTAGTGGGAAGGATTTGGGCAAGTCTAGTACTGATGATTGGTACAGATACCTAGAGACCATATTCGTCGCCTTCTTTCGCTCTCTTCCCAATGTCAGCTTTGGTTTTACTCATTTTGGACATGTTCTCTTCATTATTATCTTGTTCAAACATGAGAAGGTCGGCATCGTCCACCCAGACAGTGGCAGGCAAGTCATTGTTCCCCACATTGGATTGTGAATATGATCCGTACCTGATGATTGGTTTGAACAGACACCTGGAGACCATACAGACAGAGAACCAAACACATTGAGGTGGATATTCATTTTTTACGGGAGAAAGTATCCACGTGCATCATTCGTCCCTCCATGAGCTCAGACTGCAAATTCTCTCACCAAGGAGGTTGGACCTTCTTTGCCTCACTCATATATTGGCAAGATGGGTTTGGTGGATATCTTCGTTCCATCTTGAGGGGGAGTGTTGGAATGTGTGGATAAATAGTTTCTTATGTTTCTTTGTATTTTTGGTGTGGTTTGTCCCACATTGATTTCTTAGTACTTTTTCGGTCTCATCACTTAATATAAATATACACATTGGCACTCAAGTTAAGTAAGGTAAATGCCTCATATTATTCTACTTGCTAAATTGTTTAGCAGGGGATAGGTTTATCCAATGTCCCATTATGAACACCACATTGTATCCAATAATGTAAAAGGTCAAACTTATATATTTTAACACAATCCCATTGTGGGTGGCCTAATCAAATCAGTGCTTTCCTCGATAAATGGTGGATTGGAACTGGGACTCAAATGGAATCATTCTTCAAACAAACAACCATCTTAAAATTGGAGTCTTCTATGTGGATGCCTATGCATAATTATCTTCATGTGGGTAAAACTGTTCAAAGGATAGGCAGCATGAAGGCGAGAATTTATGTGAGTTCGAAGTGTAGGGGTTAAGGTGCAAATTATAACAGTTTTTAGGGTCAACTTAGGTTGATGTTGCAATTTTAACTTCTTAAGTTTTTTTTAACAAGATATTTACCTCCATTTACCCCTACGGGATCTACTTAACCTTTCCACTAAGGATAAGAATCAATTAATACTCGCAATGCTTATGTTTCTGAGATTTGAAATATATTTTGGCTTATATTTATTGTTCAATCTGGAGTTTGCGAAAATATTTTCGTGTCAAGTGTTCGCTTGGTTTATTTGAGCTAATCTTAAGTCTCAAGAAGGCTTCATACACAGTTTGATACTAGAAAATAATTAGCTAGCTTGTGGATGAATGAGATTATTTTAGGAATACAATTTGGCAATTAAATGATAACTTGTGAGAAGTATCTTAGATGATATGTCATCAACTGCATCTTCTTTTTTTCAAAATACTTGGCACCTTTGGAACTCAAATTATAGCTTAAAAAGTATGAAGTAATGGTTTGATTCTCATTTGAAAATTTTCCGTGCTTGCTAGCTAGATATTGCATCATTGATATTTTCTACTAGATTAATTTAAAGCCTCTGAGCTTTGATGTTGATGCCAATGGACAATGCAACATTACAAAAAATCTTACACAATTCCTTACCGTCAACCCATCTAAGGCTGGTATTTGCAGGCACATCCCATGCTACTGCGTTAGTTACTTTAAAATAAGGAAAACAGAAAATAAATCATTAATATCGATCCCACATCCGTCACGTGCAGTAAAATTGCAACCTCAAAACTACTGAACATGAAGTCCAAATAGATTATCCAACCATTGATCTAAGGAAATCTAATTTTTTGTTAAGAACTTCTACCTATCAGCACACATTTGCCAAAACACACAAAATGAATTTCACAATGACAATATCAATCAATAGGTACCAGAATGGATTTTTCTAACACGTACAAACATTAAATGTCTCTTCAATTCAAAATTCTCTTCCACTTTTGTCATTTTAAAGATCCCACCTGCCAGAAGCCCGTAGTTATTAAAACTCAAGCAGATTGTAGCAAGGCATGGTTGGGTGCCACTATCTCACATGAGAAAAAAAATCATAGCAACCGAGTATAATGCAAGGCCTGAACTCAGATATCACTTTGTTTGGAATTCTTGGGTCATTGTAACTAATAACAGTTGGCAAATAAGGTCAGAAACACTTTGCAATAATCCCTAGAGATCTTAGGTTATCTTTTTAATAAAACAACACATTTGTAACTAAATGGTTGTATACTATGCTGGCTGATGGCTAATCAGGGCTAAATTTTTTTGTTAGATTCAACCTCCAACAAAACGTGAATAAGATAAAACGTGACACAAAGATATAGGATGCACATGCTATAATTTGGGGTGGCAATTGATTGCATTATTTTTTCTACAACTAAAACAAAGAAGTAAAAGTGACCTGCTTTCTTCTTAATTAGATATATTGTAGAAGAATGGATGACCCGAAAGTGTCATCTAGATAGTTCATCTGCGCTTGATAGACACAAAAAAACTAAGGTGTTTGTTTTTACCTCTTAAGTTTCAATCTGAATTATTCAGACATAAGAGGTATCAAATAGTATTTGTTTTTTTTAAATGATTAAGAAGCTGACGGTTATTTTTGCCTCTGAATGATTAAAAGGTAAATGAACTCTCAAGTCTGAATCTGAAATCTGAATCAGTCTAAATACATTCATTCAGAGGCATATTCAGACATAAAAACAAATGTATTTTTCAGATTCAGATTTCAATCTTTAGATTTCAGATTCAAATGAAAAAACAAACACAATCTAAAACTTGAGAGACATACTCTAAATTACGCACTTAAAATAAGGACTTGGAGTAAATATTAAAGCATCCTTTTTTTTCAATAATAATACATACGCTATTCTTATAAATTTGGGAGACCATAGTTTTTTTAAATTATTTGAGAGGATGATTTGTACAACAATGTAAATCCAAATGATGTACTCAAACTCAAACTCAAAGGAAATAAATTTACAAGATGAGACAGTGAAACCATCAAGGTTATTTTACTCGCATTTCTAGCGTAGAATTTATCAACAAATCAATAAGATTAAAAAGACAATAAGATTATAGCACAAAAAAATGGCCAATCACTACAACAAGACTAACATAGATTTCTAGCAGACAATGTAATAAGGTACTAATCATATTATTAACTTAACTTCGTAACAAATAATATATCAATAAGATTAATATAGATTTAAGAAAATAAATAAGAGCGGTCACAACCCATGACTGTGACCATTTTGAAATAGTTATGGTTCATTATCACGGACCTAGATCGTGATCCCATAACGTGACCATTTATTTTTTTAGACATCACCAAAATTGTCACGGTCTTTGTAAATACCCTATTGTAGTACCGCCTTAATACCTCTTTAGGTCACTAACACTCCCTCCTCTCATCTTTTTACTCCAATGCCAGATTCAGAGGACATCGGGCACTCCTGAGCTCCGTTTAACCTGGTCAACTTTCCAACCCGAGTGAAGCTCAAAGAAACCTCGAAGGGCTCTGAATCCTCTTTTCAACGGTCCATACTGTGCATGATTCGGCCTCACGGTTCATACGTACTCACCTTTTTATCCAAGACTTGATCCAGAGGCCACCGGGTGATCCCGGGCCTCGTTTGACCTCAGTCAACTCTCCAACCTGACTGAAGCTCAATGAAATCCCATAGGGCTCTGAATCACCTTTACAATGATCCATATTTTGCGTAACTCGGCCTCACGATTCGTACGAACGTACCTTTTTACTTTGAAATTCCACTAAGCGATCCCGGACCCCGTTTCACGACAGTAAACTATACAAACAAAGCGAAGCTCAATAAAATCCCACAAGGCTCTGAATTCCCTTTACAAAGGTCCATACCATGTGCAATTCGGCTTCATAGTTGGCACAAACATACTATTTTACTCTGAAACCCCCATCGAGAGACCATCGGGTGCTTTCGAGCCCGGTTTGACTTCGGTCAACTCTCGAACCCGGGAGTGGCTAAATGGATTATTGTAGGGCTCTAAATACCCTTTCTATCTGTCCCGACCTATGCGATAGGGACTTGTAATTTTCATTTTATGCTAGTTTTTCTAAAAAAAAGTCCGTTTCAAACTGCCAATAGGCAACCCAGACCCCCTGCCTATCGGCAGGTGTACTTTCCTTGGCCATCAAGGCAAAAGCCAAGTCGATAGGCAGGGTGGTGGAAATGCCAATCGGCACCCCCCCTAAAATCCTAATTTTTACTATTTAAGGAGACCATGAACTCATTCTTTAGGAGGTCATTTTATGAAATCAGAAAATTCCCCTCGTAATCAGTGCACCGAAATTCCATTTTTGTATACATTCTCTCCATTTCCTTATATCATGCTCTTCCATTTTCCACCCTACTTTCCCTCCTTACATCATCGCTATCTAACCATACTAAAATCAGTCTCTCACTATTGGTAAAATCAGAATTAAAGTTCTCAAAAAGGTCTACCCTTATTCATTTACAACTCACTTGATTAGTATTTTGTTATTTACTTTTCTTTCCATTTTTTATATTTCCTTATTTCATTCTCTCACATCAAAACAAATCTCATTTTTATTATTTAGTACATATAAATCTTATTTTCATAAAATATAAAAAATCCAAAAAGATGACTTTCTTATAAACCCTAAATCAGGATTTCTTCATTTTTCACACTTTCTACACTTGTGCACAATTTATAAAATTCAAACTAAAGTAAGTACTAAATTAGAATTATGGGTTAAACTCCACCCTTGTGTGTTATCGAACTACATAAAGTTTGATACCCTTTGGGCTACGTAGGCAACTGGGCCAATTTTAGGATTCAAGTACTATTTTCTCACTTTATGTTTTCTTGTACTTATTGGTATTTGCTAGTCCACAAACTCTTACATATTCGTGTTCCACTCGACATACACTTTCACTTCTTCATAGTGACTTGTAATTCGATGGACACTCACATTATATTTATTTTTATGTCATTTATTCGATACACTCCTTAGGATGATTCCGCTCCGTCTTTCCTATGACGTGAATCGAATGATTTCTTTTTCCCGTTATTCACACCGCACACATGTACACTCTTGTAACATCCGAGAGAAAAGAAGAACATTATCTTATCCCATAAGAGACAGAAAGGGAGGGATGAGTGCCTAACACCTTTCCATTATGTAATTTAGACATCGAAACCTCAATTCATATGGTTTCATATGCATTAGTACGTCTTTGATGTCGTTCTCTCGGGATGCGTGTATTTCTTTGCCCGTTTTGAACAAAATAGGCTAGTGACTCCATTTCTTCGTATTTATTTCCTTTTGATGAATGTCGATTTATGTCTGAGGCAGCTCATGAAGATTAACCATAAGTGGCAAAGAGAGGACTCCCATATCCTCGAATCTCTGCACAGGCGGAAGAGAGAAATTTTTTCGATTTTCCCTTTCGTTCCAATTTCGGGGCAGCCCGCACCGGAGGAATTCGACCTGAATGGCCATAGTGGTGACTCCCGTAGAGAAGGGCTAGACTATATTTTCACATGGGTGTTATTTTTTTTGCTTTCCTACTTTTTTATATGTGTACATGTGCCTCCACTTGTATATTCTTCTTACTCTCATACTTACATCTTGTATATATGTCTCCTTCTTATCATGATGTTTATCTATACCATTATCTTTTCTCACAACATGTATATATCACCTTCTTATCACATATTTCACTATCTACTTACTTGTATATATTCACCATATTTTCACCCTCTACTTACTTGTGTATATTCACTATGATCACTTCACACACTCACACTCATATATAGTCTCACTTTTACTCACATGTTTCACACACCACTTATTGATTATCCATGCTTAGCTTCACTAGCACACACTCTCGCGTTCTTCTTACTTTTATGTATCTTCATTCTCACTTACACACACTTCACGCGCCACTTATAGACTAACCATGCTTAGTCTAACTAGCACACACTTTCGCATTTCTCTCACTTGTATATATTCACGTGCTTTCTTCACTCACACTATTCACATGTTGCTCCCTCACTTTGCACATATTCCTCACTCACTTGTATATTCACATACCTCACACTTTTTATCCATCACCATGCTTTATGTATATACTTAATAGTTTTTCTCTCCATGATTATCCCCCTTTTATCCCATATTAGTTGTACAGTCTCCCTCAAAGTTATAGTACTTCTATTATTTAGCATACATAAAACTATCCATAAGAAAATAATTAAGACTCGTGCATTTTTGCACACTACATCACTTGACCATGGAAATATTTATCAAAACTTTGTCCCGTATTGGGGTGTGACTTTATGATGGGTGTCGAACCTGTGAGGCATAGTTAACCTAAGCGATATGATTCCGACTTTCCATTGACATAGTACCTTTGGCGTATATCAAATGGTTCCCCTCGTATCATATCTCTTGATCGAACTCATGACAGGAGGTATATAGCAGGGAATTCGTTCACGTACATCGAGTATATCATTTTTTCTCTCCCATGTACCGTCTCTACGAGGTATATCGTGATGAAATTCACGTATTATTGGGAATATTAAATGACATGTCCACAGGTACCGATGAATGATTGCCCTTATAGGCAAGACGTATATCGTGGAAGTCATGCCAAAGGAAGGATCCTTTCCATTAACCAACCAAATGCATCAACTTCATATAGGTGTCCACCATAGGGCACGCATACCTAGTTTTTCAGTTATAATGTGAAAATCTACTGAAATTTTGGGTCGCCTTACCACCAAAACTTTTGTACTATTTTGCCCAATTTTAAAAAGGACCCTGTCCATGATTCTGGAAACAAGTCAAACCATGTATTACATGATGTACCTAATATTTTCCCTACACTCGGCTCCTGTTCGACATTTTTTTCATACTAGGCAAACATAATGCAAGTGGAACCTAATAATAATAACCATGCTAAGGATTATCATTTCCGCCTCTTTTAAAAAAAGTATAATACCAAAAATACTTTTCCCTTTTTTAAAAAGAAAAACAAATAAAAAAGTTACTCCTCTTTCCCTCAAAATAAACCTAAATCATTTTTCCTCTAAGATATGAATGCGTACCCTGTTTTTTGGCCCGACTGCCCGTTGGTTCCTGTCTTCCATCAAACCATATTAAAGCTCTACCGCTTCCTCATATACTTCCACCGAGTTTGAGATATCCCTCCAAAGTTTATTCATAGAGAATGTAGACCGGACTGGGAATGTTCAACCAGATCTTATAATCATCCTAGCCTACCTCGGTGCTAAGATAGCCAACCTCTCAAAAGAAAATCCAAAATTTGATCCTTTAACTAGAATGAAGCCCGTAGAAACACCCAAAATGCCTATAGTTTCACTAAAACCCATCAAAAAATTTCCATACTTTTTTCTTCATCTAACAAGATTTGTCAATCAAGTTATGTCACTCCTCACCCGAGCTTGCATTGTCATTTGTACCAGAAGGGGGAGGCATGGAACTATGTGCAGTCCTAGACCAACTTGGGACATTTCGACTGAAATTTCCCTCAGAAATGAACATTGACCGCAAGAAGTTTAACAATTTGTTCATAGAAGCCCGGAGGTAGGCTTGAGAGTCAGAAGAGTGGGTTGTGCCCTTTAGAGAATTCTGCCTAATTGACATCATATAGTTCATGTCAGATCTGTCCATCCAAAAAAAGAGATATGCAGTGCCTCCAAGTTTCTTATAATCTTGAAACTCCAAGGGAGACTGATCCCTTTGTTCCACCACTTTCCCATTGAGTAGGAAGATTTATATGATGAGGTCGTAAAAGTTTTTGAGTGAATAAATTTGCATGGAAAAATGACATAGACGCCACCGATTGGGGAACGACTTTAATAGCTCATATAATGAATGAAATTATGGAAAAGTCAGTGCAATTACCTCTTTATGTGGGATGATCTCTTTTGAAGAATTTCTAGAGGAAGTCAAAAAAGTATCTACTCAGCCCGAAGTAGATGAAGTCATAAGGTTCTTGTTGTTCCCTGCCTGCGCTAACCATATAACCCAATCCAAGAAATATTACAAATATTCGATTCCTCGATCAACCAAAACAAATAAAGAAAAGGGAGTCGCTGAGGGGCTCAAGATTCCAGAAATAACAATTGAAGAAAGTAAGGTTCTTGACCAGCTCGAGAAGACTCAGGACAACATCACCTTTAGAGGATTTTTATGTCCTCCTAACTTCACCGAATGCTTTGATAAAAATCTTCACCGGACCCACAGTTCCTCCCTCTACTAATCTTAAAGAAGCAGTGATTATGGTTGGATCTCTGACCTCTACCAAACGCATCTCCTTCTCTAAAGAAAAAGAATCCAAAAATCAGTCCTAATAACAACTACGCTCTCAACATCTCCGTCGAAGTCATGGGGAAGACAATTCCATTAGCACTTGTAGATAACGGTTCCGCCCTTAATATTTGTACACTCATAACTCTCAATTATCGAGGGAAAAAATTCAGTGATCTCATGACCACATCCACCGTCATGCGTGCTTATGACAACACCCACCAAGAAGTAATGGGTTCCATAAAGCTTACCATAGGGGTTGTGCCTATCCACCCCTTGAAACAATTTTAGGTCATCTATATACTTGCTTATTTAAACCTACTCCTTGGCTGCCTATGGCTCCAAAATATATGAGGGGTGTCTTCTTCCCTCCATTAAAAATCGAAATTCTTTGCCAATGGTCAATTCATCAAAATACTTGGGGACAACAACAATTCAAATAGCGCCAGCACTAGTAACCCAGTATTGGAAATTCAACACGAGGCCAATGAAATGTTACTTTCCAATTTTAAGATCGACCTACTTCATGTCCTAGCTTGGGATAATTTCAAAAACTGAGTATGTCCAGAGCACAACCCTTATGGAAATATCAACGTGATTCAAATGTTCAAGAACATGCATTTCATGCTCGAAGTTGGGCTACACCGATACTAACAGGGGATCCTTGAACCAGTAGTTATAAAAGAATCCTTTCCCCTATACGGACTGTGCTACCAATCATTAATAGCCGAAGTTAAGGCACTCCACCAGCTATATCAGAAAACAAGCCTAGAAGGTAAAAATACTATCTCAGGAGACTCCCTAAATGGGAGGTTTGTTAAGAAAGGTTAGGATTTCCCCTTTTGTGAGTTACCAAACCCATAGTATGACCTTGCAGATAAAAAGATGAAGTCAGGGATAAAAATCTTCTTCGAGGATAATATCGTCGGGGGCGATGGACAAAGACATGAGGTGGAGCCTTTGCCAGACAAAGCCGTGGAAAGCACTGAAAATTTTCGTGATAGTGACACTGATGAGTTGTTTGACCTGAACATACTGGGGTTGGACCTCTATATACTCCTCCACGAAGCCGCGATGTTTGACCCGTCTGAGAAGGTTATCGCTACTGAAATACTCTGCCTCAACCGGTATGTAATTTTGATTCCACCCATTTAAGTCAATATAGACCCCACCATGAGATGCCTGAATCTACTGTTTTTTCTCCTGTTTCTCATATAATTGTAAACAAGTCCTCCTTTAATGAGGTCCTCACTATGGTATTCTCAGTAAACCCTTTTAATAAAATAAATGAGGATTTTGATTGTCTTGATTTTAATCAAACTCTTGATGAAGATTTCTTAGTAAATGAACAATTCTAAACCCATCTCAATACAAGAAAAAATAAACAACTTAATTGCATTCAAACTAATGATGATAAGATCGTTGTTATTAATCTCAGTTTTAGTTGCCATCTGCGCAAGATTAGGATAGGGTCCACCATCAACGAGCATTGAGCGAAGGGTCATGGGTATTCAGTGAAGTAATAAATGTCCATAATGCAGAAGTTGTTTTCACCTTTAGTGATGGGTAGAGGTACCACCAATCCACACCCCATTAAGCGAAGGGTCATGGTCATAGCATCAAATCTATCTTCTCAGCTAGTTATTTTAAATCAAAAGCGAACCTTTGACACTTGTCATAATGTTGGACCAAATACTTGGCTTCCTTCCCTAATATAGGCAAAAAACATCATTATCTTAAGACCTCATAGACTCCTTTAGGCCTATATGTGAAACATAAACACATTCGTGGAGGTCTTTGACGATGTAACTAGATTCTAATGAGACAAGGCACCACTAAGCAGTACTTATTTTGAATAATACTCCATTTTTTATGTTGTAACAGGAAGCTATGGACTTTATTCATCAAGACTGCAACTTGTCTTTTAGTAAGATTGTTATGGACCGATAAACGCGGAATAATTTTTTCATCCATGGAACTTCAATTAATCAAACATAGCAAATAGGTATTTGAAGAAAAAACCTGGAGTTTTAAACACAATACCTTTGCGGATCGAGTTGCAATCCGATGGGAAGAAAAGTATTTGTTATAGATGTAGGGCTACCTTGTTTTGGATCTCCAAAATCTTACTTAAGCCTTTTGTGTGATAGTATCATCTAGTGTATGATCCTCCCCAAAGTCAGTAGGTAAGTGGACAGCTTTTAAGATGAAAACCTTTATTAAATCTTGAGATACGGTGGTCTCTCTCTAGCCTCCTCAAATAAAAGCATGAATAGTATTTTTTTCTCACCTCTCTCAAACCCTAAAGAATTATTATTATTATTATTATTATTATTATTATTATTATTATTATTATTATTATTATTATTATTATTATTATTTTTATTATTATTATTATTATTATTACTACTGTTGTTGTTATTATTATTATTATTATTATTATTATTATTATTATTATTATTATTATTATTATTATTATTATTATTACTACTGTTGTTGTTATTATTATTATTATTATTATTATTATTATTATTATTACTACTGTTGTTGTTATTATTATTATTATTATTATTATTATTATTATAGTTGTTGTTGTTGTTGTTGTTGTTGTTGTTGTTGTTGTTGTTGTTGTTGTTGTTATTATTATTATTATTATTATTATTATTATTATTATTATTATTATTATTATTATTATTATTATTATTATTAAAACCCCTTACCACATCTTTATATACAAGTATAAAAGGCGGGCTTGGGTCAAACTGGGTTTCTTGAGAATATGGGCCTAACTACTTGGGTATTTGGACTGCATTGTGGACCCAAGATAAATAATTAAATTAGCTCCAAATAAACACTTGGAAATTCTAAATTACTTTTATCATAATTTTATTTCCTTTGTTCATGTAATCATAATTAATTTCACTAAATAATAATGACTGTGCTCTAATTTAGTTATCTCAAAAATCACTTAGAGATAATGAGGTTATAAAGATAATAATGGCACATTAAGTGAATAAGCTTCTGATACCCGTTTAGCTAAATCAATTTGCCATAAATTTCCTTTTATTAACATCTAATCAAGTCCTTGATTCTCAAACTTAAGTTATTTTACTACTGCATCGGATTATAAATAATCTACTGATCTGGTTTACTAGTGGAAACAAGTCTTATAAGTCTATCAAGACGGTATCGCAATTCAAAGTTTCCCCAGATGCGGATTCCTATAAATTAAAATCTCATACTTACTTATATAATTGTACCCAATATGCGAAGATCATTTGATTCAATATAAAATTGAATCACACCCATAGCAATCAAAGGAACAAGAAAATAAGTATTCGAATCCTCATAGTTCTCGGGATTAAGAATCTACGCACCCTTTGTAAACCGTGTGAGATATCCTGAGTATAATCAAGAAAACCCTTAGATTCAAATCTCATGAGTGGTCATGTTCAATGAATTCCTGGGATGTAGTAATCGCAATCCTATGTCGATAATCGTACAAGTTTTTGAAATATCAAACAAGTTCTTGTAGTTTGTGATAAGCTACTATGATTGCATCGTAACCATTCCGATAAGATGTCAACTCCCTATCTAGGTTGCAAAGTTTTCAATAGTGCTAGAACAAGAATTCCAATCTCCTTGTGATCAACCCAAAGCTGACTCTCTAGAACTCTTACTAGCTTTATTGACTGACATTAAATATGAAACAATATACTTAAGAAAATATAAATCATTCCCATAACTTTTATTCTCATTTTAAAATGAATAAAAAAGTAGTTTATTAAAAAATAATAAAATATTTTGCACATGGTTTAATGAATAAACCCCATCAATATCCCACTTAGTCTTACACCTATATGGCCATGAACTTGACTCCCATTCCTCCTACGTAACTATTGAAATCATTAATTGGTAAGCCATTTATAAAAGGATATACCTGGTTGTCTTATGTTGCAATCTTGGTCATGATGATGTCGCCCCTCCGAATGATATCTCGAATCACGTGATACTTGTGTTTAATATGATTCTCCCTCTAATGAGTCCTTGGTTCTTTCTAATTCACAACCGCATCGCTATTGTTACAATAAAGTGTAATAGCCAATTGCACTAAAGGAACCACACCCAAATAGCTTAGGAAGTTCTGGAGATAAACAACCTTTTTTGATGCCTCCAAAGCGACAACATACTCAACTTCCATGATCAAGTCAGCAATACATGATTACTTAACATTCCTCCAACTTACGGATCTACCCCCTATGGTAAACACATATCCCGAGATTTATTTATTAGAATCCCTATCCGACTAAAAATTCAATTGAGTGTACCCAATGGGTACCAAATTGTTTGCTGAGTAAACTAGGACATAATCTATCGTCCTCTTCAGGTACTTGAGAATGCGCTTTATAGTAGTTTAATAATCCTCACCTGGATTAGACTGGAATATACTAACCATGATAACGACATAGGAAATATTCGTTCTAGTATAGATCATAGCATACATGAGGTTTCCCACCGCCGATGCATAGGGTATATACCTCATCCTATCTACTTCATCCGGTGTCTTGGGACATTAATCTTTAGATAGTGGAACATCATGCTTAAAAGAGAGAAACCTTTTCTTAGAGTCCTTCATTCTAAACCTTGTGAGCATTATGTGGATATAAGTAGATTGGGATAATTACAAACTCATATTCTTTCAATTATGCAAAATATTGATCCCTAGGTAGTGGCTAGCTTCTTCCAAGTCCTTCGAATCAAACTGTCTAGAAGGCCACACTCTTACACTAGACAATACACCCACACCTCTTATAATGAGGTCAATACAAAGTACTAGAAATACCACCACATTTCTATCATTCTTCTTATATACACAAGTCTCATTCATACATTGTTCCAAACTAAAGATTTGATGCATGATCAAATCGGATGCTCCAAGCCTTTGACGCTTTTTAAGTCCATAAATGGATTTCTTAAGTTTACACTCCCTGCTTTCTTAGCCATTCCCTATGAATCTCATGAGTTGTATAATGTAGATGCACTCGTCAAGATTACTATTCAAGAGCATTGTCTTAACATTAAAATTTCCCAATTCTCATGATCGAGATATACAACAATGGATAAGAGAATCTGAATAGACATATGTAATACCCCGTATTTTTGGGGATAATTAAATTTCATTAGTGAGTGTAATTTGGAGATTTGAGGAATTTCTCTGAAAAATAATTTTTTAAAGTTTATGAGGGTTAGATGATTTTCTATATGTGTTACACTTACTTTTGGGATTAAGTAAATGAGTTGGACCATTTTAATTACATGTCGCAGTTGGGTAAAGCGACAAAGGAAAATATTTTAGTTGGAAAACCCGTATTGAGATGTGTTGGGTTTAATTAGTGAATTGCAATTAAGTGACTCGTATGGTGATTTCGAGTGTGTGGTTGGTTTCAGAATGTTCGAGATAGTCAAAATAGAGTATCCGAGAGTAGTGTTTAGGTTCCGGAGATTTTTGGACTAGTAGGGACTCACAATTGAGTAAACGAGTCATTTTTAGGTTTATAAGGGATAAACCCTTATTTCTCCCTATATAAGGTACGGGAGAGTGGGAAAAAGGAAATAAAGGAGAGAAAGAGAAGAGATGAAGGAAGAGAGGGAGAGAAAATGAGATTTTTGGCCAAGCTCCGCAGGATTCGACTCGAGGTCGTCAGATTTTATCCACGAGACAAGTGTTTACTTGATTTATACTTTTGAATGAATATCTCATATCATAATTGGTGTCTAAAACCACAAAGACTTTGGGGATGGGTTTTCATGAATTAAAACGGGTTTTCAGAAGTTTAACGGATAAACCTCGAATAATATACAATTTGGGAAACTTAGGAATTTATTGAAATCGATTGTTGGTTATGGGTTATAGGATGTTTAGAACCCTTTTTATGTGTGTATATGTCGGTGATTGAGGTTGGAGGATGTTAGGAGAGGAAATAAAAGCTTAGGGTAATCTTTAATGGCTGAAACAACTTCTCGGAGAAGAAGCTGTCCGGATCGATCGATCGATGGCCAAGGGTCGATCGATCGACCCTTCAGGATTTTTGAAAATTTCGGCTTAGTGAATTTAAAGGGGATAAATTCCCAAATTAATGGTTTTTAGCTTATATATTTGAGGAAATAAATATCCAGTTAAGGGAAACTATTCATATCCATTTAAGTGAGTTAATTGGGATAATGAAGGGTAAAAAGGGTGTGTCGTTTAATATAAAATTTTGAGGAAAATCAATTGTGGAGTTAAATATTTGGGGTTCCTAAATGCATTGCGAGGACCCCTAATTTATTATTTGAGCGAAGTATCAATCTTGGGTTCGTGGAAAAGTAGAATCCATGACTTACTAGTTTAAGGGTGTTTGGGGAAAATAACACTCGGGATAGTAATTTGGCTGGTGATTATTTATAGATATATGACGATGCGTGTAGAAAATGTAATTATGTGCCGATTATGGTTGAGTAAATCCTACGAGATGACTAGGATGGAAAGTTTGGATATAGGCTAAAGATGATTGAGTGGTTATCCAATACGTCTAATTACTACGGTTATTATAGGTGGTGAAATACCTATGGAATTAAGATAAATTGATAGTATACTTGTCTAGTTAGTACGAATTGGTATATTCGGAGGGTATATAAATCCTCAAAAGTGATTAAGGTACGAGTTATATATGAAATGAGGGAATACTTATGGATTTAGTATTTTAAGTATGCAAATACTTATACTATTATAAATGGGAGCATTTGGGTTCCGCTATTGCTATATGAGTTTGTAATTATAGCCATATATATTTTTAGAAGTGAAATAGGCTATATATACGACGTTGTTATAGTATATATATAATATATGATACGAAAATACATATATATCCGTGTGTGATTAGTATATTTGTATCTTAGAGGCTGGTTCCACGGGCTTTCCTTTGGCGTAGGATTGGAACACCGAGATTAAATATTTTCTCTAGTACGATCCAGGGAGGTTGCACGATGTAGGTAAATCCCCTGGCTTGAGGAGCATGGAGAGTATATCCACAGGTCATATCATCCCTCGTTCGAGTGCGATGTGTGTACTCCACTTGCAGAGGGAACATGACCTCCTCCACCGTTGTGTATTTTACCATTACCATAAGAGAGTCTGCATCTTCGAGTTATATCTCGGAGGGATGGTTATTATGCTTGTGATTGTAATAAGTATAATTATATTCATTGAGAATGGTATATTGCTTGTATATAAGGTTGAGATATTATATATAAGGTGAAAAGAATGATAACGTATTTTTCCCCTTCCGGTATATATATATAATAAAGTAGAAAACTTATGTATGTCATAAGCGTAGTTGATGATGTCATCAATATGCATTTTTTCCTGCAATACCCATTTTACCCTTAATTCTTTTATTTCCCCCTCTCTTTTTCTCAATACTTACTTTCACTTTAATTCAAATATAAGGTTATATCGGTAAACACACACTAATTCCCCTTCAAACCCTATCCATCATTCTCAAACTCACCCGCCCCCTCCTCTCTAAGAACCTTTTTCCGCACCTCTCTCTCTCTCTATATATATATATATGCGAATGATTCTTCTTCTAACTAATATTTTTCGCAGAGCTTGCACAAGATTTACTCCATATATCTCTTGGCTCTCATTAAGATATCATGTTCAATGATTCTAGAGGATATCATGTAAGGTTTTATCAATATATATTCATGTGATTTGTTCTACATATCAATGGTATACAATCCTTCTCTGTCACAGTTATCTTAGAAGTGTGGATCTGAGATCCTATTGAATACGTGTCACAGTTATTTTAAGGAACCCTTACATTTGGGTAAATACCTTATTTTGAGTTTGGTTATGGTTTATGGTTATTTTAGGTCTCATTATGAAATCGTTTAGATTATAGTTGGGTTTGAAATTTTCTATGTATGAGAGGT